>JARQST010000090.1:0-96580 GCA_030142225.1 Pachycephus smyrnensis | reverse complement strand
ATTCATTGCGATACGACCATTTTTGACATATGGGGAGGCAGGATCCGAAAATCGTTTTTCGGCCATAACTTTGGAACCGTTAGGCCTACAGAAAAAAATGGTGTATTGTGAAATGTGCTAACGATTCTCAACGGTCCCTTATGTCTAAGATGCATATCATAATTAATTTATTGCATTACAGGAGCGATACCTCAAGTCAATATTGGATGGGTGCCGTGAGAGATCAGAAGGACAGAACTGTATGGCGATGGACCGGAAGTGGAGACGAAGTTTCCGTATCTTTCTGGAGCCTTCCTCAGGGAACGGAAGAAGACTGCGCCAGATACGACGGAAGTCGCGGATGGCTTTGGTCCAATACGCCATGTTCTGCGCGTCTTAATTATATTTGCCAGCATCGTTAGTATATTTATATTTCATTTCTCGTATGCCTTTTCTTTAGTTCCTTTAGGGATAATCAATTTTTCATCTTTTCCAATTACAGAACCAAGAGCTTGCGGACGTCCTGAACAGCCACCGAATTCTACAATGATCGTAGCCATTCCTTCGGACAGAAATCCCAGCGGAAATTACGAAGTTGGAGCAACTGTAGAATACAGCTGCAATGCCGGCAGTTTACTCATCGGTCCCGCAACTAGAACTTGTTTGGACACCGGATTCTACAATGAATTCCCACCAGTCTGCAAAAGTAAGAAACAAATATTATTCCTTCGTCTTCTATATGCGTACCTTGAAAAAGCATTACTAAATTTTAAAAAAATTCTATTTCACAGATATAGAATGTGGTTATCCAGCAAGTATAAAGCACGGAGAGTACACTCTGATAAACAACACTGTCAGCTACTTGAGTCAAGTACTATACTCTTGCGAAGACGGATACGAAATGACAGGTTGGCTTTGACTATCCAGCAAATTTTATAGACACTAGATTAATAATTCTATATAATTATATTACGCGCTTATTTACTTAACAGGCCGAGCACGACTTACTTGCGATATTGACGAACGTTGGAACGGTCCTCCACCCCGTTGCGAACCGATCCGTTGTGAGCCTCCAACAGTTGTATCACACAGTTCCATGGAGGTGGAAGAAATCGATGCAGAAAAAAATACAGCCAGTAACAATAGAAGTCTCCTTGTTGGCAGTATTGTTACTTACACTTGTGAAAAGGGATACAGGCTTGTTGGTAACAGACAAATACTTTGTTTAGCAACTGGATCGTACGACCATGCAGCACCTACTTGTACAGGTAATAAGATATACCCATAGTATATAAAAATAATGTTTTTTTTTACAATTATATTTATTACCATTTTAGAAGAGCCTCGCACCACCGTTGGCATTCCTCCTAGAGCAACGGTACGACCATCCACCACCCGGGGTCGTCCACTGATTCCTACTAGACCGAGGGCTACTACTGCAACTCCTACAACAAGTACAACTAGTACTGCAGCTACTCGTAAGGTGATTGGCGGCGCGGAACTTCCGGCTACAGTAAAGGAGACCACTGCAAGAAGACCAACGATTGGGTTACAAAAACCGCCACCTGTTTTGAATGACGAGGGTAGCGATCATCCTCAGGATAACGAGATATCCGGAAGTGGTGTTGATAATGCTCAAGCAGAACTTGGAGCTGGGGTACCAGAACCTTCCGGTCCATTCAGAGTGGATAGCGCAGACCAGCCTGGTAATACTCATCAAGCCAAACTGAATCTGGGAGCAGTTATTGCACTTGGTGTCTTTGGAGGATTTGTCTTCCTGGCCGCAGTTATCACGACTGTTGTTATCCTTATACGCAGGTAAGATCTCACGTTCTTGATCCTTTTGTTTTGCATAGAACTTCAGTATCACGATTTTGCTCCTCGTGAGTTCATTCGCGCTTTCGTTATATGTATGTCTGCTCCTTGTCCACGTGTGCATATCTACTGTATCGCTTATTTATTCAAACTAATTCCACGTTGGTAATCCCGTGTACTATCTTACCTTCCGCTACCCGAGGAGCATCCTTACTGATATAAATGAGATCATCTCGTGTCTTCGGAGTAGCAGCAATGCTACTCCAGGTGTAACCTAATCTCGGCTCTGAGTATCGAGAAGAGAGAAAGAAAAAAAAAAAAGAGATAGCAAAGAAAGAGAAGAAAGTGAAAAAGAAAATTAAACGGAAACTAACGTTACTCCTTTTGCGGTGTGGTGCTAGCGGCAGCGGCAGCGTCCGAGGAAGGCGTCGCAGGGGGCTCGGTGGGGTTGGTGCGTTGGGAGGTGGCGGAAACGGTGGCCTCGGTAGGGCTGACATGGGTATGCCCTCGCGTTGGTATACTCTTCTCGCACTGCCCTTCCCTGACCAGCACCTGGGGCGCCGAGACCTCACGGCGCGCCGCGGTAGCGACCACCCGTACTCCTTCAGCCTCTCGGCGGCCCATCGCGCTGGCTACTTCTCCAACCCATCCTTATAAAAATCAAAATTCGCCCCATCCTCGCAACCACCGATCTCACCACAACATCAACCACCACCACCACCAACCACCTCACGAGTGATACTAGTCAAGGTAAACGCGCTTCGACTTCCAGGATTCTACGAAGCACCTAGCGTAGCTCCTTAACCAATTCGATGCTGCACCGATGCTTTTTCTTGATTTACACGCTTTCATCGTTCCTCATTCACCACTATCTTATATCTATCCTCTATTTTGTTCAGTGTTTGGTAACGATACTTCGTCACAGACCCACACCCTGGTACTTTAAACTTGAAGTATCTTCCTCGTTGTAACCTGATAGAAGGTGATGGCTTTATCGAGTAACCTCAAGATTGTCTCCTCCTAGTGATTCTTCATAGCTGTTGGACAGTATCCATAAACCTTGTATTATTTATACTCTTGATAATGGTTATCGTATCGATATCACCTGATAATTAGTACCTTGACGATGATCAATGATCTTTCAGAAATCGTGGTAGAAGCAGTAAGCATTATCGTCACCGAGCATCCCCGGACTGCAACACAGTAGCCAGCTTCGATAGCAGCTCATCAGAGAGTCGAGGTGGACTGAATCGTTATTATCGTCAAGCCTGGGAGAATCTTCACGAGACGGCTGGACCTAAAACAAATCATAGTCCTCTTCGTCGTAAGGAGACCCTGGACGAACCTGGATACCGGGAGAATTATCGTGGAAGCAATACAGAACGTGATGAATCAGAACTCGTTGTCAGTGACGTGGCTGCTTACCCCTCGAGCAAGCATGCTAGTGTAGCGGATAAGAAACGTCATCATCATCATCATCATCATCATCACGGTAATACCAGCTCGGATTGGAGACAATCTCAACCCCATCACAGATACTGAAGACACCCTATATAAACAAACAACCAAATGGATTATGATTCTTATCCTCAAAATGGTATCCTGTCTTCATATGGATTCAAAAAAAAATTGCCATGGTTTTTTTATCATTTCCATGGGCAACAAGACTAAATTTTCTCTTTACGGAAGAGGGGTTCACTTTCTTGCACGTGTTCTTCTCGATCTTGCGATTGAGGCATCGTGCGACCGGTTTATTGTACTTGAGATCAGCATGGGATCATCGTACGTTTTGATGATCATTTTCGCGGTAGATTTTTATTGCTAAACAATGCGCTAACGTTTATGTAAATAGATGTGTCGGGTAAAAGTTCTGAATCTCTTAATTACTGTTACTGATTCAATGCTGGTGCAGAGAAGCGGCTGAAAGCTGGTCAGAGGACATGCCAAAAACAAAGACAAGCAGAAAGAGTAATATATACAACGAACGTTAAATACTTACAACGCATTTTATTAAGTTAAGATGACATACCTTAGGTCATCGTGAGTTCTCTTCCTTTGTTTTAATAAGAAATTTTTTTCCTGCACTATTTAATTACAATGATTCAATCAATGCGAATGACGATGGAAACTGCTATGGGCACCTTGGCCTCGCCTTGACGAAGCTGATAAGGGTAGATAAGAGAGCGATATTTTCGATCAATTATACATTAAGGGAAGGCCGATGTTACCCATTCAGGAGAGGCAAAAGAAAAGGAACGAAAATAATTATGATATATGAATAATTCGACAAGGATAATCGCGGATCGATGAAGATATTGGGTGGGATTATTTAATTGAATAAGGAATCTGATTTGAATGGAAAAATTTGATGACTGCATTCGTTGTTACTCTGGATTACTTTTGGGCGGCTGAAATTTATGTTGTGATACATATTTGATTTTCTTCGCGCGATCCTACCCAATTAGATCTATATGAGTATGTGATTCATCAGACAATGAATATATATTTTTTTTTATTAACTGACTGAATGACGTTATTCATAGCGACTTTTTTTTTATTCGTATTTATTCGCAATCCAATATTCAAGGTAAATTATGGTAGTGCCATCTCGGGCAATTTTATTCACTTTACCTGAATATACGATCTTGTGTATCTATTTAGTTGCGCGCAATACGCTCTGCTGCGTGAGCCGTGCGTGTTGCGGCCAAGGAGGATTGTTATATATACCGTTAGTTTTATTAATTATACTGTACGTATTAAATAGAATAAAGATATTTATGTAATCATACACGTGTCTTTATCTAACAGTAATATTACCCTTGATTCAACAATAGGAAAACATTCATGAGTAAACTACTAAGTTCTTCATGGCTGCAACAGTTTATTAAACATTGGCGTGTGATAAAAATATGAGTATACTTAAAAATCCGTATAGCAATTATGAAATGGCATTATCGAACGGATAAACTGCACGTGAAATCCTGCATTTATTCTAAGTTAAATCTAGACACAACATTCTTTGAGATTTGGTTTGATTTCTTACTTAATTCCTAGTATCACGCAAAAAGCTTACAGAGAATTTCTAAGCCATTCGCCTATTAGTCGTCCAACCTCTTCTCGAGCTTGTGTTAGCTGTGGTGGATCATCCTTTGATGGAGGATACATGTTGGCACAGTGAGCAGTACCTGAGCATGAATAAGAAATAGATATTAAGAAAAATTATATAAAGCGGAGAAAGAGAAACTAATTACCATTGATGTAAATAGACGGTGCTTGAGGATTGTTTGATTTTATCATCCCCAGAGCATGCCAAGGATCGATAGATCCATGAACGAAAACTACGTTGCTCACGTCCAGATGAAGAGCTCCATAAAGGGTATTGGTACGTTCAACCGAAGCCTCCAGGAGATTGATATTATATCTAGCAAGAGAATTGTCAATGTTGAGAAAAAGTTATACAAGGCTATTTGTTTGTAGACAGATTGTTAAATCAACCTGGGTCCAAAAACGTCGGTGCACTGTTGAATGAAAAAATCTACAGGGAACGTTTCGCTAAATAAATTTGGTCGTGCTGTTGATGTTTGAAAGAATCCAAATTCCGTGCATGTCTGATACGTCCATTGGCGACCTTTAAATGATGGTTACTTATTGTCTCACCCTAGATGAATATCGTTGTACCGTATTTTGGATTAAAAAGTTAGTTTCTATGCTTACCACCCTCCGCTGCTTCATTAGCCCAAGTAACATTTCTCAATTCTTTAATCATTTTGGTGTAACTGTAATCCAGGCACTTGTCGCCATTTGCTTTCAGTATCAAGTTACTCATTTTAGCTAGTCTATCGACAGGAACGCCAATTGTTTCATCAGTTAAAATATCACAGATTGAATCGATAGTAATGTTACTAGTTTTTGAAGTGTTGCGATTGTCTTTGTTGTATTGTACCACTTCGGCAAAATTACTGGCCAAGGTTTCATATAGGTTAGCTATATCACGATTCTTGGTGTGACCCGGGTCGATTGGCTCGCAGAGGCTATGGAAAATTGTTAAAAAGTATAGGATGAAAAGCTGAAATCCTTCAAGTATTTTGCGTGGAAAAATTCAATGATTGACTTGGCTTACTTGAATTTCTTTTCTAGACCTTGTTGACCAATACGGTGACGTAACATTATATGAACTTGGTTGTTCGCTGCTTCCACTGCTTTAACGCAAGCATCTGAGTGTGTCCTCAAAGCATTTTCCACGACAACATAGTACTCTACAAATTGCAATTATTAAAAGGTGTAATTTAAGGTACTTTCTGGGGTATCCTTATTTAGATACTTACGCTGGAAGTCGATTTGTGCTAAGAGGGGCCCACTAGCCGACATAGCACCATGAACTAAGTGTGGATACTTAGCTCGCAGCCAAGCAGCCAACGAGCCTGGATATGAACCACCAAAAGCGATCCATTTCGTACCAGCTGGAATCTGGTGAAGTCTATTCATTCCCTCGATGAAGTATGCCAAATCGGCGAGAGCTTGTTCTGAGCTTAGGTATACCATATTCTTAATACTTAAATCACTGTCGGAGAAGTACAATATCGTAGTAGTATGCATTAATAATGTAAGATATATTTAAATATGGAGATTACTGAATACTGTCTTACGAAGTTGGATGACTTTTTCCATAGAAACGATGTTCTAATTGAAAGCACAAGGCTCCAAACTGTTTGGCATATTCAATCCATTGACCTTCGACCATCCACTTTGCACTGGCCGTGCCTTCGCCTCCAATCATGAGAAATACAGGTCCACCTTTTTTGAAATAGCTTGAGTTGACAAAGTATCTCTGTGCAAATAATTTTCATTTCAATGATCTGTGCATAGAGTATTATTTGTACATTTTACAGTACCTGCTGCCATGTTCTAGCATCGGTTGGGTTAAAATGGTCAAGGAATTGTTCGAACCATTGATCCCCAGGAAGTTCATATTTTTTGGATAATACTGGCTCTCCCAAATTACCGTGCTTAGCTCGACCATGTAAAAAATGTCGCCATGCAATACCAGTATT
This sequence comes from Pachycephus smyrnensis, assembly GCA_030142225.1. NCBI lineage: Eukaryota > Metazoa > Arthropoda > Insecta > Hymenoptera > Cephidae > Pachycephus > Pachycephus smyrnensis. The sequence continues at coordinate 89,735 of JARQST010000090.1, read as the reverse complement.
TGCAAGTCCCAGCAATGCCAATGATATCAAAAAAGTGCGCATTGTTAAAGTAATGCTAACACTGAGTCTGCTAACTAGACGATATTGGAAACCTGTAAATAAAATGCTGCGTCTCAGCATATTATTGTCATACCTTCAGACAATAATTATTCAGCTGTGATAAAAATAGCATATACATATATTAATAACTCTCACAAGCAGCATAACTGAAAATGCGATCTCAAATTTGTATAAAAATACAATGCACGCGAACCTTCTATCGATATATTTTGCAAAATTAAGTTCTAAAATGAAGCAACAAAAATAGAATGTATAACTATAATAAACAAAAACTATATCTCCATTCCAGTCGAACTCCAAAACGTGACTCTTCTACGAAACAACGTTAATCATTGCCGTTCAAAAATTTGAACCAAACGACAAGTGGAATAAAAAAAATATCACTATCTCCTCTCACAGAAAACAATCTTTATATATTAAAGAAAATATTTATGAAATCATCAACAACTCTACTGTACATTAAACCGTAACTACTTACTCGCTCAGACCCAGTAGACAAGGGAATAACGAAGTTTAAAATCTCAAAACCAACAATAGAAAACCGACTCTTCCTAAAACCACGCTCCTCGACGAAACAAATTGGAGTAGCAAAGTAGCCGAAGAACAGCTGACGACAGCTGAGCGGTGTTATTTCCGACATAAAAGTGGTTTCTCAAGAGAGTCAAATGGCCCAACAAGTACGTCCTTGTTACAAATATCACCAACAAACACTAGGGACATTTATCGCTGTCACGCCTAAGAGAAAATATATCATTTCAGTTGTCGGCGTTCATGTATCGAGGTAAAAAATTAATCACAGTTAGATTTAAGCGTGACACGCAGTGACACGCATAGTTTGTGACAAGAGTTTTGAAGTTGTGACCTGTGACATTGTCGCAACAAGAGACTCGTAAGGCTTGTAGACAAAAAAGGGGGAATTCACGAACGGAGCACTATAAGATGCCTTGTTTCCAACAATGAGACATTAAATTGGAAGACTAGTTCAAGTTGTTCACAGTGACCAATGGATAGTTGAGATTTATCGGTAATTCTCTAATGATAAGAAAAAGGTTGTTCGCAAGATTATTGTCTTCGCAAGGAGGGATCTGAGATAGTGGCTCGTCGCTCATTTCCGATAATTCATATTGTAATGCGTGGTGTGTACGATGGTTCAAGTTAAATAAAGCTCCTTGTCTTTTAAAGCAGCAAATATTTAAGCTCGCGTACCGAAACCGTTCGCTGTGTAATCAACGCCGCCGATAAAACGATCTGAGTCTCTTATAAATCTGATTTGCAACCGCTTTTGCGGCTTAATCCGCACGACTCTAAAGTGCACGGGAGTCTGCAGGTTGCAGGGTGAGTAGAGATTTGCTCTTTTGTTCAGAATGTATTTTTATATTATTGTTGCACAATTGGTTTTATGAATCACTATGTTCATCCTACGCTAAAATCTGTACCCTGACGTAGCTTTGAACAACGTTAATAGCAAAGTAAAACTTTATTTCCTGTCCTATATGGAACAATTGTAATAAGCATAATTTGATGTTTTATATATAGTATAGCCTCCCTAACATATCTTTTGAAAAGTACTTCGATGTATAATTTTAAGGGATTGATATCAGTAATTTGCATGTCATATGTATCACTGATAAAGTCGCCTCATTGAATAGACATATCAAATTAATGAAGATTAATTTTTATTGACTTATCGTACTTGCCTGATCAATATACTCAGTACATGAAGTATATCTGAAATTTTATTAGATTAAAACGATCATTGTAAATTATCTATGATCAGTACAATAGCTGTGTAATGATGTTTTTGTAGACTTATTTTTGTCTTGTGTCAAAACATGGTTTCAACTGAATTCTTATACCTAGTTATCTATTACCGTAGCTCAAAATTTTAGAATGAGCTTGTTACAGGTATCTAATCTCTGTAAGTATAAATATCATAACATCTTATTATCCAAATAAACTGTATATCGTTTCTGAAGTCAGAACCTACTAGTCTTCGCTCAGTTTTAAATCACTTGATTTCTTCTCACGGTCCTTAATTTATACAATTTATAATACTTCTTTACAGGTTTTATCTTGCACCATTAATCCAGTGAAGAGAGGAATTCAAAATGAAATTTGCAGAACATCTATCAGCGCATATTACGCCAGAATGGCGCAAGCAATATATCAGCTACGAGGTAAAATAATACTAAGACTATACAAAAATAAAAATTTAATATAAATCTTAAATACACAAACTAAGTACAATAGTTGTCCCATGCAATCTGCTTAATTATACAATATCCAAGCATCTTGTTGATACACATTATCTGCATCTGTTAATAATTACCCATGCAGAGATTATTCTCATCCGATGAAGTAATGGAAATTTTAAGCCAACACGTCTCTAACAGAATCACAGACTAGACGTGATCTATTCTTAATGAATTAATAATTAAAATGACCTTTTTGGGTTAATAGGAGATGAAGGCAATGCTTTATACTGCTGTGGAGGAAGCACCCTCAGCAGAGAGTGTCGAGCCAGAAGTTATTTCTCGACATTTTGCCTCCTTCGATGAGATGTTTTTCACCTTCTGTGATCGTGAGCTCAAGAAAATCAATACCTTCTACTCCGGTGAGTAAATAATCCAAATCTGGACAAGATTCATGCAGGAATGAAAATGTTAAAAAGATTCCTGGAATAAGTAACGCATAGTGTGAGTGACGAATTTTGTGCAGAGAAGTTGGCGGAGGCGACGCGCAAATATGCAGCTCTTCAGAGCGAATTAAAGACGGTAATGGAGTCGCACCATGGAGGTGGAAAGAACAAAGGAAAATCAAGTGTAAAGCCGCACGTTTCAAGCAGGAAATTGCGCGAGCTCAAGCTCGCCTTCTCAGAGTTCTATCTTTCCCTGATCCTCCTACAGAATTATCAAAATCTCAACTACACAGGCTTTAGGAAAATACTCAAGAAACATGACAAGGTACTTGAAGAGGGCTAACGAGAAGTACACAGGATCCTCCTGCTCCTCTGTAAGAAGCTCGTGTCAAACCCGCTATCCTATCCCATTGTCATCAACACTGTAAGATCCAAGTAACAATTCAGGTCCTATTTAAGATCAACTTTTCGTAAATATAAAATAATTTAAAGATTATTTCCTTCCCGCAGTTACTATCGGTAGACACTGGCTCGAAATGGCGAGTCGAATGCGTGGAAACTTCGCATTTCTACACGAACAGGGACATCGACAAGCTCATCCAGGAAACGGAATCGCTGGTCACCACTGGACTGGAAGGTGGCGACCGTCAACGTGCTATGAAACGTTTGCGAGTACCGCCATTAGGTGAACATCAAAGTCCTTGGACAACATTCAAAGTCGGCTTATTCTCTGGAAGCTTTATTGTTCTCTTCGTCGCAGTTGTCCTTTCCGGTATTGTTACATTGCAGACTCTTTCGTAACTCAATATTCAATTACGCAACGCATACGTGAAAGAATTCATGTCGTTTTCTCTATTTCAGCACTATTCCATGACGGCGGTGAAAACTTAAAAATTGCATTTCGTTTGTATCGCGGACCACTTCTTATTGTACAGTTTCTCTTTCTCATTGGCATTAACGTATACGGTTGGAGATCATCCGGTGTCAATCATGTCTTGATTTTTGAGCTCGATCCAAGAAATCATCTGTCGGAGCAACATCTTATGGAATTATCAGCTGTCCTTGGAGTTGTATGGACGCTTAGTTTATTGAGTTTCCTTTACAGTACCAGTTTAAGCATTCCACCGTATGTTAATCCTCTGGTGCTCGTTGGCATAATGCTGGCTTTTCTTTTAAATCCATTAAGGATGTTTCGTCACGAGGCTCGATTCTGGTTGTTGAGAATTCTTGTGAGTTAATTACGTAATAACGTTGATACACGACATTATTGTTCCTTGATAAGATACTGAATAGGTGCAATATACATTTATCTATTCCAGTTACGATTGGTGCTGGCTCCGTTTATGTATGTCAACTTTGCTGACTTCTGGCTGGCCGATCAACTGAACAGCTTGGCTACGGCATTGCTGGATTTCCACTTCCTAATCTGTTTCTATATTACAAATGGAGACTGGTTACAGGCTGGAGATACGACACAGTGTACTTCAAAGTCTCTGATCATTCGACCTCTTGTCAATTGTATACCGGCCTGGATACGATTTGCACAATGTATAAGACGTTATCGAGATTCCAAAGAGGCTTTTCCGCACTTGGTTAACGCAGGAAAATATTCCACAACCTTTCTCGTTGTCATCTCCAGCACCATATACTCTATTCATTCTGGTAAATTGAAAGCACGTGTTAGACAAGACTTCATAGTGTTATAGGCTTAATCTAATCATCTTACGTAATACCAGCGTCTTTACAAGGAAGCCTTTCACATATACTAACAGTAATTCAAACTCAATAATCGTTTCTAGATGATTTTGAAAATGTCTGGGAAAATCCATGGTTATGGCTGTGGCTGGCATGTTGCTTTATAAACTCAATATATTCGTATACCTGGGATATCAAAATGGATTGGGGTCTTTTTGATAGTAATGCAGGTGAAAATAGATTCCTGCGCGAGGAAGTTGTGTATTCGTCGGCTGTAAGTTATTCTCTTAAATCTGTTATTTCTCTGTTGCGTGACAGACGAATGAAATTGCGTATTTATTTTCTTCCAGGGGTTCTATTACTTCGCCATAATAGAAGATCTTGTACTAAGATTCGCATGGCTCGGCAGTTTCATACTTACTCATTACAAATACGTGTCAAGTGACTTAATGACATCGATAGTGGCGCCACTCGAAGTTTTCAGGTGAAAAAAATACTACTTTTACGTCCTCGTAAAATCCTGCGTCACTGTTGCTCACTCTTATAATTCTTACAGGAGATTCATTTGGAACTTCTTTCGTCTTGAGAACGAGCACTTAAATAATTGTGGTAAATTCCGAGCAGTGCGCGATATTTCCATAGCTCCAATCGAAAGTTCCGATGAAGCTTTAATACTGCGCATGATGGACGACGAGAATGGCGTACTGAATCGAGGTAAACGTAAAGGTGGAAAGAAGCAAGGCAATGCCAAGGAAGACAAGCGAGCTTTGCTCAAAGACGAAACCATCGATATCGATATATCAAATGCCAGTTGAGGCTACCACGGATTATTGCCAATATATCAAAGTTCAATTAGATACTACGCTTAGTTTATCGACAGTTCAGAGCCAGAATGTTGCGTTATTGCCATCGTTATTTCCTAGATTGTAATTGTGCCTGTCATAATAAGCGCTCGTTATATATTAGATGGATAACTGAAGACTATAAATTTCAAGAAACGCAGTGCCTTCCGTATTGCTAATAGAAGATGTACTTCTGTTAGTCGTTTCTTTTTTATAAAATAGCATTACTATTTAGCAAAGAGAATCTTCTGGTAAAGAACGTATCGCCGGCACTTTGGGAAATCATGTACTTATTCTAATTCTTTATAGTCTTCGGTAGCTAGTAAACAAGAGTGTAAACCATTCGAAAGCTGTCAATGTCATTATTGACTTAACTATTGATCGATCAGTGGAATGGAGTGCTATGGTACTGTTACGCAACAACTTAAGATAGAGAATTGCCATAGAAGTTTTTTTATACATGCTCATTTGTAATCATTAGTGTGGGAATTAGTACTCTCCCAAAATACTTTATTCGATTAGATTCTGTCGACTGATTAATTTCTTTTGAAGTATCTACAGAAATTAATTAGTGTATGTAGCAAATCTACGGTTGGCAATACTGATATTATTTGCCTTTCTTATTGCTATTGACTTGTATACGTCTACAGTTATTATACTTTAAATACAGTGAGCAATGAATTATACGGGATTATCAAGGTCGAAGGCACGGATTTTCGAAAAGAATATAATAATGTAACTCTATTTAATTATTAAAAATACTTGCACGATATCTGTCAAATCCAAACTGATAAGCTTGATCTTGATAGTTCTGCATATAGGTATAAAATAGTTTACTAATTAATTATAATCCGTATTTAGTCGATTTCCCTTCTTATCAGTATTTCAAATTTCATTCTCTAATTACTTACTCGTTAACAATTAAGTAGTCTGTACTGAGTCCCTTAATTGACGTTAATTTGTCTTATATCTGCAAAATCACGTACGAGGGTCTTGTATAGGGATTATAGATGTGATTTGAAGTAAATCAATTTTACGTTCGCTGGTGCTGTATAAATGGCCAATAGAATTTAAGGATAAGAATATGAAGTATTTTGTTTGGAATGATCTCAAGAGTCATTCCATAGTTTTATATTAATTGTTTAACTGTCTCTCCTTCGTTATCCATACTGGGAAAGATACGTTTCCAGTTTAACTATTATTAATAATCCATTCGCGAAGACTGGATTTTCACAAGATACTAGGTCTGTAGTTCCCTATGTGAAATCCAAGTTTAATTCCATATATCTGTTAGGCACTTGTACTCAAATATTCAGACGTTTATTATATGTACAAATATTTGGTCAGTTAAAGGTCTTGTAGACACAGGCAGAGAGATTTACTTCTAGGAATATTTACTTATCCGTTTGGTGCTTCTGTTACATGGTATCATTGAGTGAATTGATAAGAATACATTACACTATGGTGTAATCAGCGTAGCTCCCATACCGAGCATTGATAACAATTGAGATACCTAACTATTTGAAAAGACCAAGTGGATGCGGCTAATTCTTTTTTACTTCTTACAAAAACTTGCATTAGAAGAAATAATCATTTAAGTATACACGCAGGATAATAAGAGAATTATATTAGTTTTCGATTATTGATCTAAACGATCGCTCAATGGATACTTGTACTTTACTTACTTTCCACGTGGCTCGTCCGTTGTCAGCGATGATCCTAAAAATCATCAATAGACAAAACTTTTAAATCTTTGTGATATCTTTAATCTTTATTAGTAACGTCGCGAACTATCCTTCAGGGCGTGTTTGATATTCTTAGAAAAATTATGTCGTTGCGAAAGTGTCAAAGTCGCTTGAATCGATACCATTCAGCAGTGCGAATTTTCAAGGTATTATGAAAATTGGCGTATCGATTCGGCGAATCTTTCACTCGTGTTGCAACGTCGAACGAATTAGTGGCTGGATAATGGATTTCATAGTTTAGCATATTGCATCGACGATTGTGATGATTTTATATATATTTTTATACATACGTTCTTGTACACTATATATATTTAGACACTTATGTAGATATCGCGATTCTCGTAATTATCTCTAGCGAAATGTATACCAGGTATTTTTATAATTAATATATTGCGTCTTTCTATGCGAGCCGTAATATTACGTGTATATTAATTGAATCAAATACCACGAGCTAGTTATACCATTACCAATAGATTAATAAATTGTATCATTTATATAATGGATACCTATTTCTTAAAGTATTAACTTATGTAATCGTACGAGCTTAATCCAGTTAGTGCTTGGAAAATTAATCGATAGCTTAATGATTGTTTATGCTGTCTTTAGATCCAATCAGATTAATATCGTCGACCTTGTTAATCAATACCGGAAGTTCCAAGTGAAATCTAGTCCCCTTGTTTTAAGTTCACACGAAGCGATTTCGTCAAAGCCAGAGGAACTTGTCGTTCATACATCTGCTTATATACTATACGTATATATATATATATCAGAGTAATCATCCTATCCAATGAATTTTAAAATACTATCGTTATCAAATTCCATTCTTATTTAGTTACTGTATGAATTCTTTAGAAAATGAGTCCTGCAATTACATTCAAATTGGCTGTATTACCAAGCCAGACATATTTGTCCAGTATTACATGAAACATCACGTATGAGAATACGTGGTAACAAAGTACAAGAAAACTATTAGAAAGATTGCTGAACAATTGATTAAGTTTAGAAAATTTGTTTCTTTTTTTAATGAAAAGATCAAATGATTCTCGAAATTCTTGGGAACGCCATCCCTCAGGTAAATATAAAATTGTAGATAAGTATCTCATGAAATTTCAATAGTCATAACGTGATTCCTTGACCTATTGAGTCTACAGGTCACGTAATCCAGCGTGCTTCCCCCTCGATTGTTCGATGTAAAATCAATTCCGTCCGATGCATGTAACTGTCACCGAATAATCTAAAAAGATGTGGAAATGGCGCGAGTCATGGAAAGAAGATGAACGATAAGAGCCGGTAGATTCTCCTAGTATAATAAAAGCAAATCGTTATTTATACAAGACGTGCAAAACGAGATTGCAAGAAGATATTTCCAAGGCACGCGATGTCGCAGAGCTGCCTGACGCCTCTTCTTCTTCAGTCTCCCTTTGGCATTCGACGTAGCTGAACACGACGCGTTAAACTTCATTGCAAATCGGCCACTTCGCTAGTTAAAGACAATTGCGTTTTGAATAATTTATTACCGAGTGCAATTGCATTGTTTAAACCTATTTTTTTCTCTTAATACTGCACGATAAGGAGGCTAAGGAATAAACGAAATAGATAATTTTTCAAGCTCGCCGCTCTTTCCGGAACTTTAAAAATGTCTGCGACCTTTCTACCGGAAGTGATTGCCACTGAAGCTGTCGGTGACGCTTTGGAATTTGAAAATACGGAAATCGATATTTACTCTGTCAACGCTACTCGTAAAGCTAGTATTTTTAGTATTTATGCAAAAGTACTTCGCGTTATGATATCTACTTTGATACAGCCTGTACACGACCCCGAGGAAGAACAATTTAATAAAGAACTTGACGAACTCATTCTGCCGAGTAACGAGGAATGGCGGCATCAGGTTTATTATCGGCTTGTTGATCTGCAACGTGAAATAGATGCCGAAGCTAACGACGCAGAGTAAGATTAATACGAATAATAGATATAAATTAGAGATTAGATTTATAAATAATTAATATATACGTGTTCCGTCGATTTAAATTCACTGACCTGAAGTAAGTCGTCGAACGAAATTGAGGAGTAATTTTCTATTGACCAAAAAAATTGATACTTAAACGTCAGGAAATCCTTTAGCTATGAGTTTAATAATTAATTGATATTAACTATGGATAAATTAATGACGAGTAACGTTTTGTACTAGAGAAATTAATCAAATTTTCCAGCAGCGACCAATTGGCGCATTACACTAATAGCGATGTTCATCTCGTAGGTTATCATATATTGAGGTAAGAAATTTGGCAATTTTATTTGAAAAATTATAAACCATATAACGTCGCTGTCTATTCGTTTAATATTAATATCAATAAAATGATTGCGTATTATAATCGATAAAGACATATCTCTATTTCTATCACCCCAAGGAGAAACGTTCCTTATGATTTAATTGAAATAGTCACGAACGGATATAGATTGTTTTATCGGTTTTATTACTGATCTAATGATCCCAGGATGAAAGTGAATTCTGAAAAGGAATCTAAGGATCCAAAGGAATGGGAATGGGAACCAGGTGGATCATTATATCCGTTAAGACCGAAAGGAGGTAAAATTGAAGATTCAGCTTCATCTTTGGCAGCCATTATGGACGTATCCGGTTCGATGACTGAAGCCTGTATAGAACCAGGATGGCGGGTAGAGGATTTACTGTTAGCTGCAAAAGTCCTTCAGAAGGACGAATCACCAATTTATTCAGACGAGGCGGAAATGCGACGTGTATTTGGTCTGGTTTACGATGTTTTGAGATGTAGGTTATAATTATGCAATCTTCAATGTTTTTTAACTGTTCTTAACCTTGCTAATTACAAGATGATTCATCTTATACAGATAAACAGATCCTAAATCATGCTCTGGACGATGTAGCTTTCTGGTATTACCATCCTCAGTTCAAATCTCGTGAGAGAATCGTTTGGCTCCTCCTGTACGATATGCAAGGACGAAAATTTGCGAGACGCGGTGACGTTGCAGAAGTTGAAGCACGTGAAAAGGCTTTCCAAGCTGCCAATCTTAAGGAGATTGAAGATACCTTGCTGAATTCCAAGATACGACTTGCTGCCAGTGTTTCCAGGTTGCGAATAGAAGGATCCGCTTTGACGCTAGGTAAAAGAAAAATAATTCCCTTAATTTTGTTTCCCCTAATCATACTTATGTTTTGACTGAATCAATGATTCATCTCAGGAGAGCTTCTCCCGTTACATCTTCGAAACGCTGAGGGTGTCGTGTGGGGCGAAGAGGGTGCCCTCGCTTCCGGTTGGATAAACAGTATGAAGATTTCAAGTAAACAAGAATTTATTCACGAGATGTCCAAGATAGGATTGCGACTCTGTGTAGACTGTACGACAGCTGATCTAGAAGAAGACAGTTACACTTTTGACCCACTCTGTCCCAAAGTGGTGAATCTTCATGACAAGGCGCGAGAGAAATTAGCTAAATCCGATCTCGTCCGTAATCACCGTTTTATATTTCTGGTAAATTAATTACCTTGCTTTGTTATATTACAAGGACAAAAAAGAATATAGACACTTTATTCATTTTTGCCAGGAAAGATCACTCTGCTTGGGTGCTGCCGCTTTGGCACAGGCAGTTAGAATAGGAAAGCTTTGTGGTCCAGTTGTGCTGACACATTCTGTAGCACCACGTCACACAGGATACTTGGCAGGATTATTGGCAGATATCGATGATGCTGGGAGACTCCTGGTTTTTGGTACGGGAGAATTACGCTGTCAGTATGAATTATATCTTCGAGACATTGGCGTGACTCTTCAACAGTGTCGAGTATTTTCGGAAAAGTATTTAACAATTTTTCTTTGATGTTTTACATGAAATTTATTTGGAACTCAAAAGGGATTTTGAGTTTTTAGATACGTCAATCCTCCACCTTGTGCCGAGTTGGAACGGGCTACGATTATTTTAGCGACACCACCCTGTAGCTACACTGGGATAAGGGATGCTGTTGATCTAGCTGTAGCAAGAGGGGGTGATACAAACCTTTTGGAAACATTGACTAATATGGATAACGAGTCGAAACAGCCACGGGCTCTTCTTAGCGAACAATTGTCCACTTTAAAATACGCTTTGACCAGACCGAATGTTCAATTATTGATCTATGAAACGCATAGTATTCTTCCTGCAGAAACGACAGAGATGGTCGAGCAGGTTTTGAATTATGCGAATAAAATGGCAGGGGAAAAGTTTGCTCGTGAACATCCGGTTGGTGCTTTTTTTTGTATAACCTAAATATTCTGTCTTCGTTAATATATCTTCTTTGGTTTTTATACCGGTAGGCAAAGAAAAAGGCAGTGAGTAAAGAAACGCCTGGAAAAACGTCAAAGTCCAGCAAATCTGGAAAACGTGGACAAACTCAGGAACAATCAAAATTGGATGATCGTAAATCAAATTACGATGAGGAAGACGACGTCTCCGTCGTACCGTCCGTGGAGATAAAGGTATCTGAATAAATTTGAATTAATCAAATTGATCGATTATTCATTATTTTTATACTAACTTTGTACCTGTTATACAGGTTCCGGACAGTGATCTATTTGAGCATGGGGATATTAGCGAAATTTGCGGAAAGGAGTCTCCAAGTCTCATAGACAAAGGATGTTATCTAGCACTGATAAGACGCAAAGAAATGATGCAATTCAATTCATTGTTTATGATTAAAGTAGCAGAAACAAAAGGTCTCTTTGGCGCTCCAAATAAACAACAACAACAACCAAAGGAAGAACCTCTGTCACCTATTCGTCAAACGTCTCAGACAAGTCGCAAAGATTTCAAACGCGCCAAGGTATAAATTGTCAATTCTTCAATTTGTTTATCAATACAAATATTTATTTGCGAATTTCCATAACAGTTTCAAGTCGACCGAATAGCAGCACCCACGCACTCGTCCACGGTACGAGCTTTGAAACAAAAGCAATCGTGTCCTCGTCACAATCAACGTATAGCTCAGGGCGAGAAGATGATTATCGCCCAGGTACGTGACGTTAAGCGTCGGGACGCCCGTAGATGGTGGGATGACGTAACTACGTATATACTAAATTCCTCGCGTTCCGATTCCTGCAAATTTCAAGCGACCCGCACAGACCCGTGGACACGTAAAATACTGTATTCACCAGGAGTTCGTAAAATCACTTTCCCTCTGGAAAGTACTACCATTGCGTAATTGCATCAAGGCAGTTACCTTTTAAACGAGAGAATCGTATGCCTTCCACGAACTCGTTATAATGCTAAATTGTAAACGAGGTGTCACGAAACGGAAGTGCAGGGTGCAACGGAAACGCTGCAACTTTTAACGCTACAAGTGTAGGATCCACTTTACACAGTGTAAATAGAATGTACATAGCTGCACTTAAATCCCAGGAAGGATTTAAATAATTGCATAAGTGTCAGACGGGCCAATAATGCCTGTGCTTGGTGCAAGTTTGTCCCTGGTGAAATGGGACTTTCTTGCGTGCTGGTTAATGGCTACGGAAATCATGATGATAGGGTAAATTCGTTTCAACTGTTTCCGTAAGACATAAATTGTCTCTAACCGTCTGTAATTCCTTTACCACTTGCTTGGGCTTCCTTACGTGGCTACAAGTTGTGAACTAATATTCCACGTCTAGGGAATTCGTGTTATCTTGATATTTACAGGGGGAAGTGTAGGATGTTGTGATAAATATCTAAAATACAGTAAGACGTGTTAATGTATTTCTTTTATTTTTCTTTTTAACTAATAAAGAGCCGTATGGTTGTTTAGATATTCTTATATTTTATATTCAGATGTCCTTTACAATCTCTAGGCTGATCATTCTGCGGTAGATCTTAGTCCGCCATCGTTATCAGCTCAACAGTTCTTCAGAGATTCGATTAAATTGTCCTCGGGGATAAGTCAAGACTTGCAGGATGTTAGGGTGGGTCATGGCGGTCGATTAAAGTCACAGCAGGAACAGCAAGAGAATATTCGTCGTTTGAGCACTCCAACGCATTCCAGTATGAACAAAATGGTGAATCGTAAGGCGAGTAATGCAGAGAAATCAATTGATAGAAATATATCAAATTCGCCAGATTTTAATTATACGTCACACTATTCGTATCGAATTTGTTATAATTTTCCAAGAACTTACAGTAGCTTTGTGATTTTTTTATGGTATCCCGAACGTGTGTGATTTTCTTTTCAAAACCCCATGAAACGATTGTGTAAGTACCTTGATATTTGTTAGATACCTTTTTTTGTCATTGGCGTTGCTAAAAATTTGATTACCATTTTTTTGCATAATTTTTGCGAAATGCACAGAAAGGATGTTCGTCTGATACCATTTAATTTTTTTTAGCTATTATTCGCTGTGCACTGATCCAGGATACCGAGATACATTTTTCAAGGGTTGACATAAACGACTCCGCCTTGCAGACGGTAATGAAGGAAAATATAAGTGGGGTTTATGATGCCAAGCAGGACAGATCGATACAACCTTTATTACCTAAAAGCACCCAAAGCGCGACTGTTTGGAAAAGGTAAATTTTAAGTAGCTGTATAAAATAATTTACGAAGGTCTCGTACCTGAAAAATAATTTAAATATCATCGTGCAAATGAAAATTGTCTCACGAAATTGCGTAGCTTACTTTCAAATCAATGAATACGTATAAAAATTGATAAAATTTACAAAAATCCTAGATTGCCGTCATCGGACAAGACTGCTGATACTAATTGGAAAAATTCATTGAGCTGCGATAAAAAATTAAAAAATAACGAAGAAAAGTCATTTACAAACAGCGTAACGAGTGTTATAAGCAAATCGTCGGTTGTTCGTGCTACTCAAAGTATGGCTGTTGATAATATTCTCCATGAATTTGGAAAAGAGAATCTTTTGGATTTTTCGCATTCTCACGTGGGAACGCGAAAGATATCGCGATTGCATCATCCCGGTGGACCGCCAAGATTAAGTCGTATGTTACTGGGAAATCGATTAGGGAATGTCGCCGAGAGAACCGAAGGATTTTTGTAACCGATTAACATAATTAATGTGACCTTTTTTTAAAAAAATATATTTTATTCAAAAAGTATACTCGAATATAACGGTAACGATTCTGTTTACGGTAAAGCCAAGAAGCAGAAAAAGAATATTCGGTAATGAGAACAGTCTTGTGTACGCGTAATGTAGAATCGCCTTTAACGTGGAAACGCACCAAACGACAAAACGTGCAATACGAAGGATACATTTTTGTAAACGAATTATCATTAACAATACAGGTTTCACGATAGCTGATACAATCCAAACAATTGTTAAATATATAAAAGATACAATACCAACTATAAATCTTATACTCGAGTATACAGGTACCAAAAGAATCCTTATAGGAACGTAAAAGGCGATGAAAACAGAGCCAAAGAAATTTTTCAGCGAAAACACGACTTTTTGCCAAAAAATCCTTAAGGTATGTCTACTCCAAAATGTCTGTAAATATACAAGAATTTTTTTAACCAAGGACCACACTGTCCTGACGCAAGATAACGATCCAAAAATTGCACCTACTGACCCGAAGTATGTCCAAAGATGAATTACGTAATTGCGTATAATATAAAAAAATGTAATAATTACATCAGGAATTTGAGTTACCGCGTAGATTAGGATTTTCAAAAAATCCAGTATACCACTGTAAACGTTCCACGCGTAAGATTGTAATTGTTTGAAACATTTTGACGGGCAGGATGGTAACTCGGCGTAAGAGCGAATTAAGTGCGAAAGGATAAAAAGAAAAAGAACGATAAGACCAAAAAGAAGATCTCTTCTTCCCGTGTTGTGATACTCGTTAGCTCTTCCGTTGTTGTTGTTGTTATAACGTTGCGAAGGTAATTCCAAGTATTTCCATAATTCAGAACGATCAAAATCGTTGGCCTTGCAACACAATTCCGGATTCGTTAGACTCTTTAAAATTCGATTATTCTGGGCTTCCGTCGTATTGCGTTTTAATTCGTCAGCCAATGCAACAATTATACCGTCTTTGGTACGGCATTTGTTATGCAACAGTTTTACAGTATCAATTAGACCGCTGGTTGTCTTTGTCAAAGGAGGTCGAAGGTTCGTACACGGACAATGATTATCCTGTGAATAATTGTTACTCGTGCAGCCGCAGTCTTTTAATAATTTTTTTAAAGTTTCATTATGATTTTTTAAGCTTTCCAGACCCTCGCGTAGATTTTCTTGTTTTACCTTAAATAATTAATTATATTTTTCTTTTAGAAACGAGCAATAATATTTTTATCAGCTGTCGTCCGTTTGTTTCTTTACTTTTTGATGTCCCGATGACGCGTTTATCGATGTAGGAATTTCCGAATCGCTTGATGTAATTTTTTCCATTGCTTTTAATAAATCTTCCGTAGCATTCACGGTGGATCGACAGATCGAGCATTTTGATGCTTTGTTAAGATCTTCTGAAGTTATATCATAATTACAATCGGGATCACTGCATGGAAGTTTGATATTTTGTGGTGCATTGTTGCAAATCTCACAATTTTCATTCTTTTTAGTCATATCGATTCCTGAAAATATTCAAATTTTATTTTATTAACATAACCTGAAAACTTAAAGCTATTATTCTTCTTATTTTGGAATAACGTAGTAGACCCAGTCGTCGGCATTCTATATGAAATCATATTTTCGTTTCTTTTGGACACATTGTAAATTCATAAATGGCGACGACCGAGCCCACTAAATTTTTCTTCTTCTTCTTCTTTTTCTTTTTTATATATTGGCACCAGTTTGGATAATCACCAACTACCTTAATATACTAATTTTACTGATAACAATTTCGTATAGGCCATTTACCTTCAAGATTTGTTTCGCATTGACACATTTCACATTTTTTATTACACGGCTGATCTGCACGACAAAGACAACAATGTTTATCTACATTTCGATTATCACTTCGAATAGCATTTTCCACAGTAGACGGTATTGTTGTGGTAGTTATTGTTGTTTGATCCGATTCCGTATCTTCGCAGCTGTTATAATATTGAATAAGAAAAATTTATGAATATTATAATTTACTTAACCCCTTGACATACAAATAAAACGTAATTTGATGCGTCCGAAAAATACTATTTAATTTGGCTCAACTGAACTGTTATGTCACAGTTCTTGACGTCTCGGAGACGTCAAAGTCTATAATGGCACATGAAATGAATGACGTTTCCCAGACGTCATTGTGTGTCAAGGGGTTAACAATACTCATACTCGCAAGGTGGTTCTGACGTATTTTCATAACATCCACATCCACATTCAGATTCGGATGATGTCTCGTTACAACCGCAGGGACATTTAGCAACAGGAAGTAACATTTTGTCATTCATTAAAGGAACAAGTTTGTCCTCGTATTCTTCCAGTTCCTCGTCACCACCTCCTTCCAAGTCTCGTTCCCATTCCGAGCAGCTGCATATTATGCAACTATTGCACTACAAATTGTATCACGCTGGTTATTTTTTTGGGGAATTTGCAACACAGTGCGATCCTTTGACGTTGCCCGCACTTGGGACTGAAATGGGTGGAATTTTGAGCAACGACGGAATTTTGGGCAACGACAGAATTTTAGGCAACGACAAAATTTTAGGCAACGACAGAATTTTAGGCAACGACAGAGGTTGCACTGTAGATGAAATGGCACTATCCCCAGTGCTCAGTCTGCATACATCAACGGGGCTCGTAAGGGCATCCCGAGAGGCTGCAACGACAGAGGTTGCACTGTATGAGGAAATGAAATACCTTGACAGGTTCTCCGCAAGGACATTCACTGGAAAAATTATTAGAGCTCCTGATTCCTCCTGTTTCCGTTACAGGATTTTTCTGTGACATTCAGAGTCGGATATGAAATTAAAAAATAAATATATTAATAACGTAAGTAAAAATAAAAAAAAATTGAATTTGTCTACTTGGACTGTCTCTGGGTCCTGCTTTGTTATTTTTAATTCCTTTGACAGGACTTTCGCCTCTTGCGTCAATTCCGCACGATTCTTCTGAAGATTCTTTAGATTGAGACATAATTTTCTACCGTAAGCTTCCAGCTGTGATATCTTTTCCTTCACGTCGCAAGATCTCTTGCAGCAGCCTATAGAATTCTTATCAGTTATCGTTTCAAAATCTTTATCACTTTCTACTGATTCCTCCAGATTCTTATTCGCGTCCCAAAGAGCTTTTACGTATCCTTTTTCCCTGGACTCCATATCGAAAATTTCCTTTCTGAGGATCTTTTCTTTCTTCGCCAATGTCCGAAGGAC
Organism: Pachycephus smyrnensis; assembly: GCA_030142225.1. Classification (NCBI taxonomy): domain Eukaryota; kingdom Metazoa; phylum Arthropoda; class Insecta; order Hymenoptera; family Cephidae; genus Pachycephus; species Pachycephus smyrnensis. The sequence goes on along the minus strand of JARQST010000090.1, from coordinate 72,454 downwards.
GCATAATCCTTCCTCGTTGTCGGTTAAATAATTTTCATTTCTGCAGACTTCTTGCTCCATGTCTTTTGCATGAAAAAAAATGATTACTTAGCATTCTAGAATTTTTATAATATTATACAAACATTGTTTACGCTACCAGAATCGTGTCTCTTCGAATTCTTCTCGGTGGTCTGAAGACTTGGAGGCTTTTCATTTTCATATACAATCTTTGGGGCTTCTGTCATGGCTTCCGGAAGCATCGATTCTAATTGATTTAATCTTCCTCGAAGACACGTTGCGTGACGTTCCATTTCGGCAATTCGACGCTCTCCTCGAGATACGTACGTGCCGCCGCCAGCGAAGCAGCCAATTAATTCTTGTCCTTTCACGCCCATTTTTGTCACGCGCTTCTCCTTGTTTGGTTAAAAAAGAACAAACCTTTGTAAAAGCAACCTTTAAAATTTCGATGGACTAAAATTAATTGCCGAATTAAAAGTAAATTCTTCCGTTCGCGCTACACGATGAATTTTATGAAACTCAGAAATTTTTTTCAACATTTTCATTGATGGTATCCTAACTAGGATTATTATTAAAACGTGAACATAGGTCCGGTTCTTTTATTCGGCGTGAACGTAGTAGAAATTAATGCGTTGCATTGTTTTATTTATAATTGGAATCATTATAATAAAAATTATTTTTATACATATTTTGTCTACCCAATTCAGTCGTAACTATCTAAATAGTCATTAACAAGCATTTACTATTTTTTAACACATAAACCAAAAATTATTTCAACGTATTATAATATTACGTTTTCCAAACTTCGGACCTAGGTAGTCGCATAGATTTGATTCTGTTAAAATTCTTAAGCAATTGTCTCAAATTTTCCTGCTGAAAGCATTAATGACTTCGAGGAACAATTAGTCAAGATAATTAAAAGTCAGAATTTCGTAAACATTTCTTTCAGTAGGTTCAACGTACAGTAACGTGCATAACCCAGAATACGATTTACTTCCAACTTTGCATCCATTGTTACTGTCATAATGCTGTTCACGTACCTAGTAAAAGGTTCGTCAAAAATGTTCATAAAATGAAAATCAGTTCAGTGCTTTAATTACGCAAAATGATTAGAAAGAACAAAGAACATTAATTTCATAAATTAATAGACCACAGACTAATCGTATAATTGTACGACGTACTTGCTAATTATCAATACTCTAAACTCTGCCGTGTCCGCAATTACTGTTTTGCTGTTTACTCAAATTCTACTTTTGACGTACAGTCACTCTCAATTCTGATTAATTATTCAAGACGCGTTAGGTAATTAGACTCTTTGATTAACATACTCACTCAGTGTTTTTCATGTATGTAAGTGAAATATTTATATTGTTTCACACGCGTTTCCAAATAGTGTGCAATATTTATTACGAGGATGTCTTTGTTTTCTTATCATATTTTTCGCATCTAATCAGCTTACATAGATCCAATTAAAATTTTCTCAATACTGATAAGTATGCGCCAGTTGTTTTTAATACCTAGATCAAATATTATTTTTACGTATGAAAATATTTGCTTTTTCAAATTAATGACCGTCTGTTACGTATTCTAATTACGTCTGTGAAATTTTCAACTGACAATACGACGAATTTCCCTACTGACAGTTTTAACGATCTCGAAGAACGAATCATTAAAATAAGTAAAACTTTCAATTGTTTACTCCCATGCTTCGTACCAGTTACAACAATAAGCCGAGTAACCGGCTTGCAGACTCTGACAAATTTTTCAAAGAAATACAACTCAATATTGAAAAACAACTTGATTGTACGGTACATAAGCTTGTATACATTTGACAAGATGTTTTTACCTTTTCCGTCAGTTTATCACTGACGTAACAATAAAGAAAAAGATGAAAAGCAATTGAACCAATAAAGAGGATAGAAATAACAATTTCAAGGCTCTCGCTTCTTTCGACGCTCTGGTATAAACAATTAATCAATAATTATTACCTCAGTACGCCTATCTAGTTGTTATCACCTCCTAACCGTCATCAATGAATATCCTGGCCAAACGCATGACAATGGCCGATCCCATAAAATGGCATAAAAAACCCAAATTTAATGAATTCATGAATTTAATGTATCATGAAAATGTCCATTTCCAATTGACCGTAAGATAAATAGAGACGTGTTATATAGAATTAAAAAAAGAAAGCCTGTATATACAGTGCGATTTTGATTTTTATTTACAAAGAGCGACGGTGTAAATATTATTTTTTATCGCTAGTCCTCGACTTTGATTTTTCCAAAGGTGGAGGACGAGGCATTCTAGTGAAAACCTTAAATGCGTCATAAAGGAACCATTGCAAGCCGGTAAGTGTACCAATCATAACAATACGTGGTCCCAACCCCTTCCACATACCAGCCCAACCAATTTTCTTAGCTATTTGCATAGCAGTGGATCCCTTCTCCTGATTCAGCTTACTGATAACAGAATCCGCCGGATGACTGACTACGGCACAAAACACACCGGCGATATAACCAGCTGCAAAGGTCACAGCCAATTGTTCAGCCTTTGTGCATTCGGCGCGTGGCTTTGGCACAACAAGTTTATAAAGAAGTTCAAGCGTCCTTTCGAAACAGGTAAACTTCATCATCGTATAAGGAATCTGTCTTAACCAAAGTGGGACTAGACCCTTGTAGAAGACTCCTGGACCATCCTCGTTGATCATGATCTTTATGGCAGTGGTGAGAGAGCTGGTAAAGCCGGCTGACGTTTGAATTCTAACCTATATATTTTTTTACAAACGTGAATGGAGTGGGGATAAAAAGGTGTCGATTGAATATTTTTAGCTGGACCGTTACCTTGCATGCTTCGAACGGAGCCAAACCGATATCGGCAAAAAATTCGGCGGAAGCTGAACTCGCGAGAAATATCCATGTGCGATAATCGTATGCAATTTCTTCCCCGAGAAGTTTAGCATAGTAAACTTTGAACCATTCGTAAAGACCAAATTTGAAGAAACCTTGAATCGAGTAACCGTAAAGGGTTGGTAACCAACCCCTTGTCAAACCCAGCATCCCTTCCTCTGCTACGGTTATTTTAAATCCATGGGCTAAGTTTTTATATTTGGCTGAATCGACCTGTGATTACCATATATAATAAGATTTACAAATTAATATTTCGCTCGTTGCACTAACCTGCAAACGGCATTTAATCAAATCCAGGGGTGTTATCAACGTGTGCGTAATGCCGCAGGAAACAATTCCACCGACCCCACATAATAGAAAATATTTCCTTGAACCAAATTTACAACTTTCCTGTCCCGCTGGTGCACCGGAAGCTGAATCAGCTCTTACAATTAATTTCTCCTTTAAGAAATCTCTTATCGACCACATTATTTTCATCGCCTAACCTTACAAACGCCTGAAGCTTTACCGTCATATTTTTTTCTACTCAACTTCTCTGTAGTTCAAGTCATAGGCTGTCAAAATCTACAGACAGATTTGTCAATTTTAAACCTCCACTGCTGACGCCTTTTTTCTTGACACAGGAAAAGTAGGCGTACCGGGTCTATCAGACTTTATTAAAGTAAATATAAGTTTAGAAAATTGAGCATACGAATGATAAATAATACTCAACAGAAAAATCCCATTCCAAAATCCCATCACTTCCCGTAAGGTTACAAAATCGTAAAAGCATATTATCTCCAGGGCTTGTTGCACAGAAGCTACAAGCTCTCTCAATTGAATGAAATGATTGAAGACGTGTTGAAAGTTAAAGGCAGAAAAGGAGTCACAGCCATAGACTCGACTATGACTCAGAGAGACTCTTAGGGGCCACGAAGCCGTAGTTCACGACAGCGACACAACAACGACAAGAACTCTGCGGGAGTCGACTTCTGTCTGACGCACGTGCTACGTCGCACAGTGAATTCTAACGAGTAGATCGTCGTTCGGGAGTCCACGTTATATGACGAACGAAGCAACAAGACAATCGGTATTGTCTTCCCTAGAAAACACGAATACTTCTTATTCAGTTTCGCCTTGAAGTTACAGAAAAAAAAATCCAAACAGTTTGTTCAGTGAAAATGTGCAATCTTGTGTTTAAAAAGATGAAACTGCCATTAATTAAATGTACAGTGAAGAATCGTGGTCTAGTCGGTTCGACGATTTTCTCGAATTTCTAATGAAATTTCTAATGAAATTTCTAAGAGAAAATTTATCACCAGTATCAACGAATATATACGAACGATTTTCATTGTACGTAATATTTATAAATTTATCTATGCAATTTAATGCATTCGGTATTGTTAAAAGAGTTCCTTTGGTAACTCGACGAATGTCAGTTATCAAGGATATCCTGTGATAATATAATACTCGCTTTGTTTTGTTTTACGTACGATTCGTCGAACATTGTTTTACGTAAGATTCGTGGCCGTTGTCCATTATTTGACATTACAGTTATAGATAATAAGACTAATTATACTGGAGCAATAAAATTCAATGTGTGGGATAAGGGGTCACGCGTTCACGCCCCTCTTGACTGCTCAAGTACCACGCTAAGTGCGTTTATTAAAGTTTATACGAAGAGGCGGTGTCTTGCACTCCTTCCCTCTATTATGGCTACTGCGTACAACAGAGCAGAGAACCGTGATGCTAATTAGAAAAAATAAAAAATCAAATTAAATATTTGACAATACTTCTTTGTAGATTAGAATTCAGCAGCGTCGAATTCACTTTAATAATGACTGAAAACAAATTCATTCTTTAACTTTCCACTGCCGACCCTTGGTCCGACAGATCCCCATAGCTGTACATTTCTTATGGCAAAATAAAAAGACGCCATCGCTGTAAAGTTAACAGTAAAAAATATTTGTTATACCAATATTAATAATTATCTATAATACAATAATAATATTTTACATATCACTCGTTCATATTGTTACCAACTAACAGAAACATCTCGACTTCTGCAGATACTGATAACGTATTATCTATCGCGTACATCCTGTGCCACGTGCGGTTCAGTTATATTTAAACAGTATTGAAATATCAGTGACGACGTGTTGTCAAGCTAAGATGTAAACGATACATTTAATATCATCTTTATGTTCCTAGGTAACTAGTGGACACCGTAGCGGTTTCACTGATAAATCATCGAATGACTATCTGTCCGCAAAGTATCGATACCTGATCGTTATCAAAGACCAACAGCTGCATACGAATATCGATGCAGTGCCATGGATAAACATTGATTGCGAAAGATAATAAACTATCAAAGAGAAACTTAGTGACGCATTACGATCCGATAAGAGAGAACGAAAGTACGCAAGATTAAAGATGAGTTTTGACAAGAGCATCGTCAGCATTGTACGAGGTAAGCAGAACCTTCGATCATCAAAACAATACCGTGAACAATCATCGTGAATGATGCACCACGGGATTCTATATAATAATGCTCCTAGAAGAGAAACGTTTTTCATTGGATTTCTTTTATTCATTTTTTTTTCAGAGCTCGTGCAGTTTCTTGAATCTCTTGGTAACGTAGAGTTACCGGCCTCGATCAATTCCGTGCGCGAGAGTCTTCTGTCACGTTCGAAAATTGTCATTCATGCACTTTCGACAGAGGAATCTTTATCGGCAGAGCCGTATCTGGATATGAGTGTCAGGAAAAGACTGTCACTCGAGGAGGAGACAGCTGAGATCGAAGAATACGTGGATGCTGAGCAGCCTCAATCTCGAGTATCGAAATATTATTATTACGAGAGTTTCGCGGAGGTACAGGAGGAAGCAAAAACGCCGGATGCGAATAATACGAGTAATAATTCATTAATGGAAAACGTAGTGAGTATATATGCAAGTTTCTCGGCAGAGCAGACCAAAAGTAAATGTGACAAGTGCGGACCGCTTGAACGTAAGGAGGGAAAGAGGTTTTTTGTTCTTGAACAATACCGAGGCTCTTGGGTCGGTATGTAAATTTATTGTAACGTTACTAGATGGAGCGATACTTTTCTTTTTATTGTTAATATTTTTTGTATGACTTCTTTATTTATTTATAGGTCTCGTAGGAACGCATCTTCTTGTTTACGGAAGCGAACACGATAATCGTCCTTGTATGATTTTGCCTATGCGTGATTACAAGGCTCGTCCAGCACCCAAAGCGATACAGCGTGACCCGCGAAGAAGCGAAGCAGCCTTTGAGATTTTTAGTCCTGGTAACAAGACGATACTGGTACGATTATTAAATATATTTTGTTTAATTATTTATGGTAATTAGTCGTATATTTCATAGAGATTATATTGTTTTCAGTTTGTGGCGCGTACGCCGAAAGATATGGAGCAGTGGGTGGCTGCGATATGTCGAGTTGGATGTGGCGAGAATTGTTTGAAAAGGCAAAATGTAGTGAATTATACGTCCACGGTACAGAAGGCAGAGTCGGATGCTGTGGCGAGTGAGTCAATGTCAATGAAAGATTATCAAGACGTCAAAATGCAGGAATCCACTGCAAAAGTCAGTCCGAAACGTTCTGCAATTATGAAGCAGAATATGAATCAGAATATGAATATTAAAAAAGATAATGACAGAATTGATCCTCCGACTAAGGACGCACTTAAAAATGATGATACTCCGCTACCTTTACCTCCGCGAATACCTCGTAGGTTAACGCCCACACAAATAAAATCCAAAGAGCTTTCATACGATACGGAAGATATGGACTACGGTATTTATCACAAGATAGAAGACTTCAAGGAATATCAAAACATTCAAATGCATATTCCAACGAGCAAGATTTCAAATATAGAAACAAATGATCTTGAGACGTACGATGACGTACGCAACATGGCTGAAAAACCTCGGTCGATAAAGAAGCTTGAGGCTGAAACGAAGAAAATTTCGGTGCAGAAATCTGTGAAGGATCTAGAAACGCAAGATACGTATGACGACGTATTTTCCCTTCGTATGGAATCTAATGATCAGAATGAAAATGCAGAAAAAGAAGATCTAACGAAATTTTCAAGTGATACAATTCGACGGAGGTTACCCATTGTTTCTAATCAGAGTGAATCCACGTGCTACGACGACGTTCACGAAGTGGCGGTGCAAGTAAAGTCGAAGAAGGAGAAGCAAAAAACAAAGGTGGAAGGACACAGTTCGCCAGTGGAACCGCCGCAGAAGAGATCATTTTTTGATAGAGTGAGAAACAGAAGAGACTCACCGAAAAAGGAAGAGAAAAAAAGTAAACGCAATTTACCACCGACCCCACAAAATATTGAGGAATTGCCAACGTATGACGATATTACTATCGTGATGGTGAATGTTAATCCTAATATTAATCAACGAAGTGGCACTCCGATTGGAATAGAGAAACCTTCCCAATATAATTGTCCACCTCCACCTAAACCAATCTACAATTCGCCAGCTGTCACGAACCCGAAACCAGAACCAAAAGAAGATTATTATACGGATATCGCAAACACGCAAGAGATTGGAATGGACCAAAATAACGATAAAACTGTACAGCGGGACTTAGAAAATCAAAAGGTTATTTCGAAATATAATAAAGTCCCGATATCGATTATTGATAAGGAAGAATTAATAAATTCGGAACATTATCAAACACCCAAAAGTAATCCTGTTACTCCTGCTTTTCAATATGATGAAGTCGAAGAGAATTTGTACGACGACGTTGCGAATATGCGTGAAAAGACAAGACTGATAGGATTGGCTATGAAAGAAGAAGAAGAAGAAGCAGGTGGTAATAAGACTAATATTTCGTCTAGTCCAGAAAAATCAATCCCAGAAAGAAAACCATGGAAGCCGTTTACAACCGGTAGAAAGAATAAAGTGACTGAAAACTCTAGTTTAGAAACAAACAAAAAGCCTAAAGACCAAATAACCACTCCTGAGGAGGTGTACGACGATTGTGTGTTTTTACCGAACGACACTCCTGGCGTCCGAAAAAATTTTCAAAAATTATTCAATAAATATTGATAACAATCAACATATAATAATATAAAATTTATATCATACAGTTGTTCTTACGCGTAGTTAGGCCATAACCTTTTTTTACGTACAAACGAAATGTGAATATCTATTAAATTTTTACACGAATGCTCGCACCATTATTATATTATGATATTCCTAAATAATGACCCATTTAATTCCTCAATATAATTACCATAATTTTTATAATTATTATCAGCCCCCCCCCCCCCCCCACCCTGTGAACTCCAATATATTTTATTTCACTCCGTTGTGAAATAAAATTTTGTACGATACTCGTGCGAAGAACCTTTTCTAAACACGTGTGATTGCAAACTCACACTAGTCAGAAATAAAAATTTTCGCACTAGTATCGTAAAGTACTATTATCGACCTCAAGCAATTACTGTGTCGATAAGTTAGATAACTCGTATGTAGTTAGTTACGTGGCGAATAGATGGAGTTAAAGTCATAATTCTTTTCTACCCTTCTTTCGTGGTACACTTTTAACCCTTGCAAACATATTATTTTATTTCCAATAACACTCGCATATCCACTATTATTACTTGCGTCAGAATTATACACGAGTAATAGCAATCTCCTGCTGGATACGTTATTCAATCGTAGCTTGAAAATATGTATAGCGCGCATAGATTATATACCAGGAGAGCCAATAAACCGAGTCCACCACTATAAAGCTCTCTCGACGCAATTCAGCCTTAAAGGGGGAAGCTTTCCTGGAATCCGATAACGATCGGGATGAAATCTCATCCATGTGTGTGTTCAAGGTCCTGGAAGTGGGATCCCAGTTTGGCTGGTCGCCAGTTACGTAAGACAGAAGAGACGATGCTTCATTTTTGCGAAATGCATTTTTCATTTCATCTAGAATCCCCATAGAAACGTATAATGGCCACCATGACGTAAGATACAACATAACCACAACAATGGAATTGATAAAGAATAAATCGGAGTATACGAAAGAGAATATAAGCTTATCACGAACCAGGATATCATGGTAAATATTTATTATACGCTATTGACTAGCATCCATTCTGATTGGGGTAACTGAAAGTCTATTTGCTGCGCAAAAAATAAATGGTCAGTAGGAATATTTTCTTCTTGTCAACACCAGAAAATTTGTATTTCTTTTTGCTATCTGGTATTGCGTCACGACTGACTGGACACTGTAGGTTTTTTGGAATAACCTATCTACGTCCATCCTAATGGCAGGACTCTAGGGTGGCCATGACGTCAAGAGAGAATCGACCGAAGTGCACTGCGCAGCTCGGTACGTGAAAGGATGAAAGATTGAAAGAGGACGGAGAAATTTCACAGGGAAAAGACGAAGCGATGGTAATGGAGCAAAGGTGGTTAGTAGTGCGAGGGAGAAGAAAAGAGAATAAGAATAAAATCAAATGGAACGGTTGGCGTCGTCCCTTGGAACATGCCAGCCAGGTATACAGTGCGCCTGTGCAAAAGAGGACCACTGAAAAGCAGGGAACTAAAACCAAGGCGATCCCGGACCCTCTTCTCGGAACCGACAAACACTTCTTGGAACTGGTATATCTCCTCCCGACTGAGACCTATATATCCTTCAATTTACGAACAAACAACTATCTCAGAACCTTGAGAATGGGCAATACTCTCGACGAAATTGAATAAATCGTTTGAATGCTGTATTCTAATGATCCTGCGTCAATCGTTTATAATCAGGAACCATGTATTGGAATAGAAGTAAGATAAGTAGGATTATTACCTTTAAAAATGCTGTATATTATTTTAATATTTAAGATCCTCGTACCATTCTACATCTACAGTGTAGATGACGGCGTGGCGGCGTAGAGGGAACCAGGGAACTCTGTCTCTACAAAAGCAGTATATAGATACAGCGTATAATATAGGTATAGAGAGTAGAGAGGAGAGGTGGTCAGAGAGAAAGAGCGAGAGAAAGGTAGGGAAGGGAGAGTGGAGGCAAAGAAGGAGGATAGTATAGTCTATGCTATAGGATATAGAATGTATAGTGGAGGCAGAGAGTTGTACCCCCGCTAGGCTTCCTGGCAGTCACTAACACCAGCAGTAGCGCCGTGGCGTTGGCGATGGCGATGCCGTGACGCGCGCCATTTTGTATTAGTGTGTACGGGGGACGCTTTCGGTCGGGGATGTTTTCGTGAGTATCGATGAATGGGCCGGGCCCCGTACTGTTCTGATATCTCAAACCGTGCGAGGACTCGCCAAGGTGCGCCGGGTGCACGTAGAACTTTGTACGGTGGTGCTGAAGGAGATAAGTGCGACGGAGGTTGTCGAGTTACGACGGATGTATGGCAGCGTTCGGGGCAGCAGCAGCAGCGTCGCGGATACGTAAGAAAAGCGAGCGCCGCCAGCAGGAGAGCCGTGCATATCGTCCAGGTAGGAGGAAAGAAAAACCGGCTGAGTACCTGTCTTTTCTATGGATCGATAGCGTTTCGCGTGACGCGTACCTACACACTTGGACTCCCTGCCAATCCGGCGTGCAATAACGCTTTTCCGTAATTTCGCGACTCCACGCTCCGATGACTTTTTTGTATCGATGCTCGAGCGCCGTTTTCGTTGTGCAAGGCAAACGGAAAGTGAAAGCCTGCTGGAGCGAGCCTCGTGTGTGTATCTTACGAGCTCTACGACTCCTGGTGGAGCATTCGAGTCGTCCCGAATATTTATAACCTCAAATATCCGAAGGATATTATGATTGCTGTTTACCTAGACCGATTTATTCTACCCGTAACGAGATTCAATGATGGACGCTGCGCATAAGAGATGTACTGACAGCTTCTTCTTCTTCGTCTTGTTTTCTTGTTACACGCGACTTTTCAAGCAAATACGGTACCGTTGTTTCTAGACACTGACACGGATCAGCCGGTTTATTCTGGGCACGATGGCTACAGGAACTTTTGGAGAAAGTCGTCGCACAATTTTCTTACCAATGGTGGCACCGTTGATCTCCGATGCTTTTTATTAAATTCATTCACGAGTTTGAGGGATGTTTTTTAAATCAATTATTGTGCACTGTTGTACCTGCGTGTGGAGATTATGAAATTATTTACTTGGTTCAACGCACGGCATGTATTTTAACGCGAATTAAGCATTGCAACTCTCTCGGTTTAGGCTACTCGTCTCTTTATTTCCGGGCGACGACTCGCACGGCTATGTTTATCTTTGTAGCTCCGAAAATATATGCAGTTTTAAGGGACGCCAATTCCTTTATTGCCTCTTTCTGTCTCGTACGGAATTTGCCTTTCGCGACGAGTTCGTTCTTTAGTCTCTAAATTCACTGGTACATTCGACTTTGGACCGAACCAGAAACGGTATCCGAATGTCAAGGTGATCGAGTATCGTGGAGATACTACATGCTTGTTTATAGATGTTCAATATTTTTCTAGAGTTATATTCTAGTCTGATATTCTCATAGTAACCCGCGAGTAATAGTAAGTGCAAGTAGACGATACCAAGTAAGAAATTTCCAATCCTAATCCGAAACTAGTGGACTCAGGTTATAAGGGAAAAAAAAAATCATTGGCAAAACCTCTGCATGAAAAATATTCAGGTACAAAAACCTTGCGGCACAGACCTTAAGGGTTCTTTCCATCCTGGTATCGTAAATCACTATGTATGTACAAGTACAATGGCGTAAGGAAATGATTTGAGTTGAACCTAAAGATAACAGAGATACGAAAGACAAATATAACCTAAGCTTTCAAACGTGAAATATGAACTTATTTTCTGTCTGACAAACACGAGACATTACAGCCTGTTTCGAACTACTTTATCAAATAGTTAATGCTAACTAATGACACTACGTACACTATATATACTAAACTATATCTTAGTATCAAAGCATTTTTCTCGGTATCTTTACATTCCCGTGACATAATTACTCAATCGTTTCCAGCCGTAAAAAAAAAAACTTGACCAAAACCCATAAAATATCAGCAGAACACTATTTATATATATTTTACAAATGATTCTAAGCAATATTCATCTCACCAGTAGGTACCAATACAATGAAACAAAAAAAAGAAGCGAAAGTCCTACAAGAGAACCCCTTATTCCCATACACTCCATATTCACACGTGATCGATCCGCAAATTAGTAAAAAAAATTAAAGTTCTCCCCACGACCATAACAAATGTTGCACGTGCCATAATTCATTCGTGGCTACCTAGCACAGCTGTCTTTCGCAGTATTTTCCAGTAAAAGCCAAAGCCTTGGAGGAAACCGAATATATTAAAAGTCGTACGGTGTTCAGCCGATCCATTGAGTGACATCAACGCCCGGTCGAGCAGTACTAACAATAAGTATACTTACGGCATTCTAACCTAAACTTAACCCTTTACACTCAACTGACAACGCTACAGCGACATAGATACATACATAGTTACCAGTAACTCGATTGTTGGAGTGCAAAGGGTTAAAAAAAATCCAGCCAAAAACAATCCTTAGCTTGATACGCATAAATCGTAGTTGATATTATGCAACCACGTCATATATTTTGAGAAATAATGAAAATTATAATATTCCCTTGATTCTCTTCCCGTGGGAGTCGTGCTAACTAAACACGAATAAGGGAGAGTACATACGTAGCGTGTGGCTGATGCGCATGCAACGCGTAAAGGTCTGCTCACACCGGCCTCTAGGAAATACGACTGAGCGACCACTCCCGCTTGGTTTATCTCTATGGGGCGCACGTGTGTACGTAAACGTAATTAAATTATGCGAAGTGGGGTCCGGTGCACTAGACGCGATCAGTGGTAGACTAATAATTCGTGACACGGGGTGTATTGTAACTGACGTATTTTTCTTTTGTCTTTCATTAAAAATATTCGGACTCTCAAGATTGCGTGATAACGATACATTTACTTCAGTCTGATTGCGTCCAGTTGGTTAACCTTGAAAAGTCTTCTATAATTTATATTGCGTCAATGAGTACTTTACCTAATTGTCCTTTTTTTTATGTCAGCTGTTCATTATACGTTCTCATTGATAAGCTGATATCCCCACCTATGACTGATATTTTTTTTTAGAGGGTACGTCAGTAGTTGGCGACACTGTCCGATTCGATTGATAAGGTGGAATGGTATATAGTATGCTGACTATCGTGCTGGATGGAAGGTGCTGATAAGCCTGTGGAGACTGACGATAGAGGGTGAGCGACCCCACGAAATTTCATACTACCCTACTGGGTATTTCATTCGCAACCCCGAGGGCAACTCTGCTGTATGGGCATAGGCGTAGGACTAAGGGTAGTATAGTCGTTCGTTGAAAATTCAAGGACTTAAGAGTGTCATCAATAAATTTGTAAGGTTTTTGCGGGTTTTCCTCAGAAATTCGAAATCTGAGAATTCTGGACAAAAACGACAAATCTCTTTGTTGACAAAATTATACAAAACGTGCTTCTGCATAATAGTCTATGGATTGACGTACGAGGATTATCCGTCTTTGTGAAAAAAAAAATATCAAAACACGAATGAATGCTGCTGCGAAACATTCTCTGTTTCAATGTTATTAATTATTGCTATTGGAAAACGTACGAAGTTCGAAGTTCGAAACGCAAGTTCGTTGCACGCAATAAGAAAATTCTAATTATGTCTTCCTGTTGACAGTAATGGGATACTTAATAGCGATAACGGTTCGTGGAAACGAGCGAAAGGTCATCCGTTTCATATTTCACGTTCAGTCAAATACGAAGCCAGACTGTACTTACGGGAGGGACTGTACGTCTTTCTGTACGAGCAGGGGTTGAAAGTATTAAGGGGTTGATCGTTAAAGCCTCTACGCCTCCAGACGCAAGGTAGTCGCGATAATATATACGGTGACACGTATCCACAGTGACTCAGGTTGCAAATTTAATTACTTCTACCAACGGAATAGGGTGTTTCTAATATTCTTTTTTTGCTATACCATATCCGTTCTAATACAGAAAGTAAGAGACTCGCCATCCGTTTAATAACGATCTTATTTTATCCAGTAATCTACTTTCTGGTCAAACTCTGTATACCATTGATTATACGTGAAAGCGACTTTCCGGTCGCGAATGCGTATACTCGATGCTTGACTGCCGTTCTAAGCGTCTAACTTTTTATCATTCTAAGCATCCTCCGAGATAGAACTTAATTGCCCGACTCAAAACGTAAAATAACACGGTACACACCCGGGGGATAATCGGGCCAGGAATCTGCGTAAAATAAAACGTGCGGTCGGGTTCGGTATGCGATGGCCACATACCACGCCTCTTACTAGACCAGCCACGAGGGCGAGCATTCCGTTGAACCCAGTCCCGGCTTGTTATGCCAAAAGTAATCCTTCTGTTCTTGTCTTTCTCGTCTCTTCCTTTATATTTGCCTCCTTTCTCTCATTCGATCCTACAGCCATCCATACCGCACGGTATGTACGCTTGCTGCCTGTAGCCATTTGTAGATATATTTTTTCAGTTGGGAAATAGCTCTTTGTCTTCAGGACTTTTTCATATCTCGCGCCAAGATATCCAAGCGAGTACCTAACCTAGACTGACTTCATCTACCTGCGTGAAAAATTATCAGAATTCATAAACAATGACAATTTTTCTTTGAATAAGCTTTTGGGAATTATTCTTCTTGTTATTTATATTTATAGATAGTCTCTATATAAATATATTTTATACACTGTTCAGGACCGGCGTATTAAGTTGCAATATATAGTATATCTACTCTCGTTCCAATTTTCACCCGAGCATTGGTGGAAAGTGTAATTCTGACATTTCAAACATACCGTGTTACTTTCTCGCGCGTTAAAGTGTCTTCTGAAAATTATCTGGCTGTTAGCGGTAAGATGGCTTCGAAAAAGAGAAAAAAGGAACCTGAAAAATGCGTGGAGAAACGGCACTCGCTTGGGGGACAACGACAGTGTTATTTTTACACGGCTTGAAATTATTTTCATGTAGCTGCCCACCCGTAGCGCGATGCTCTTTCAATTTATTCGCTTATCGTACGTTTCCTATTATTCGACTCGTAGTACCGTGTAGGTTATCGTGTTGCATCGGGGAAAAAAAAAGGAAAACACTGAAGCAATACACTCCGTCCGCCATTACAATAAAACACTCCAGACATAATAGACCCAGCAGACTTTCTGTCTCGCATTCTTTTTTTTCCCCCCTCTTGGTCTATTAATTTAAATCCGGGAGTGACTATGACATTGTAAAAATCCTCTGATCACCTTCAGACACAGCACACGAGGTATAACTGGGTCGCTATACGTATAAGAATCGTTGCCGACGAAGGCCAAGCCTTCTGCACCCTGAAGACCTTGCGCAACCGTTGATTACCTTAATCAATTTTCTTAAGAAGATCGGCTGAGACTTTTTTGCGAAAAAAAATACAGCTATCCAACCGTGAGCTTTGACAGTGAATCCTAAGGAGTTTAGCAATTGAGATTTTTAAGCTGATCGATCGATGGTCTATCCTTTGTGGAAGGCCTCTTTCTTGTCTACATATATATGTGTATTATATAGTCAGGAGTGGCGATACTTACTACAGTGACGTAATACTCGTTACTACTAACATTACCAAGATAGCCATAGATTAAATCATATATTTTATTTCTTCATACGACTTAATACTTTTTTCTTTCTTTCTTTTGTTTCAGGTGTGGCACGCCTGAGACGTATTATTAAGAATGCGTACTCCTGCCGAGACGGAAACGCTCTCCCAGCCTGAGACGTTCAAATTCGAACCTCAGGAGACGGGAACGTCGTCGAGTGTGAACCAGGTGGTTCTGTCGACCTCCCAGCCGGAGGCGCATATTTTTACAAACAGGTGAGAGGACGACGAAAAGGATCCGTAGAATGCCTAGACGAAGACGTTGAAACGAAGCGAATAACGATATGTCTTATCTATGGGCATTATATACATGAAACGTACCGCTTTAGCTTTTAACCTTTGTACGCGCGATTCCGCGAAATAACGATTAAAAGAATGGAACCTAACGACCCTCCTCTCTTGTCAGTGGATACGCTCGGTTAATAACGATAAACGGAACGTAACGATTGCCAGCAGCAACGTCCCGTGGTACTGGGCCATTCGAAACTAACGGCAGCCCCGTTGTCCTTGATCCCTTCTCTCGAAAATTCGTCGAATGCAAACTCCACTGCGTACACCTGTCTCCCGAGTGGTGTGGACTGCGTTATACCGGGTGACAAAATAAAAAAGAAAAAGTAACCAGATAGAAGAGCATCGCGACGAGTACCAAAAATCCTGTCGCTCATCTTCAAAATACGTCGATTCCACCTCAAGCGCAGTGATTACTTTTTCTATGTATCTCTTCGACCGTTATTCATGCCGTTCAGCAATACTCTCGGAGAGTTTCCTGAGAGCCTTTGTCGCCAGGATGTTGTGACGACGGAGCACGTGCTACTCGGATGTCACGTGATCCCACTGTTAACGTGCATTAACTGAATTTGTATATGTCGCATCTTTGTGCAATATTTATTAAGTCCGGACACTGGCGTAGGAGCAGGATTAATTTTATACGTACGTTCCTATTGGGACAAGCCTTCGGAGAGATGAACTGTTATCCCCCTCTCCCGCCTTTCCCCCTCTCCGTCAGTCAGCAATCCTTACGTCAGTTGTAATCTTTCAGATTGAGCAATTTCACGCGGATCGCTGCGAAAATAGATATTATCGCATTCCAGCGGTACTTAGATTAGTTTTTCCTATAGCCAACCATAACGTGCACTTGCGTGCACTAGCTGTTACTATGATTCCTGCGATCTTGAAGCCAGTGAAACGTGTCGCTTCGCAAGGTGAGAAAAACCGGAGGTCGCGTCGATTTAATGTCTATGCAAATGATTACGAGCTGCTGTCTGCCAATAGCAATGTAATACTCTAGTCGATCTGGAGTATTGTCGCTTCAATGAGAACGCGTCGTCCCAAGTATCACCAATTCTGCGTCGACTTGATTTGCACGCCGGAGGATCACACGGCGGTAACGTGGCTGCTGGAACGTAAACAGAATACCGACAGAAAGAATTTCCAAGCAGTGGTTACTCGTACTGGTTATAAGAAATAAATAAAACTTTTCACGCTACATTTATTTAATTGATAGTCACTGTCTCACAGAGTTTTATCAGTATACAAATATATATATATACATACCCACAACGAATCCTAACCATCCTCCCACCCTATATAGTCCCAAGTCCGATACCCATTACCATCCCGTACTCACTGACACCTCTACCCGGATCCTAAAACAAACTTCCAACACGAGAAGCACTTATGTACTCTACACAAAGTCTGCTATCAGTACTATACTCCTGCCTAGTGTCATTACGCCAGTAACGGCACAGCTCTTGGCACTGGCAAGTCGCTTCTAACGGTTATAAAAATTGTACACTTTTTTTTCTAACCTCACCAACCATACCCGTACCCGAAGCCACTCGTGAACCCTTGAAAAAGACGTTTCGAAAAGAAGCGTCATTGTAAAAAAAACAACGAAACTCTCTCTTTATACACATAATTTTTTATTCTTAATTACTAAACACTAATCAGTTGAGATCCACTGGTTCGGAGACGATTATCAATCGCCCCCGCAAGCAACTCTCGTTTGGCCAACTCCGTAGCGTTCGACGAAGTCTCAGTGCGGCAGTAACGTCGGGTACTGGTGGCCGCATGACCACGTTACGAGAGTCCCAGCAACGAAAATAGTCGTTACGTCGTGTAAAAGCGTTGGTGATTATCGTCTTTAAATTATTTTCATTCCTAGTACTGTCGATATCGGTGAAAGTATTTGTGTTCAGTGCGCGAAGTGTCTGATAATCATTGACTGTCCATATGTTTCGCACGGGACGATGGTACTCGCACGGTTCTTCGTCAAGAAGTGTCAGGATGACGTTAACGTCGTACCAGTCAACGTTGCGACGAGGTGAGCACGACGAAGGCCGTACTGTGGAATGTATTCCTGATAACGGTTGGCTTGTTGCCGGTTAAAAACTCCTCGATCCCTTCCCGCGTGTAGCAACGTCACACGTGTCTCTACCTACTGTGTACGTGAATACCGTGTCTACGTGATTATCCAGTCTCTTTATATGTATAGTGTATATATATATTTGATAACACAAGACTGGTCTCTTGTT
Organism: Pachycephus smyrnensis; assembly: GCA_030142225.1. Lineage (NCBI taxonomy): Eukaryota > Metazoa > Arthropoda > Insecta > Hymenoptera > Cephidae > Pachycephus > Pachycephus smyrnensis. The sequence goes on along the minus strand of JARQST010000090.1, from coordinate 54,354 downwards.
TGATCAGGCACCGTCTTCTAGCTAAGACCCATACCAATGGCTGTTTGACACCAGACAGATAACACGAGTTTCTCTACCTGTCATATACGGAGGACGTTGAAGGAAATTTTTATCACGGCTAGGAACGCTCAAATACGAATATGGAGAATGGATAGTGTTGCGTGGGTAGACGTTGCGTGACGTTTTACAAAGTGGAACTTACTCCTGTCATCAGGAGAAATACCAGAGTCACGTTCAGACGGGCTCTGGAAAACGCTTCGATACGAAAAACAATAGGCCGATAAGAATTCTCGGGAATCCATTGATAACGATGCCGGCGAATCGGCACGCGCATGCATCCCGAGGATATCGTAGCTCTTTGAGATTGATTCTTCGATGCTTCCTATTAAGGATCGTCAGGGAGTCGAATGGTCGATTCAATTGGTTGCAGTACTATTCAGGAGTGTCGGCATCAACCTGAATGTGGTTTCTATTATTAAAGTCGAATTTACGGCTAACTTCAGTTTTCCCTGTATAACGTCTCTGAACGTTAACACTGTACTATTAAGGTGGACCACCAAAGTTACGACGAACGGAATACTTAGCTTTGGAATCGTTTCTGATAGGAAATTTCTGGCTTTATGCTTCGTGAATCGCGTGTTCAGATCGAACTGATAAAAGCAACGAGCTTAATGTATCGACCGTAATAGGATTTATGTGGTTTTCACTAGTTTTTCTTTTCCAAGGTAAATACCTCCCAGACACGAGTATGACCGGGCTCTCTCTTTTTACACGTATCGCTGATATAGAAATGATAATATTACGTAAGAGGTCGCTTATTTCGTCGTTATAATCTCAAGTTATTCACGAGACGTGTTAATCGTAGTTTAAGTGGCAGCGATGGATCTCTTGAGAAAATTACTAGATCGTTTCTGGAGAATTCTTCTGGCCGATCTTTTACAGGCTTAAACCAGTTTATTACGGCTTTAATTTATACAGAAAGGACTATCGTGCCGTATCCTCTTGGGATTGCGTTTAGTAACAGGAATCGATAATCTTCGAAAGCCGTTATTAATCTACAATTAAAAGTATCACCACCGTTTCCGGTGGCTTAAACGTTATCTAAAGACGATAGCATTGTTGAAATGGTTCAACGAATTTTTTAATTGCGCGCTAAATGTTATTATATATTCGGGCCATTGACACCGCGTCCATGTTAAGAATCTTTGATGATGACGCCACTAAGGAACAAAACCTCAGGCGATGTTGGATCGATGTCTCCTTGGCGTCTTCCGCTCGAAGTTAGTTTATATCTATATATATATTATATATATGGTGATGATGATGATGAAACTCGTACGAATTTCCATTGCAATGGCCGTTCTCGTTTCGTTTATCAGGTATTTACTTTGGCAGGGCCAAGACTCGTGATATTATTTTGGCCAATCAGACATCAGATTTCCCTTTGACGACATTGCCTTCGACAATCGCAGAGAGATAAATAAAAGTCTATGGTTATTAGCTTAGAAGGAATTCTTTATTGTCTCTTTTGCTTTCTCCCCCCCCCCCCCCCTCCAACTCTGCTCTGTATTTGTCTCTTGTGTCTCTTAAATCGCTGATACGATAAACGGATTTTAAGATCTCGAATAACGCGTGTTGCTTCAAAGTCGTAGCGTCCACTCCTTTGTTTAATATTTTCTTCTTACCGTGGCTTTGTTATTTAACAGCTTCTTACGCCATTGCACCCGAGCCCATATGTACCGTAACCTATAACGTAAGTACATCGCGACTGACGTAGAGCCCACGTGGTTTTACGTGTTCGAACGTGATCGTGAAATTACTGACGTAATAATAGATTAACTGTCACGTATGCACCCGACTGTCAAGATGGAACTATTCGTAAACCTGGACCATAGGAAATTGCAGTAGCATATGTAAAATAATCGTAGTCGTATTGAGAAATAATTATGAAAAAAAAAATGGAGAATTTTATCAAATCAAAATAGTAGGAAAAAAGAAACGGATAGAATAAAGTTGACGCTGTACAGTGATTTCAATGAAGCGAAAATAAATATTATGCGTTTACTTTTCTCTCCGAGTTAATTATCCATGCGCCTTGAACATTTGAACAAAGAAAAGCGACTGTAAATTATTTGTTAACGATTTACGTCAATGTCCTCCAACGAAGATGCACGAACGTCACGTGTTACCAATCACGTAGGCAGTCGAGTAAAATCGTTATGCCAATGATCTATATTTTATCAAATACTTCTGTATTCTTAACGATTCGATTAATCGACTTTTCGCGACGATGATCGAGCGATCTTTATTTTGAGTCTTCTGGAATGCAGGTGTTCGTTAAGAGCTAGTGGGTTAAATAAATAAAATAACATTCCCCCGCCCACCTGTCACGTTCAAAAGTTGATAACCGCGTAACGAGATGCATTCTTCTTCTGCACCTTCCTTCGTTCTTCTTACTTCTTATTCGTCCTCTTTGCCAAGCCTCACACGTAATCCTGGTGCCGATGGAATACGCGATTGGTTGTCTTTGGGTAAATAGAATCGTCGGGTACATCGCAACGTGCTTATCGTATGTATTTAGTTGACCGTAATGAAAAGTGGTAATTAGCGTATACACTCACAAATATATATATATAGTATGCAGTTTAAAAATCGCATCATATTTATGGGTCATTGTTGACGAAAGTCATCGTAAGTTATCGCGAATACTCGTTGGCTTTGTCCTTTGCGTGAAATACAGTGCAAAGGAGTAACGCACGTGCGTGATAAAACTCCAAGAATCAAACGTAGAAAAACAACTCTGAACGCATCCTCTAGAGAATGCTAATTCGACGTCCTAGGACGAGGATATATATTGTACATAGACGCCAACTTGAGGAATCCTAAGGAGGGAATTATATGAATTTAAAAAGAGAACAACGAAATAAACCGTTAGTGGTACGTGCGATGAGATTTGAATTTTGTACGGTGCAATTCTTTCGTTTAATGGATTCCTAGAGATAAGGAGGGGAGGGGGGGGGGGGTTATAATAAGGCTATAAGAAGATAAACGATGCAGAACGCTCTGTGCTAATGACGCAAAAGTTTTTACAGTTAGGACAAATCGTTGGCGGTTAAACGTGGCAAAACGATTTGGCGAGTTCCGATGACCTCCATTTTGCTTTTGCGTAGGATATTTCGATAATTCGGAATGCGTTGCTATTATTTTCGATTCTCTCGGGCTCTTTGTTATTTCGAATTGCGCAAGCGGCATGCGAAGGTTTCTACAATACGGCTGTAAGTATGCGTTGATTTTCTGTAGAAAAGTGCATGACTTTACTCGGCCATTTATCGGGCTCGTGTTTGCGCGCGGAATCGCTCGTTAAGAACAAAGGATGATCATCGAATGATAATGAGAAGCGTTGCGCTGCGCACTTTGTAAATAGGGAATCCGAGTTAAAGATACGATAAATGTAAATAATGATAAGGATTTAGGGATATTCAAAGTACTATCACGAAGGATAGTTATCGATTGAAACGTGAAAAATGTCTGAGGTGATAATCGTTATATGATTTTATGGAAAATTTTCGATATTACTCTTATCGAAATACATAGTTAATTTCTTTTTTCAGCATGCTGTGTATCCAAGAGGAGTTGGGCCAGCTGAGTGGGATAGCTGGAGGACCAACTATCAGTGGTCCTCATGATACACCACTGCCTGATGGTAGTCACACGCATTCTGAAAACAACAGTAATTCCAGTGAAAGCGGTACGAAATGCGCACCAGGTTCAGGTACCTTGGACGCTCAGAGACCCAGTTGGGTGGAAGGGATTTTAGGGTGCATGAGACCCGTATGGACCATGCTCTCGAAGGCTGCTGTCAATGAGAAGATCAAAGGACATCAAAGTACGTAATGATGATTAAGCGATACCTAATTCAGTATAGAATATCATTAGATTGAAATGACTGTTTATTGTATGCAGCTGATGACTGGGAAATACCATTTGAAACTATTGGGGAATTACAATGGCTCGGTTCAGGAGCCCAAGGCGCAGTGTTTCGTGGAACGTTGAACAAGGAAGTCGTGGCTGTAAAGAAAGTGCGTGAAGCACGCGAGACTGATATACGCCACCTGAGAAAGCTCAATCACCCAAATATCGTAAAGTTCAAGTAAGTCGAAGTTTGGCATTGCTTCTTGATTGGGGTGTTAAGAATTCAATGAGAATCATTAAATATGAAATTTTATTTATTTTCAGAGGTGTATGTACTCAAGCACCATGCTACTGTATAATAATGGAATTTTGTCCATTCGGACCTTTGTACGACTTGCTCAGAGCTGGAGAACCGGTACCGCCGGCACGACTTGTTTCGTGGTCAAAACAAATAGCTGCGGGAATGACTTATCTCCATGCACACAAAATAATCCACAGAGATCTCAAAAGTCCCAAGTAAGTCTTTAAACTGCTTACCGATATTATTTGCACGCTGGTGCACGTGAAAAAGAAGATTCATATCGTGAACGTTCTTATATTCAATTAAGGAGACTAAGGAATCAGCCAACTTAGCGATACCGTGTCCTGCATGTATTACCAATTATTATGATTTTAGCGTGCTAATTGGACGGGGAGAAGTCGTGAAGATTAGCGACTTCGGTACGAGCAGAGAGTGGAACGAAATCAGCACCCGTATGAGCTTCGCAGGTACCGTAGCCTGGATGGCTCCCGAAATTATTCGAAATGAACCATGTTCTGAGAAAGTTGATATATGGTTAGTAGAAATAATAGCCTAAGCATAGCAGTTAAATATTTCCATAATACCATAAGTATTCAAGTGCCTTCTGTACGTATCTCCTTACTCTTTCCATTAATCTAAGGTCCTACGGAGTTGTACTCTGGGAATTACTCAGTGGCGAAGTACCGTACAAGGACGTGGACGCGTCGGCCATTATGTGGGGCGTTGGCAATAATTCTTTGCACTTGCCGATACCAGCTAGTTGCCCGGAAGGATACCGATTACTCGTGAAGCAATGCTGGGCGGCGAAACCACGTAATCGGCCGTCTTTCAAACACATTGAAATTCACCTTAACATTGCCGCCGTAGAAGTGTTGTCCACGAAACCGGATGAATACTTTAAGACGCAGGTAATGAGAACAGCCTGTAAAAATTGTCTCGATTAACCGACACAGCGCGGAGTTCATATCCGTTTAAAGGAATGGGATGTATCTGGATTTTTAAACGTGATCGTTATATGCTGTAATTGAGGTTTTCGATTTATCATAGCAAACGTGGAAGGAAGAGATCAGAGTGCACATGAAGCAAATGCAAACGAATAGTTCCAGCAGCCCGAGGTTCGAAGCTGATTTGATTCGACGACGGGAAGACGAGCTGAGGCATGCCCAAGATATTCGTGAACATTACGAACGTAAACTCGAGCGTACTAATAATCTTTATCTAGAGCTAAGCGCTGTTCTGCTACAGTTAGAGCAACGGGAGCGCGACGTGATAAAGTGAGTTACTTCGTACAATACGGCGCCATTGTGTGGAAATTCATATTAGCATCTAGTCTTGATGTAAAAGTTCACGTTTCAGGAGAGAGCAACAGTCCGGGTATAAGCAATCTAAGAAACGGATAGTGCATCCGCTTTTAAAAGCTCAGGAAAGACTTCATCGCAGGCGCAATCCTACGATGCAATTGTCGACCTCGTCGACGCCCACGACGCCACCGTCGCCTGTGGATTCTCCGCAGAGTCCCGTGAAGGCAACCTTGTATACCCAGCTCAACGAATCGAATCAACCGGAAACTGTTTTGGCTCCCAGCAATAGTTTCAAACAGCGGAAGTACAGGCATCGTAGAGTTGGTTCCGGTTGTGGCGTCAGTTCGAGTCCAAGATCCAGTCCGCACAGAGAGAGGAAGGTAATTGCTGTCTGGCGTGTTAGTTGAAAATCCTTGTAATACTTTTCAGATTAATCGTTATTTATATTTATATATATCTGATATTATTTTATTATTCCAGAGCGCAGACCCATCGGTCAGATATGTTGATAATCAAACGCAAACGGACGTAATGGATATTAGTGAAACCGATCTTAGTCCTGTCGCGCATAAGGAGTCAGGCATATCCGCGAACAAATTCACTCTAGAACCGTCCAGGAAGCATTCGTTCACCAGGACTACGAATGAATGTCTTAACGGGAATCCAGCAGCATTCGAAACTCATTACAGGATGCAGTCTAGACCTTGTTCCAGTCCTGAGCCTATCTCCAGTGATAATCACTTAAACGGAAACGAACGTCTCAAGGACTGTAGCGACGACGACCACCTCGAGACACTCGGTCGAAAAGTTAGCGAGATTCTTAACGCCAATCGTGTCATTTCACCCATCGACAATGGGAATTGTGACGATGTCATTATATCTCACAGGTTAATTGACCTTGTCACTCATTCGACTTGAGAGCCTCCATCAGACTTTTTTTTCCTAATATTAATTTAACTTTACAGTCGAGGCAAAGAAGATCTGATGAAGTTGCCTGGTCACTGTTGCGGCGTTATCATAACTGGAGCCAGCATAGGGCAAGACGAGACTGATATATTGGCAGTAAGGGCTTGCTCCGAGACAATAGATACATTATGCGACCACGAAGATGATGCCTGTGAGGAAAGTTGGTCCGACGAAGAGGGGGAAGATCCAAGCTACACTTATAATTATTCCCTCAGACGTAAAAGGTATGTATGAGACGAATGGATTAAGTTTAAAGATGCGTTCATGTACCTTTCATACTTTTATCTGATAACTCTTAGTTACCGTCTGCTAAAACCTGCCAATTCCTTTTTATCCTAGTATCGCAAGGAGACCAATTGGACCAGGATGTCGGATGAGACGATTTAAGCAGACTTCTTCTGCGTGTATAGAGGGAGTACTAGCATCCGACGAGGAGAACACTTCCGAGTATTCGCATCCTCCGTCCAGTCAGTCCTCTACTCTAGAAAGCAATCCGGAAGTGCAAAGGGCTCTTCGTAATATCCATCATTCGCACAAGGTGAGTTATCTCTAATGATTTAGATTAGCATCATTGTAAAATTAGTATCGATCAGATTGATTTTTCTTTCTTATAACGATAGCCGTAGTCGGAAGTTGATGAAATATTAGAATTCTGTTATCTTACCGTGATGCGTTCGAATGGTGATGATTTTATTTCTAATTCAATTGCACGATATCTCACAGAGAAAGGGAATGGACGATGCCTCTGATACGTCAAGTCAATCCGAAACTGATGAGATCAGTGACACCACGATTGCATCTCAGCCAGCGAATGCCACTGCAAAAATCGAAAGCACGGTATAGGCTATGCGATAGCGTAATCAATGATATTCTCGTTTACGAACAGTGTATATTGATGAGACAAAGTAATCATTGACTTTGCATTTGTAGTTGCGTCTTCTTTGACCCTGCGATTTATATAGAACACTGTAGACACGTCGATGATCTTGTGAATGATTCCGTAACGTCGTGCCCTATTCGTAAACGGGATATATTAAGGATACTTAGAAACCTCTAGTAATACAGTTTATGGAAAAATGCGAGCAATTCGTAGCCACAAAAATTGCTAAAGTTAACACTCGTATTTAAATGGAATAAAAAAAGAAAAAACCCAAGTACTCATATTACATCTTAAATAATTTTGCAGTCTTCGTGAACGTTCAGCGGAATCTGCGTTAAAGTTTGAAAATTCCAGGTATGCTAATTTATCTGGACTTTAGTTTTGGTGGATATTCCACGTATACCTTAGATTGATTGATCGCACCTTGATCGTTGTCTGTCATGTAATTATAGAAGATTCGGATGACGGTTTTGATAGTCCGTTTCTTGAATTTTGCCGAGCATTTTTTCATACGCCAGCTAAGTTATTGCCAGAATCAGTGATTAATGATACAAAAATTATCCATACCATGATTAATCTTTATCGATCGTATGTCGGATCAACAGTAATCATTTCGTAGTACGTTATTGTTTGTTTCTCGCATACTGTCCCATTAGTATTGTGTGTACATATAAGCGTATTTCTATGAACCTTTTTCTTTTTCTATCGACGTGTAATACATTCATCCATTGCTTGTAAAAATATTCATTACATTTACATTACGTTTTAGTTCATATATAGTTCCTTTTAGTGAATACCGTAGCCGGTTGTTATTGTAATTTTTTCTAGAATAACGTATCCACAATGTGGATGGACCTTGAGGTTTGAACTTCTTTTCCCGAATACATGATCTTAGTGACAAGTCCATGCAATCGATGCGTGTGGTGGAGGAATAAGATGCAATTTAAAGAGTAAAAATAAAGATGAACTATCAAAATTAAACAAAAAACAATTAAACGACAGAGATCATTCGCAAAATGAAATATCTAAGAGTAAGAATATTTAATTACTATTTAATTATTGATCAGAAGGATTTAATAATTATATAAATTTAGCCACTGCCCATATATATTATAGAGTCATTGAATTTTTTCTTTGCTGCTCTTTTGTTTGCATGTTTCTTCCTTTTTTTTTTTAATTTCATCTGTTTCCCTTTTTAATGATTTCAGTCACCTTTTATTCGTTCTTGTATATGTTGATTTTACAGGTGATTTTTGGCATACGATAAACAAGCTCCAGAAACGTATCGTCAAACGTGTTTACTCGATATTTTTACTTTCTTCAGCACGCGCATAATAGATTGTGCAATATTTACTCATTCCAATGATAATATTTATTTATATCGGCGGTAAGCTCTTTTTCTAGACGATCGTACGAGGCAATTGAAAATAGATATTAGGTGTGTAGTGTAATTGGTATCGCGAGTACGACGTTATTGTATATTATTTATACAATGAGAGGACGAGAAGAGAAACGAAAGACAAACAAGGAGGCACTAAAGTAATTAATTAAAGTACCTAGGCTATAACTTATACAATACGGTGACAATTGTTAGGAGAATTTTACAACATAAGTGCCTAGCGGCAACACGCGGTACAGCAAAAACAAAGTGTTTGTTAATAAGTAATTGTATACACGAGATTTAGATAATTTAACGAAATCGTAACAACGTGCAATGTCAAATTTAACAATACTTTCCGTGCATTGAAAAGCCATTTTCGAAATCGGCAGATAAACTGGCAAAACGTTTTTCACGCGTTCACGGGCAAATATTAATAACAGGCAGGTGTAAAAAAATATATTGAACGAACCACGTGATAGTAATACCGAATGATTTTAATGATCAAATGCCATTTCTCATTGTTCACTGCGTTACATTGGATCAATGTATTGACCTGTTCGTTTTTCTTAAAAATTCAAATCCTAACAACAAACACTGACAACAATCGTGGTAGTAAAATTCCATTTTTACCAATAACTAAATGTTAATCATTAAACAAAATAATAGAGAGCGCATTTCACTGTTTTGAAGGACAATATAATTTAAAGAACGTTTTAGACAATCAGTATTACCATCATGCTGATTCTTCCAGATATTAAACAATGGCAGTAGACGGTAGCGCGAAAAAGGAAAAGAAAGAAAGACGCCGTCGTTTGATTGCAGATTTTCACTCGAATACCAAAAGTAATAAATTCGCATCCATCAATTGTACCTGCTTCGAAACTCAAATTGCCTTAATGACAATTCTTATAAATCTGTAAATATAGACAATACGAGTAAAGAAAAAGAAGTCGGATGAATTACGAGCTAAGAATAAAAGTGGGCGACACATTGGTGGGCTCGGACGGACGAAGTAGATTTTAAGATGTGTAGAAGCGTGTTAACTTTATAATAAATAATCGTACCGTAATGTATCCACCGTATTTATGCGTAACGTTGCATAAATCGTTCCTTTCGCGCAGTGGCAGCTAAACCGACTGGTTCTGTAGTTGTTTAATCGTAGAAATAGTAACACAAACCTTGCGTTATATATACAATAAAAATTTCTTTACATAGAGGCATACGCGTGTCCACTTTCTTTAATATAAAAATCCACTTTTATCCTTTCAACAGGGAAATACAACTGAGTGTGATTAAAATTCAACACCAGCAGATCCGCGATGCGATGTCATGATCTGAATATTTATTTTAAACCTTCCACAACAATTTTAACAGCTGTACATATTGTTGAGTGTATGATAAACTTTGCGATTGCTATGCTTCAAAAAATATCAATTGTTTTACGTAATGAGAATTTCATTTATACTTATAAAATTCTATTATATATATTGAAAGTGTGATGTCTTGTTTGAATATTGACTTTTCACTAACACGCAACAGTAAAATGACTTTAAATTTAGTCTATTCTGTCAGACGGTACTTATCATTAGGAGTTTTTGTCCAAAATATATTGGTACAGACTTGAAGCTCTTTCTTTTATAGATGTTCGTGCCCTGTGACATTTGACTGTCTTATTAAATTTTCTTAGTTAAGCATAACAACGCGATATAGCTTTCACACAGCATTCCAATAATTTCATTGAAGATTCATAATTTTGTACATGCTAGAGATATGGCGTTCGCCATAAGCGACAGAGATTAGCATTCTACAATCCATATACACATTAATATATACAATCCTATTGGTTAACATTATTTGTAAGTTTCATATATTATCGTATCATTAAAAGAGAGTTAATGATCTTAACGTACACGCTCCTGTACTTATAAATGTTACAAAAGTTTAATCTCATGCCGATATATGATTTATTATTTATCAAGGAAATAAGGATAATCGTATGTAACTAAGATTAAATAAAATCGAGACACGACTAATCATGCTTCGCCATGTTGTCAGAATGTCAGATTATAGCTATTAGATTTAAGATTAGGGATTGACATTCAGAGATCTTCGTCACAGAGAATATTAATTGAATTGCAATATCATTTTTAATTTTGATCACAGATATTATGAGTGAAACTTTTCTACCAGGAACAATCAACATTACGTTCAAAATTAAATTCGGCAATTCAAGTGGTCAAACTTACCTTTCAAAGGACAACAATACGACCCTATTGCAAGATACGTTTCACACTTCTACGTCAAATAAATAATATCATATTTAACTATAATAAACCTAAGGAGGTGAATTACCAATAAAATGAATTATGGAGGAATTCAGCAGTTGACTTGTACAATGTAGATGCACTCTGTCTCAAGCCTGTGAATAAAGATACAACACCTTCCTTCTCATCTTCTTGCTCCTCCTCTTCTGGCAGATATTCAGGCATCTCATCACAATCATCAATATCATTGTGTACCTTTGAAATAAAGAACGTTCACACTGTGTTCGTATAACACTAAAATACAATTGTTTTATATAACAAGGTATCATTACCAATTTTACTAAAAACTCCTGATTAAATTTATTTCTGGTGACTAATCTTGCTTCCATGTTTTGTGTATTCTTTTGTATGGCTTCAGCAATTTGCTTAGCAGTAACATTGCTCAAAGTACGCATGGTCACGCGTTGATGTTCAACGTCAACAACAAGTGAGATCAGTCCTTCAATCCTTATTAAGGTTGCTTCCAGTTCTGCTCGAGTTTCCTAATAAATAATTTTCATTGCAAAATCCCTCTTTGTATATAAAATATATAGAACTATAAGAAAACACTCTGCAGCACTATCGCTCATTTTTGGAGCTCTTACAAATGTACAGAAGCACGTACCGGGAGTAGTCCATGAACATGTAGAATAATAACATGTGTCTTAAGTTTCTTAGGCTCGATAACTCTTCTGCAACGACTCCTCAAATTATAAATTGGAGGTTTCATACGCTCTATGTCATCCTTAATACACTGTGCATGCTTAGCTAGCTTAGGCTCGTCCACAGCATACTTGTTGACAACAGAATCTAGAGCCTCTCGTATACCAAAGGTGGAGGTTACGTGTACATAATTTTCAACATTCTTAACAAATATCTCAAGAATATCTAATGCCAGATGTACGACATCCGTGTTAGGTACTTCCAAAACATATGCCAAATACGATAGCACAGTTTTATCCTGTAATCAGCAGGTGGTAGTAACATTTATGAACGTTTTCACTTTCTCGAAGAGAAAATAAAACAAAGTAAAAGACGTACCTTCAAAATCGTGTCGTGATTCGCGAAATCATCGGCGAGCTTCTTGTACGTCTCTAAAGTAGCCTTTAATTCGTTCGGATTGAAAGAGTCTTCCATGACTACCGTTCAGTAGCAAAATATTGACATTAACAGGTTTTCGAATTCACACTTACAGTGATCAAAAGCTAGCAGACCTCTTTAGGTGAGAAATCCTCTTCTCTGATTGGAGCTGTTCTTATCCATAAAATGAGTATCTCTTATTCTATAACGATCGTCGCTAGATGGCACCGAGTAAAATTCCTCTTTTGTACGGCAGATACGTCCCAAGCAGTCCCAAGTCGACGTTATGTCGTGCCTGGAAAGCTTTGAATTCGGAGCGCAGTGTAAGGTGCGCAGCCAGCGAGGAAAGAACTCATGAGGGAAAAAATAATTCCCATGAAAAATTGTGTTGCTCGTAGCATTGTTAAAAGTCGAAAGAAAAACACGAGCGCCTTGTTCATTAATCGCGCAGTATGTAGTTGTCCATTCTACCTATGATATACGTTTAACATTGACGATCCGCGTTATGTCTCTCTTATCGCGTTCGGTATGGTTTCGATGACGCGCATTCACTAGATAGCGAAACTGGCGTGTATATGACGTACTAAAATAAGATGGCCGACATTCGCCCTATCAGCTGCCAACAGCACAACACCCGTATCATTTCTCTTATGAACTTTTCCTGCACTACACGCCACTCGGAGCATTAGCCTTATATCCGTGCCATACTTAATAAGTACCTCCAAAGATAGATTTATGGAATACGGAGAGTCTGATAGGGTTGTACGAGAGGAAAGGCTCTTAAATTAGCGAAGTTATAAACGGAGGAAAGATTCTGACACTGGTGCTAAACAATCTCAAAAAACAATTCGACGCAGTGATCGAGACCGAAGTGAGACAGTGTGCAGTGGATTTTACGTGGATAAGGACAATGGAATACGTATTGATAAAGGACATACGGCCTGGCCAGAAAAATATCAATGTGGTGTTTATTGTTCTGGAAGTTGGCCATCCTACGTTCACCAAAGAAAACCGCGAAGTACGAACATTCAAAGTGGCTGACAATACAGCGTGTATGAACGTTTCTATTTGGGACGAACCAGGACAGTTGTTGGCACCTGGTGATATTGTCAGACTTACTAAAGGATACGCATCTGTATGGAGACAATGCTTGACACTCTATTCAGGCAAGAATGGGGATATACAAAAGATTGGTGAATTCTGCATGGTGATCAACGAGCAACTTAACATGAGCGACCCTAATTCCGCCTTGGTTCAGCAGTTAGTTAATCAGGGCGGATCGGGACCACCTGGGAGCAACGTCAATAACAGCATCACAAATAACGGAAACGCAAATAACGTTAGTGGACCTCCTGGAAGGCAACCACCGGTACGGTCCTTCAAAATGCCCAAGACACTATCGCCGAGTCACTTGACTCGAGTACCCTTGTCGTATAATAAAAGCCAGCAAAGCTTCTTGAGATAAGCATGACCTTGCCCTTGATATTAACTCAACCAGTTCTTTTCGTTTGACCTAGGATAAATTAAATCACGTCTAAATACGAATAATATTTCGAATTCCATTTACATTACATTCATACAGTCTATACGTTACATTCGTACTGTCGCGGTCGATGATTCGAGGATGATTACTACTTGCCTCGTACAGTCATGCTAAACAGAGGGTAGGCAAGAGCATGCATAATGAATTTGAAATGATTATTAGAATTCCAAACAGGAGGGTACAGGAAGTGCAATAAAAGTATATAGTACGTTGCTACAACAGCTACGTGATTATCATACATTACTTATTTCCCCTCATAGAGTTGTGCAACATAAAAGTCGAAACAGAAGTATAATCATAGGAAGCTTAATTAATATTATAATTTCTATCAAATCATCTGATAAGCTACTAACACTTTGTTATTGTATCAATTCTAATCACAGGTCATCCAGACCAACGCAACGACACCTGCTACTGGAGCGGCCAGCAGTTCCACATCTGCAAAAAGCGGAAACGGCGGTGGTGCTTCAGGATTAGCTGGTGGTTCTGCAAGGTTTTCAGGAGAATCCGGCACGAAACCATCAGCCACGGGGAAAGGGGGTACTCGCGGTCGCGGTGGCTATAGAAATGGCGGTAGGAATGAGCGCAGATAACACACGAACCAACAATAAGATCTTTTGTATAAAGAAAGTTATACGCCGCGACACGAAAATGTAATATACATCTTTTTTATAATAACGAATAACTGTAAATGTGTAAGGATTAGGATCTTCGGAATCACGATTATTAATTAATACAAACATTTTTACCTATCTAAGCTGCCATGGTCTGCCAACTTATTTACCGTAATCCATTATCTTTAATTATCAACCGACCAATTAGACATATACCTCATTAACTTAACCAACATTTTACGATTAGATATGAAACGGACGTTCTTTCTCTCCCACAACAGTTCCCACCATCAGTTTTAATCGCGCAGTCTGTATTAAGTTTACACGCGGAGCAGTTGACATTTTGTACATTAAAGTAGCATAATATATGTATTAATGGGCACGATAGGTAGACGCATCGTTACCCCGATGATTATTAAACGGTTTAGACAACTTATAGTGCGCAAGAAGCGTCCTTGTAGCAGGTACAATATTTTGTATGGAAAATTCCAACGAAACGATTTATTCCACGTTATTAGTCCCACCTTTATTTCTATCCGATCCGAGCATAAGTATCATTGACCATTTTCTTTTTAATAAACAAGTATTACTTTTTATACCGTACTTTATGTTTCTTTCAATGAATACTTCGATCAGCGTTATTTCTTTTTTCATTTATCGTTAGTCTTGTTTTTCCTGGAGACTTTTACATCCATCCTTCCTTCCTTACCTTAGACACGCCCACAGCGTCGCAAACTTCGTTCGGCCTCATTGAATCCTAAAGTTGAAATTTCTTTTTAACAGCTGAGTTATAATGTGGTTTTATAGTCATTTTCTGGCGCTCATGCGCACGATGTGTTGATTGCCAGAATGACGTGTCGATTCGATCAATCATAATGATTTGTACGTAATCATATGGTGCTTGAGTTATCGCATTGGATGGCGAAGCTAGTGTGCGATTGTAAACGATCACGTGCGAAGTGTTATTTGACAGCTGTTAAGAGAGAGTAATTATGTATGACAGAGTTTTAACGTCATGGCGAATTACTCTTTGTGAATTGTCGTGAAGAGAAAGTTACAATCAACAGGGCGAGAAGAAAGGCCCTTCTTCATCCGTGAAGGAGCGGTGATTATTCCCTGCGTATGCGGGAGGTTATGTTTACAGAGACACCGCGGTTTTACGCCGCGTATAATTCTAATTTGAGGTACGCGATTGTTGCTGTTTATTGTTTCTTGTCCTTTATGATTAACGGTTAATAACTTAACTGTTTTATTCTATGTGACCATACTCGTTATTCGTTGTTGTACGAATCCTTGCAGCTTATCTGTACGTAACGATAGTCTTAATTTTATGATTATTTAAGTGATAATGGGAACAGTTTATGCCATATTGAAATAAAGGATTTTTTAATTTGCAGACTCTTTTGTGAAAAAAATATGCCAAGGTCAAATGTAAAATATGAAATTGCTAATCAAGACGCAGACACCTCAGATTATTTTTTACAACATGTGCAAGAGTTTCAAAATTCGACGAAAATGTCGACGTCATTTTGGAGAAAAATTTTCCAAACAATCTCATTAATATCTGTTTACTTCGCATTATCCGTAGGACTTACGTTCTACCAAAATTGGCTACTGAAAAGTTATGTGAGTATATACTTGTAAATAGAGTATACATTATAATGGTACAAATTTTCTAAACTTAGTGTTTATTAACAGGGGTTCGATTATCCTCTTGGAGTAGTTGTTTGCCATTTAGTAATAAAATTTCTCCTGTCTACGCTGGTTCGATGTATACGAAAATGTTGTCGTGGAAAGCATCCGGTACGACTGCCATGGCAGACAATTATCTGGTCGCTTGGACCGCCAGGTATTGCCAGTGGTCTTGACATTGGTTTTTCTAACTGGGCCATTTCACTAATCACTGTGTCTTTGTGAGTCTTATTTAAAAACATTGCATTTCTAAAAATGCAGAATCTCTTATATCAGTTATAACCATCCTAGAAGGGAATATTTAGCCTTTATTTTTTTTAGATATACAATGACAAAATCTACCACAATAATATTCATTCTTGGATTCGCATTATTATTCAAGCTGGAAAGAAAGGTACTTATACTATGCAAAATAATTAGAAATGAACTATCTTTACGTAGAATTCATATTATAATAATCCTATATTATTTCTTCCAGTCATGCTCATTGTTAGGAATAGTAGTTATGATATCAGGCGGCTTAATAATGTTTACATACAAATCAACACAATTCGACGTACTTGGGTTTCTGCTATGTCTTTTGGCCTCGTTCTCAAGTGGTTTACGCTGGACAATGGCACAGATTATAATGCAAAGATCGAAGCTTGGTCTTGGCAATCCAGTCGATATGATGTATTACATGCAGCCATGGATGTTACTGGCTGTATTACCAAATGCTTTATGGTTCGAGGGTAAGTGTTACACCATAGATGTTGACTATAACTAAGTTGGATGGTTAATAAATAATCAAATTTGTCTCGTCATTCCTCAGGTAGCAAGATATACACTGGTCTCATGAACACAGATTGGAATGATTCTGAAACTGTGGGATTAACATTTATAGCTGTGATTGGTGGTGCCGTATTGGCATTCTGTATGGAAGTTGCAGAATTTCTAGTCGTTACACACACGTCTAGTCTTACTTTGTCCGTTTCTGGAATATTTAAGGTAGTATCAAGTTTAAACAATCTATGGCTGAATGAATTACCAGACTGCGGCAACCACAGAGAGTAATTTCTTTTACAGGAGATCTGTACATTATTCTTAGCCTATGAGTGGAAGGGAGACCAAATGAGTGGCCTTAATTTCATAGGCTTGTTAATGTGCCTTGGTGGAATTATACTGCATGTTATTCAAAAAGTATTGATCAGTAAGAAACAGACGATCGATGATCTCGAGCTGCAGTCGAATTCAGTAACCAGTAACGGCACGAAATCCGAAGATGGGATGGATATGAATTTGCCATTATTGAACCAAAAATCAACGTCTTTGACGAATCTGCTTAATGCAAATTTTAGTTCCGACGAGGAAGAAGAGGCTAAAGAGGATGATACTTCCTCGGACGTTCTTCTGAATATTCTTCAGCGCAGAGAACAGTAATTGTATGGAATGATTATATTCCTACTGTATTATATTTAAGAATTAGATATATCTCACAGACTGAGCAAAATGAAGAGTTGTGCAACATTCCTTTTTTGTCTTTCGTTAGACATTGGAGTTCATCATTAAATGATGTTTTGTTGGCTTACGTTAACTCATCCCAACTGCATAATTTATATATTCATACTGATCTTTTCCGTGACGATAACCTAATTAATTTTGATTGAGGTCAATTTAGTCTGATCCAATTTAAAATTGAGCTGTTAAAGATCGACAGAAAGTAACTTCACTCTGTATTTTATCTGCGAATGTAATGATACAGAGTGTATATTTTCTCCTATCGTAATTCCCTTTCGTGAAAAATCTCAAAATTACGTCGCGTCAGTCTCACCGACACGATTATTATTTCTTTCAACTGATTTCACGTAAACAATATATTTTTAATATATATATATTCGCATAATGTTTACAGAGATATCTCTTGGTAAAAGTTTTTAATACTCCTGCGCGAGAAAGTAAATCTTTATGCAAGTATTCACGGCACTAGGATAGATACTCGAAGTAGGCAGCTTGTCCAAAGGTGATTTTTTTAACTCATAACAATGTTCCTGCTGCATAATCATTAACAAATTTCAATTTTTTCTTTTGTCAGGCAACAATCACAATGACGTGGATGGTTGCCTTGTCCCATTGAAGGTATTTTTTGGATTTAGCCTTTGTCTCGTTTGAACTGCTTTCAATTTAGTCGTCCATAATGTTTGATAGTCTTTCACTTATGGTATATGAACATTTATGCTACGTTTCTAGGTATATACAAGTATATAAATATATATATTATAATTTGCATTGGGTGGCTGGAAATTTTAAAGGAGTAGCATTGGGAGTGAATTTTAGAAACGAGCTTTTATATATATACACGATACGATTTTGAAAGTACAGAAGAAAAGTTGCTTTAACCGGTATCCTTAAGTCTGACCCGAAGAAATTGAATTTAGAAATATTTCTCCCTAACGGACTATATTCTGTACGAACTGTATTTTTATTCAGCATATATGTACATTACGTGATATTCTGTGTAACGTGCGTGGATTTATGTGATTCTTTTTCAAAACTGTACATCGATGTTCTAATATCATTCCATTGTAATATACAATCTGTGCATAAGCAGCAGCAGCAACAGGTCTTGCATTACATATTCAGTGTTAAGTTATATAAGATCAAACTTTGATCTAGCATTTTTGTCTAATTCATTTAAATCCTAAGCATAATATAATGAACTTTTGTTGCAGTTGTTATTATATTTCAAGCTTGTTGACCGATATTTTAGACACGAATCAGAATTAATTCAGTTTTTTATACGAGGGAATCACTGCTAGAATAATTCAATCATGAAATACATTTGTAAGAGTAGTAATATTTGCCGTTGCTTATAAACTTAATGTAATATTGAAAATTGCTGGATTAATTTCATTCCGTTAGGTGCAAGACTCATGAAGACTGAGGATTAACGTGTGTTTCAGCAAACGTTAAAGGCGCAAACAATTTTTTAATCCAACTTTTCACGAGTTACGTACTTATCCCAATTTAAGTAAAAGCCCAGCAGTTCTAAGTCTGATTCTTAACGTTGTGTTATATATCCTGATCTATTGTTAATTTTTTATGTTTTAACGTTACATTTATTTTATTAATAACTGATGTAAAACTGTATTATCTTTGTTCCTTGCGCTTTTTCATTATTGAAAAATTATACTCTAATAGGGTAAAATGCCATATTACCATGTAATGAGGACCTCGTGATTGTATAAACCCTTTTATCAAATTACGCAACGCAGTATGGTAACGGCAATTGAACATCATGTCCAGGAACACGGCGTGAATGTCACCTTATTCTTACGCCCTCATATTGAGGCCATTGTCGTGTTTAATTCAACGATTTTAATGTAACGCTAATAAATATTTCGCATACGAATTTCTACCTGTTGCCTTCGTTTTTTTTCCCTTGAACTTATTAGGCCTGCTAATTACCACTAATTAATTGACCCATCTTAATTTATTGTCCGAGACAATTTTTCGCACCTGTACGTATAAACCGCTTCAAGTATCATGCGACTATTTTTTTTCGTGCAGTAAAATAATCAGGATTTTGAAAATTGGAGTAATCAAAAATACACAGCATAATGAGAGGTTTATCTTTATTCCAAACAGTTACGAAGATATATTTGCTATAACGCGATGGTATTAAAAAACGGAACGTTCGTACTAAGAGCTGTCTTTGCAGATTAAAATTAAAAGTGTAGCAGGTGTTAAAAATATACGTATTTTTGTTTTGCTTTCATAAAGGCGTATTCCGGAACGAACTACGTTATACCGAAGCCAACTGTGAAACGCGTTATCATTGTGATAATAAGTATCATCGACGTCATTAGGACTTGTACATTTCCAATTGTAAAACAAACGTACAATACAGTACAAATTTGGCACTCGTAACTAGATAGTGAAAGCCACGATGATTTTTTTTTCCTTTCCCCTCTAAAAGTAGCATCGAATAATGAAACACTCTAATTTATGGGAATTAACGTAATAGCAAATAATATACATTTACTATATTCTATATTGCCTTCACATCATTTTCATTTTGTGATAATAGTATACTAAAATCTGGTTAGAAATCAGAGATTTTAACAGTGGTATACAGTATTAACTAAGTTGTAATATCAACTAGGTCTGAGAAAGGGACTTATACAGAAGTGATGCTGTGAACATGAAACACAATGGAATGGATCATATTATTATTGCAGTATGAAAATCTCATTTGCTAAATGTAAATACGAAATCAATGACTTGTTTGATGATCGCTTCGAAGAATCTATACTTTGTTTCTCTTTACTAAAATTCAGCCGATAGCCTTGCTGAAATTAAACTATTCACCAAGAGGGAAACAGGTAAGATTCTAGTTTACAAATAATTAAACTAATCAAATTCTGTCTCCGTGATTACGTAATGCTTGAAATTTGTCGGTGATTACGATAAATGTTAATAAATAATATGATTGCATATGTTCTGCGGCTATAGCGCTACACTCGACGCTATACGATTCGAATTAATAAATAATTATAATCTAAATATATTCAATAAATAATGTATAATTCTTTTTTTTTCTTTCATTTAGCTTGTCTGATTTGATTAGTCTTCTTAGATTTGGCTTCGATCCTGTCTTCCAGCTTGTGAATCAGGTCGTCCAGTTCGTCCTGTTTAAAAATACAAATCACTCATTGGTAACAATTTATTCGAATTGCAATTTTTCTAATCCATTTCAAATATTATCTACAGAAGCGATATACCAACCTCACTGTAGGTGTACATAAGTGTGCAATGCTTGAGAACCTGTTTCTTTCTGATAAGCAAATGAAGGGCATGAGGAAGACAGTAAACACTGTCATCCTGCGAATTGTTCACCAAAGAAACAAACAAGTTGGCCCGACATGTTTCACATTCAAAATCGCCATCATCATCGTTCACCTTTTTCCCCTTTTTTCGTTTTCCACTATCAGGCAGTGGTAGCCTCTCAGTATCGATCAGACCCAAGTACTCCAATTGCTTACGATAGTCTATTTCTCGATCACGAATTTTTATGACGCTTGGTAAAATCTATAAATAATTTCCATACGGATGATATACTTGTTCATAAAAAAAAACCTGTCACTAGATATGACTAATTAGAATTTTACCTGTTTAAGTACATCGATATGAGATCTAGAATCATTGATAATACTGAACAGTAGTCTTTCGAAAGAGAATATCGTTGGCTCACAACTATCTTGTATGTCCTGAAAGAATGAAAAAGAATTTACAAAATAATACAAGCTGATACAACATACGTTAAGGAAGACTTTACCTTGAATACTTGTTCAGCAGTTTCCAGCCAAGAAGACTGCGCGAAATATACACTCTCTGAGACCACGTAACCAGTACAAATACTCGAAGTAAATGCTTTAGGAAATACAATAATAAATTGACCAGGTTCCTGCACCGTCTGACACAGAGGTACGCCGTTCTTGACTAACATTTCCGGCGGTACCATGGCAGTATCGGATGGCAGCCAAATAGTCTTATTCTTGCAGTACCTAGGTACCATCTTCGAGAGTGCTTCCCTAAAGTTATTATTGTGCTCGTCAGGTATACCATACCAAATCTTTTTAGCCCCAGTATGCAAATATTCTATCCAGGGTAAGCCATGCGGATCCCGATACCAACAGCAGGCACTGAACAACATCCCAACGTGGAGCGTTGGTACAGTTACACCTGAAAGTAAATGAATTTCCAGAAGAGAATTATCAGCAATGAATTTTTTTGGCGCGTCTCCTGGTTTTCCAAAAGGATGGAAAAACTTTCGCATACCCATTAGTGGTCCCAAAGCTCTGAGCACCGACCCAGCATTGTTAGTAAGCACTTTAAGATTCCAAGGGTGCCTGGCAAAGGGGCTGTTCTTAGCAACGGAGAATCCAAAGCCACGGCCACTGGAGTCAATGCTGGCTGCGTGGACGCATACGTGACGCTTCCTTTCGGCAACGTGTTTCCAAAATGCGTTCTCCACCTCGTCAGCCGAAGCACCCTCTGCCTCACTTCCGGAACGCTGATTCTCGCCGAACCACATACGTTGCGTGTTGCGTGCAATTCGGTAAAAAGCGTTGAGCGGCATGTTTCTACCCTTGTTAATTATACAAATGAGAGTTACTTTTAATGGACAATATAAAAGCATTGCTGTTTACTTATCGGTGAAGCGACATTGCTAAGCAAAATTTTATAAAATTCTTTTTTAATGTTCAACAGTGCACAACGTGAGACATTTACCGTGTTTATACTATTGTGATAATATGAAATTAATTTACGGGTTATGTATACTTACTTTCACGATACATTCCTCGATTTCGTCAGAGCTGTCGTCCTCTTCCTCCTCGTCGTTATCATTGGACTGAGCATCTTGTCTCATTAATGCTTTGCTCTCGTGTTTCGTCCATTCCGTTTCTACCTCGTCGAACAATTTTTCTCTTTCCTCTGAAAGTTTTTTATACAGAAACGTCTATCTTGATTCATTTAGTTTATACGGCCAAGGAATTAGAACTATTGTTTAACGTACCCTGTGATAATGTGTCATAGGGTAATAGGTATTTACAATAGATGTCATCTAATTTGGTCACGCGATCTTGTGCTGATTTTGGTATTTTCATACCGTCGGCAACTTTCTGCCATTTTTTCTTCTCAATAACTTCCTTCAGTCCACCTAAACTCTGTACTGTCTGATATAAGTGGGGCAGATCTACTTCCATGCCACCGATCTGAAAATGAAATGAAGACGTTAAAAGGATTGAAATTCTGGATATTTCAAAAGAGAAATAAGACCTACCCATGGTGGATGAGTTAACGTTATGCTTTGTGTAGCAAGATATTTCTTTATAGCCATCATTTCTTTTACATTAGGTCCCCATCTGTGAAGCATACGATGCACGTATTGATTGTACGCTGTGAATCGCATGTCATCGGATACCTTGCATTCCGGCTGCAATATAAAATAGTAATTGTAATATCGATCGATATTTACTACTGATAAGTAATCACGCTGAAGCAATTAAAGTACATACTTTAAAGTTAGGTGGAGGTACTACGCGGCAGATACCGAATTTCTCAGCGATTGGTCGTATCTTATCAATGTATTCCAGTGGATCTTGAAAATCTTTTTCAGTTGGATGAAAAGTTGGAGCTTCGACAAGTCGAGCTTCTTTACTTGACTCTAGCGCAATTGGAAATGTAGTGTCGTTAGTGGGCGAGCAGAATTCTGAGATTTTATGCTTAGTTTTCGACTGTGACCTATGAAGAGATAAAAAAAGATATAATTATTAACAAGATCATCGTGGATTTAAGGTCAATTGAAATATATCGCTACCTTTTTCCATTTTTCACCGAATCGACAGAAGCTTTTCTTTCTCTCGTCATTTTTGGAGATTTCGTGACTTTCGACTCGGAAGACGTTACTGTGGTCGTCGTTGTTGTTGTTGTTGCCGTTGCTGCTACAGTAGTTGCCTGTCTACTAGAACTTTGTAGATTAGAAGTAGTTTGTCTAGTTGAAATTTGCACTATAGACGGAGGTTGTTGAAAAGTAGAAGTTGACGGTGTGGATACAACAGACGTTGATGCAATTGGTTGCTCCACAGTTGTCTGTGCCGATAAAGTTGGTGGTGCACGAGTCGTAGGTTGTACCGTACCAACTGGAGGACATCGTGCAACGGATACAGGTGGTTTGGTAACCAATTTAGCACGTAATAGTACTCTTTGATTGGGTCCAGTTGGACCTTCGGTCCCTAATTTAACAGCAACTCCTTGTATCAATTGTTGACCTTGAACTAAATTTGGTCCATTCCTCGTCACTGCTTGTAATGGAATGTAGAACAATTGCCCATCATTATCATCATCATTGTCATTATTACTCTCTGTCTGCGTGGATATCTCAGTGCTCTTTTGTTGATCATTCTCCTCACTCACCACCAGTTGCGGATCCTGAGACTGTTCATCGAGGTTAACCTGTACTGCTATAGAAGCACTACAGTTAACATTGCTCCAACTGGTTGTAAGTTTATCTAATGGTAAAACTTGAACATTAGCTAAGCTAGCAAAGTTCTTCGGTAGTTGAAACTTATTAACACTAATCGTAGCTGGAGCTATAGGATTTTTAATAATTTGTGGCTCGTTCTCAGTTTTAACTATAACGTCATTGACTCTTGATGCTTCGTCCTCAGTTTTTAATGATTCCTCATTGGGTTTCACCACTTCCTCCACAGCTTTCATCAATTCATCCTCCGTAGTTGAGCAAACAGAGTTTGCCTTATTACCTTCTTTAAGTTTTCGCCGGAATGGCGTACTTATGGGAGTTTCTGTATCACTCTCAAAAGCATAAACACTACTTTCGTTCTCTGGGGAAAATGCATTAGCATTTGGGGTTATACCCTTGCGCTCCTTGACCTTTGGCAGAAAGGGTTTGCGTGGTTGAAAAATTGATTTCTTCTCTGGAGATGATCTTTTCTCAGGTGAACCGTCGACTGAATTCTGATCAGACTTTGACACAGCATCACTGTCGTCTCCTAAAGAAGAATCCTTACTAGTTTTCATATTACGTCCTTTAATAATTTCTTTAATGTCAGCATTAATTTTATTTCTGTTAGTTGGTATGTTTTGTAGTTTTAATGGAATAGATTGAGTAGCTGTTATAAGCGTTGGTATAATTCTACTTTGTAATGCTATACGATCCTTTGAATTTGCCTTTTCAGCTAACTTTGATAGTGTCACATTAACAGGACGTACTAAATGCTGAATTCTAGTGGGAATTGATAAATGCGTGATGTCTGCCTTGACTTTTTCACCAATGTCATATTTAAAGTTGGACACTGTTTCCATTTCGACTTTACTTTCTTCTTTAGCCATTGAACTTTCATTGAGCCACTTTTCAATTTGTTCTGTTGACATATTAACACGTTCTTTACGTGCCAGAGATGCTGGTAATGGCATATCAATTATGTTAACCGTAGTATCATTCGAATCATGATTACACTTTCTATCTAACTTTGTCACAATTGGTATTTGCAAATTGGTTACTGTTTTGTGATCCAAATTAATAGTTAGTTCTTGTACTGGTTTAACGAAGGGATAACTTGGTATTGTTATTACTGGTGCTAGACTATCATTTTCTATAATCGTATATTTCTTTTCCCTCGAATCCGAATTGCTGGTTTGGGGCGTGTCTTGTGTTTTAAGCACATCCATTTTCCCATCAGCTTCTTCGGATGCAAGGAGATTGGCACTGACGTGAGTATGGCAGGAATTAAGAACTTTTGAAATTGCCTTTTTCGAAAATCCTCTGAAAGACTCCTCATCGTCGGATATCTTAGAAGAGTCAAGCTTGTTATTTACCACTTCCGTTGGAGGTACGTTTTCATTTTTCTCTTCTGTCTTCTTCCGGTCTGTACGAGGAGTCGGTGCTTCCGGTTCCTTGGATTCTTTTTTTCTTTTCAGTTTATCTAATAGCATTCCTAATGTTTCTTCATCGGATTCCATACTATCGGTTTTATTCTTTTGCACCTTCTGCTTCGTTGAATTATTTTTTTGAGGTGGCACTTTGGCAGTATTTTGTTCTCGTTTACGTTTTACCATGGCTTTGTCTTTGCTTGTATTGCTCTTTGTATTATTTTGAGGCTCAGGTTTCGTCGTAGCATTTCGTGAGGAAGATCTCAGGCTCCTGGAAATTGGTTTTTTCAGTTTACTAACACTTCGTCTGGTAATAGGTCGTGTTTGATTAGATTCAATGGAACTTTCTGATTCTTCCTCGCTATCTAACTCGCAATACTTTTGTACTCTCATCAGCCTTTTGCTCTTCGTTACAACTTTTTCTGGTTTACTTTTATCAGCACGTTTGACATTGTTAGTAGAAGCTTCGCTCTTGCTTTCTTTATTAGTGCTGAGTTTTGTCGTTTGCTTTACTTTGGCTCTGATCTCGTTCTCAGTTTGGGCGATTCTACGAGCATTTGGTAATTCGGGAAAACTATCCACCGATAGATTATCATCATTCTCTAAATCGGGACTAATTAACTTTCTTCCAAGGATTTCCATATAAACGGCAGCAGCTTCTTTTGTTTTCCTAGACGGTCGCCTAGATAGAGTTTGTGCTGAAATAGTTTCGCTATGCGATCTCGTTATTCTTCGCATTTCCGATTTGCTCCTGGTGCAGATCTTTTTGGGAACTGTGGACTTTAAGGGGCGCTTTATTTGCGGCGTTGGTTTCACGAGAGGCACATCTTCTTCTGACGACGATTCGGTATCTGACGAATCACTACTCTTATCCTTTGTAAGATTCCTTTTCTTTGGTTTCGATGGTACTGATTTAACTTTCGTTAGATTTGCGCGTTTTGTTTTATCTGCAAGTGCGCTGCTTCGTAAACCGTGTCTTTTTGTTTCAACCTTAGGGAGGAATTTTCTTGGTTCTAGTTTGCTGGCAGATTTTAAAATTGCCTGCTCCGTCGCCGAGCGCGTTCTCATGACGCATGAGGCTTTGAATTTATTCTTAATCCTTTGTTTGGCAAGACGCTGTTCCTGATACTTTTTCTTCAATGCTTGAACTGTGGACGACGTTGCCTTGTATTTCTTAATATTTTTTTGTATTCTGTTAGGCACCTTTTTCTTTTCAGTTACGTTGCTCTTTATTTTACCTGGAGATTTCTGACACGTTGTCACCTTCGGCACTTCAATTGACGGTGTTGACATCGTTGATGACGATGGACTATTATCTGTTGATGCCTGTTCTGGTTCTGGATCCGAAGAACCTTTCTTAGGTCCGACGTTGAAGAAATTGAGACTCGGCGGTAATATTCGTGTTCCTGGATATAATACAATAAAGTATGTTAAACAACAAAACACTAAAATCAGTGTACGTATAACACTGAGCATACTGTTTTATGTACCTCGAAAGCAAAGAAATGTAAGGAAGTCTTCAGTGTTTGGGCGTTTATGTGTTATCAATTCTGTAATCATAGCAGGCTTCACCTTCTCTTTTTCTTTAATAGGAGTGTGTGCAGGATTAAAAACTGTTGCCGCTCCTTGCGCAAATTTTCTTTGCGCGTGAACCTTTGTTCTAAAATCAAAAGAGAAGTGGCTTGAAGAGTTAATTTCTTGAATCGAACCAATTACACAATATTACATTAACTCTCGATACTATAACTGTACAAATTCCATATATTATATAAACTTTACATTAATGACATAATTAATAAAGAATTTATTATCCAGCAATGTATTTACCTATTAGGCGATTCTGATAGTGGATCCATGAGATCCACAAGGTCTCCTTCTTTCCTTTTTCTCTTGTCATTTCGACTCAATACCATTTTCAAGTTTTTCTAAACAAGTAACCGACGGTTTCTCATCAATATTTCGAGTGGACTTGAAAATAATTCTCTCAATTGCTTTAGAAATTCCTATCGTATCCCAGCTTGCATTATTGTAACGTAAAATCTAATTCTTTTAACGGTCGAGGGTGTATAATGTCCAGGAGCAAGTGTATGTGCAATATCGAGGTACGACAATGGCTAACATAGTCTGCAAAAAAAACAATAGGACATACTTCTTGAACACGATGTTTTTTGCCCCTTAAGGAGCGTTCAATACTTTTTATCGATTACGTTTTTACATACGTACTAAGCGATATACATTTTACTGCTGCAAGCACCGTTACACCGAATCCGCTTGAACTTCATATCCACTTGTACGATGATTGTTTATTTTTGTAATCGTCAAATTAAATACCACTCCGTTTCTCTGTAAAACCCTATGACTGAAGTGTATAGATGTGCAACGTGAAAGTATTCTCGATTATTAAAGTCCAGTTTACACCGTAACTATCGTCGATTCTTTATTATTACTTATAAAGATTTTAACGTCGAGGATTTCGATTAGAGAAAATTTTAAATACTTTCTCGCTACACGATGCGTTTGGAAACTTAAGAATATTAGATCGAGAAGCTTAAAATTTTATTTTTCAGCAAAAGTGCTGTCATGCAAACGGTAGTTAAGATTCGTCGGAATTTTATCTTCATCGCAGCGAAAATCGACTGATTGAACGCCATCTGTACGGAGGACTCCAGATTTCTCATCGTATTCTAATTTCTGTTTACGACTTCAGTGCGTAGCAAACGTGATTGGAGCATATTTGTGGATCCGTGTTCTTGGCTGTATAAATAATTATTAATCTTGGTCGATTTTGTATTATTTCGGTGAAAAAGGTATGTTGGCGTAATATTAATGTATTTTAGGAGTTATTGCTAATCATGGAGATATGCTTGTGACGTATACTGTATTAGGTGGAGATGTCATCAGTGACATATTAAATTTCGTAATTAGGTCATGTATATTTAGGGAACAGCTACTATTATCTCATGATACTGTTATAAGAATATCATGCTTTGGTTTATGTTTTAGTTTCTCTATCAATACTCTTACTACTGTTTCTGCTTTGAAGATATAATCAGATATTAATATTGATAATGAAATAAGATATTCGTTACTGTTTGTCTGATTTCTTGAGGATTTAAATGTTATTGGTTCTTTTTAAACATCAAGCCGTATCATTCAATTTTATACAAGAAGATTTTAGTGGTGCCATTTATATCGATAGACTACTCCTTTACTTAATGTAAATTTTATAAAATTTTTTATGTTAAGTGATACTTTGAATTTTAAATCATTTGCAGATTTTTTAAATTGATTCTTATCTTGCAAATTGGTTATTCTCATGCATGGTTGTGGGAAATTATCTTATTATAGGCAGGGAGCTAAGGCAACATGTACAAAAATGGTCCCCCACCGCCATACGAGCCCCCGCCATGTGCACCTCCCAGTTATTCCCAATGTGTGGGCGGTGTTCCACCAGCCAGCCCATTTACTCCAGCCGAATCATGTAAGTGTATAGAACTGGCTTCCTGTGATACTATTTTGTATGTCCATTTAAAGACATGGATACAAGGCACATGGCCAATCTCATTTACCTTAACACCTTTGGTTGCCAAAAGTTGTAACACATTAAAGAAAGTTAATTTTCTATAATTTAAAAAATGATTTTTACTTTCATAAAGTATATACATAATTCAAATGTTTCTTTGTTCTTGGTAAAGATGCTGGTGGTCCTACTATAGTCACTACAATAGTTCCTCTGGGACCAGGATCTACTCATACCATATGTCCTCATTGCCATGCGGAAATAGATACCGCAACAAAAACAGAGCCTGGAATGATTGCTTATATTTCAGGAGTTGTTATTGCATTGCTTGGGTAAGTTTTTAAAAATTTGCTTTTGTATAGTCATATTATATTCAGTATGATATGTATAAATTAATTACTGCGGTAGTGTAGTGGTACATTGTTATATTATCATACGATGAAGCCAAAAAATATATTCCACATTTGACAAACAATAATTCTTGTTGAAGATGTTGGTTGGGTTGCTGTCTGATTCCTTGCTGCATTGATGAATGTATGGATGTCCATCACAGTTGTCCGAATTGTAAAGCTTATCTGGGCCGTCATCGAAGATAAGTCGCAGATAGAATTAGCCTGGGATCGTGCTGCATTTGATTGAGGTATATACAGATATCGTAACACCTTAGTTACGCTGTATAAACAAGGGTAGATTGTTTATCTCCAGTTCACACGTGCGAGGGAGATATATTTGGGAATATTTTGGTAGCCGAACAGTCTGTTCTAGAAGCGTTAGAATATCTCGCAGCTAAAAGTAAAAATCTAATCAATTTAATTTGTTCTTTAACATTCATGAAATTAAAATCGCATAGTATTGTCGATTACGATTATAGCTTTAGAAAAGAAAAAGATAATCATGTCTCTTACGGATTCCATAGAAAGCTTGGCAGCTTTTCTTGTTTACACATAAATAATCTATATAGAGATTGCACAAAAGGGTAGCTATTCGCATTCATATATCAGTTACACTTGTCATCTTCGTAATGTAATGATCTAATCACTCAATGATGAAGATCAATCTTATTTTATATTCTACACAGTGGCTCAGTATAGACATCATCGGTATTGTGTTCAAATAGAGTTTTATCACCATGAGCATCGATAAGTAATATGGCAGCATTATCAATTGTTCAATGAAGAAAAAAGAAACGATGCACTATTCATTTATTGCATAATGGATACAGTGGTCCAATTATCTTTTAAGTATTCTATTACGTTCTATTGCAAGACAAAGATCTAGGCGCTACAGGCGGATAGAATGAATTCTAGTAAAGTTCATAAATGGAAATTAAATTTGATATTAACTATTGATCACGTAATTGATCAGTCAGTTATATCAAAAATAGAATCGATCTGTCTACAATATTCCGTATAATATTATCTCTCTTATTCTAGAACCACCCGCTATATTCATTAGTCACAGATATAATTAACGTTATAACGCGATTCGGTGATTAATTGCCTCACGCATATACATTTTTACAATTGATCATACAATTATATTAAAATAAATAGCAAATAAGCAATTCTTTTATATCACCGCATACTGCCAACGTTCAAATATTCTTGTGGCTCTTTTACAGAGTCAAAATATGCAAGTAATATTTCTAAGACGTTGCGTAAAGTGATCTTGATGTCAATTCCGATGAGATACGCTAAAACAAATAAGTCACATCGACTATTTTTCTACCAGTTAAAACAAAATTTGTGTCCGCTATTATTTCAATGAATGTTTTTTATGTTTTTCGATAAATCGTCCAAAAGCTGCAATAATGAATTCAATCAGCATATTAAACTGTCCTCGACGTGTCCTCAAAGTATATTTGACATATTCAGAAACAGTAATTGGTATCACGTATATATTATACACTGTATGTTTATCAATGAGTTATTAATATTCATAAAGCCTGCGATTGGTTTACAATATTTTGAAAAACAATCTGTGAATCTTTTTTGATCTTGTAGTATCATGATCACATTGGATTTTACTTTCAAATTTACACGATGAAGCTTAATCACTTTTCCGACAAAGAAGTATTGAGATTTCGAAAAATTTAGTATATTTACGTTTACCCTCGCCAATTAGAATCGATATTAACATAGCCGCTAATTAATACAACTATTCCGACATTATAAATAGGGCACTGAGGGTGACACGTATATAACAAGCGATAATGTATTTTAATAATTGTTGCTCGATTCTAATTAATTGGCTATCCTGGGCACGGCACTTTTATTGTTTCCCTGTCCATTTAGTGCCAAACAAATTATTTATAGTACAACTGACAAATGCTATGCGAAGGTTACGTAGCAGCAACTTCTTGCCATACTGCTCTGAGTAAAATGAGCTTGATTATTTAGATTGTACATAAATATAAATGGAGAAACATATTTCCAACGGGCATTGGAATTATGTTTTTATTAACTATCTTAAATACGAGCAATCTATTTTAATTGTGGGACAACCATGTATGTATACCGTGCCTTAACCAAGCCGTTTAATAAGAATCAAAATAATATTTCAGTTTGAGTTAATTCTTATACGTTATTGAACTTTGTCTACTTGAAATATCAATATTGTTAAGCTTATAATACGCTTGATTGATTAGAGGATTAAAGCACAGCTATACAGTGTAGACAGTCCTTGTTCATATCGATCAATTAAGTTATGTGTTTCGATAGGGATTATCTTATTTGTATCTCAGTGCCTTCAAGCATCAGGGATGTCGCAATATAAGATTATTCACATGTATGTATAACAATTTGCAAGCAGTCCTACATTACGGATACAGTACCTTTTTTTAAAATCAATTGAATTCATTCTTGTAATAATTAAGTTATGTGTTTACAATAAATTGATATCTTTTTGTAACGTACGACGTATGTAATACACTGATAGTTCAGATATGAATCTTCAGATCACTGCGTAAGTGAAAACTCAAAATACATGTAATAAAGTGTAAACCGTTATTAGTTTTTGTAAAGAATATACGCATAATAAATTAACGACACAATAAATTCTGGTATGTTATATGATACTCAACAATATATCCACTAGTGGCAAATTTATATGGAATTTCTCAAACTGGGTGCATTCCTAAATTACACTTAACGACCATATTTTATAAACCAATTTGACTTTCATTTTTAGGTCTTCCTTTCAATCTTTTAAAGAAAAAGACGTAACTTCGTCTGTTTTGAAGTTTGCTGTTAGTTATGTTCCACGCAGTCCCAAAAATGAGGCCCGATTTTTAGCGTACGGATTTTCCTTTTCAATCTTATTTTCTCAGCTAAATTCATTTATCCCGCGTTAAAGCATTTGTCGATAAGGAAGTTTTTCAGATGGCGCTGATTTAAATTGTTCTATCAGTGTTTTATCTTTCTATGATTTGAAAGTTAGTGGAAGCTGCAGCGCCGCTGTGCATTGGCAACGATGTGCTTGCCTGGGTGCGTTTCGATAATCACAAAATCATCTTTCCTTTTCATCACCGTCATTGTCAGTTGAGGTTAAAAATAGTATTTATTATTAACTATAAAGAACTTAGGGTATATTCAAGCGTGAGTTGCATTCACCAGATGATGGATAACGAGGAGATCACACGTAAGCTCAAAAAGTGCCTGGTTTCGGTTCTGTCAGGGACTGGTGAAGAAGTCAGTGAAGGATGGAAGGAACTGAAGGAGTTAGAGGAAGCCCTTTGGGAGTCGAGGAGGCTTGGCGACCTCGAGACGATTTTGAGAGACATCCTTCATAGACAGGATAGAAACGTTTATGAAGTACCACGTCTGATGGCTTGGTTTGCCAAGTACCTTCCGGAGAGAACTTTTGATACAGATCCGATAAGCAACGACGTTGCTATTTTTCTGAGGAATGTAAATACTGGAGATATATCTCTGCTTACCACCATGGTACAGACTGTGTTGGAACACAAAAGATATCTGCCAATTTCTTTGAATCACACTAAGCTGTGCGAGGCTATCGTTATTCATCTGGCATCAATACCAATGCCTGTCGAACGAGAGAAGATATCTGAATTCAATGAGAATGCTACTAAGATTCAGAACTTCTTGGCATTAGTATGGACGAATGTGAAGGGCATGGAGAAGTATAATCTGATCGTTGTGTGCTTGGAAACATTATACAAAATTATTTCGGACACTGAACGAAGGCAAGAACCTGGACCAGCATTAGTCGTCGTTCTTCAATCTGTAGAACCAGCTGTTATTCCTCCAGCAGTGACTAGAATTCTTATGGAGTGTTCCAGTGATTATCAGCTTGCACAGGCACTGAAAGTACTCTGTGTATGGTTACGCATGTGGCTTCGTGGTGATCGCTTAAGTCTCTGGGTTAAAGAGTTTATACGCGGCTTAGAAGCAGACCGCAAATTCTCAGTACTTTGCGAAGTACGGGATACAACTCTCGAGCGTATGATTAGTACCTTGTTACTTCCAATGTTCCGTCAAAACTCAGCTGACATCGTGTTTTATATGCTGGAAAGGTTGAACTCTCCGGTGATGTTCCATAAAATACTCAAAGAGATTCAAAATCTTTTGCCACGTTTGGCTAAGGATACTTCCGAATCTGCTAAGGAATGTATACAAAATCTAGTGGATGTAACAACGGCATTGACAATGCGATTTCCAGGATATCATATTTATGAGAATTTGGCAAACAGTTTCCCAGTGCCACCACGAATGAGAATAGTCCATTCAATTATTGAAGGGCCGGTGTGGCCCGAAGCTAATGAGGATTTTGAACCTCAGATAAACTATGGTATAAATTCTGAAAATGCAAGCCTCGCAGCCCTGAGCAGTACGTGTCAGACAAACACAGTGGGACACGTGGGCCTGATTAATTTAGGAAACACATGCTATATGAATAGTGTACTTCAAGCTCTGACAATGACTAGACAATTTTGCCTGGAAGTATTAAATTTCAAGCCATCGAGTGATATTGGTGAACAAACCGTTCTGAGAAAGTTACAAAATCTGTTCGTCCTGCTTTCGTACTCCAAGAGGACTTCTCTGGCACCGACAGAAATCTTACTCGCTTCACGACCTGCGTACTTTATGCCTGGACAGCAGCAAGACAGCTCTGAATTTCTCTGGTTAATATAATGTATCTATTTTGAATGTTGCTTGCCGCGACTCTAACTATATATACATTTCATGTTCATTTCATTCATTTTAATAATTACACGTATTCTATGTCACATTCTCATTTATATCAGTACTTTTTGCGTATCTGAAACACACGCATTTTCTCTTATCCACCCCACAAATAATAATTATCATATTTAACGAATAATCATTCGCTTAACCCGAAAATGCAACAGCTAAAAGCCAATCAATTTTCTTCGACTAGTCATCTACTGGATGTCTTGTACGAGCAAGAAAAAGCTGCTAATATGCACTGCAGCAGCAGCGACCCGATGACTAATCTAAAGACTAAAGATGAAGAGCAGTTAGGCGACATGGTAGCGGATGCAGGAGAACCTGGTGGAGTAATAAAACGTTGGACAACCGAAGAGGATTTAACTGGCGGCGGTGCTCTGCAAAGAAAGACTCAATCACTAGCAGACTTTACACAAGGTAAGATAGTAGAGCAATACAATCCCAAGGAATTAAATCCTAACATGACCTACAAAATTGATACCTTACCCATAATTTCCCAGGTGAAGATTTAGCACAAACACAGCATCTCAGCGACTCCCATTCGGATTCTACTGACAGTGGAATACAATCTGTTGGAGGAGAAGATACCAGCAGCACCCAATCCTTCCTGGTTCACCGTGTGTTTGGCGGTGAATCAAAGATAACATACCAGTGTGCCCAGTGTGACACTAGTTCTCACAATACCGACAAATTCCGCGACTTGCAATTGTGCTTTCCCGAAGAAATAGCCGAGAACCAGGAGGTCTCGGTTCAGGATCTCATAAATTACTATCTAACCCCGGAAAAATTAACCGGCGACAACAAGTATCGCTGTGACAAATGTACAAAGCTTTGCGACGCCCAGAGAATGATAAAGGTACTCCAAGCTCCATTCCATCTGATTCTAACGCTAAAGCACTTCCATTACGATTCTGAAAGCCGATTGCGAACTAAGCTACGACATAAGGTTACCTATAACGAGACTATACAATTGCCAGTCTCAACAATGTCTTCCACGACTACGGAGACTTATAAACTTTACGCAGCCGTCGTTCATTCTGGTTATAGTATGGATTATGGTCATTATTTCACGTATGCTCGTGATTCCAAACAGAATTGGTATATATTTAATGACAGTTATGTATCGAGTACCACTTTGGAGGATTTAAAAAATTTGGAACCGCCCGATACCCCATATATATTATTCTATGAGAAAGTAGCATCTTCCGAAGGTCTTTACGACGAGGAGAAACCGGAATTGTCGACGCTCAGTAAAAACTTACAGGATTTAATTGCCAACGACACTGCAGCTTATATCGAGGAATTGAAACTCCAGGCTAACACGAAGAGATCACAGCGTGGACGCGTCTCGACGAATTTCTTAAGGCGACGCGACAATTCTGACGATGAAAATCCACCACCGAGTAATTGCCGTGGAGCCGTTGATATTCCTGCAAATCATTTTCTATTTTGAAGAATTACGATACTTAGGTGTTTGCCTTTGGGAATATGTCGAGACACTACCGGAAGCATTGAAGATCTTGAATTATCTATTTTTCATTTCTAATGATTTACGCTCGGAATTGTCATCCAAGCATCTGGTAGTCAATAGTAACCAGTGATCCGTCATGAATGGTGCATTATGTTGGAAGATGATTCAATGATACTTAACGATATTGTGCTGACACTGTTAGAAAAAAATCGCAACAATAATGGTGAAATTGGGTGATACGAATTTCCAGATGTGCAAATTTTCCGCCTCTTTTTGTTATAATACCTAAACGATATTCGGAGGACGATCAATTATTGGTATAGGCTAATTGATCGGCCAATTCGTTATTGCGATTTTCAAGTTTATACAATTAGCAAGTTTTTAACGCCCGTAAGATAATTTTTTAATGAAACAATCAAAGGGTTCGCACGATCAGATCTAATCGTAGATGTCGTATGAGTCACTTTACGTGAACGTAAACAATGAAAGATCCGAGCAAGAGATGCTGTATATTTGGATAAGATAGATCGGATATGCAATCCAAGGAAGTTGATATATCTTAATTATCGTCCGATTAATTCGAGTTAATTGGTACAAAAGAGGTCAGAGTCTGGCGTTGTATTCATAAAATTTCTTTTTTTTTCTTTTGATCATCACCGGTGTTACGTTCGCTTTTATTATTATAAATTATTTATATTAAATTGCACAGACTTCCCATTTCCTATATGAAAGTCACGTATGTTAATTTTATACGTATATACATGTATATTCGATGTCTCCATTGCCGATCAGTACAATAGTTCCCCCTCGAGATAAAAAAGTCCTAACCGAATTTTCTATAATTCAATCTAGGAACATTGAAAGCTAAGTTTTTCTTATTCAATGCCGCGTTTCGTAAGCTTGTATCGTTTCGACATACCGTAATTGTTAAACACTGTAAGCTATTGTTATTTAAATAATTATTTATTTCTTAGGGAAAGACATTGTACGCGAACGAGCGTATAGTTAATTATGACTTTCCAAAGTTCAATGGCAATCACGATTATCGACCCAATATAAGTTGGCAATTTTTCATTTAACCGTCGATCGTTATCGACGTTCCAATTGATTCTAATAAAAAATGAAACTTTATCGATAGAATGAAATCACGTGCTCCCGCAATGAAATTGAACAGATGAAAAACGAAGATCGTCATTGTTGTACATAGTTGTATTTTATATGTAGTAATTAAATTGAAGATCCTAAAAAAAAAGCATGAAGGAAATCTGTGATAAATTTATACTGTCACATTGACAATATTAATTTCTTATTGCAGTATTCGATGAGATGGACGTTCGCAATTATCCGTTTTGATTTATAATCGAAACGCGTATATATATATAGTATACACTAACTAATCATTTTTGTTAATCCGTGTACATTTCGTAGTTATCCATGATGGATAGAAATAAATTATTCAAGACCATGATTCCCTCGTAAACTCAGACTTCGAATTAACCTCTCCGACATTTCTGACATAAATGAACACGGAGGTAAGTATACGCCGTTGTTTAGTTCCTCATGAATTTCTTATTTGCATCTCAAGCTTGTCGTAATGTTAAGCCTCGCGTAAAACTTTGCGAAAAGTTCCTAATTACACTTTGAAGAATTAATACAGTTAACGGCACGTTAAAAACGTTATAGCGTAATATCCAAAAACTGTCCCTTATCCAATAATAATTTTGCAAAATTAAATTACTCCAGACAATAACCCTTCTGATTAAATCACCGTATTATTCGATGATACCTTTATCGACGTTATTTACTGTGTTATCATTTTTCAATGATTCTTATTTCATCACGAAGCTTTACACAGCACAGACGGTTTTTTAAGCAACGGATCACATAGAAAGTATTCGACTATTATTTTGGCGCCAAATACAAATTCTCTTTATTGCTATTTCTATTTCATTGTCGTTCTCTCACTGTATTCAGCGCTTTCGACGTTCTGTTTGTATTCTTTTGGGTTTTTTGAAACGAAGGCTGATATCTTTCAGGAGATAAAAAATAACTAGATTCCTTGAAGATGCTGATGTCGCAATCCGAACGACTATGTATGTATATTGTATACCCGACAGAGGATCGATCTTCTTAGTTGCTTTTATACGTGATAACCTGATATCCTTCGGCTTTCTCACGAGATAACTTATCAGATTGGTTTGTATGTATATTCGAATCAGGGTATTTCATGCTGTAAGGTTTTCTTTTATCGAGGAAGTATGAACATTAATGCCAACGTGAATAATGGCGGATTGTACCTTGAATGACTAGTCAAGTGTACAGGCCCAATTTCCGTCTTGATTTTTCCCGATGAAGAATCAATCGTGAATTCCGTATGATCGATTAAAAGCAAACTGAAAAACAGATAGTTTTCAGGGTTGGTTACGTAATGCAAGTTTTATTGTAGTATCATGAGACTGGTATATAAAGTATTTGCGGCAATGCAAATTTAATATAGTAGAGCTCTATTGATTTATTTATGCCTGCCTGGTACTGACTACTAGTAATAATACTACTTACAGATCATCATCAATTAATAATATCATTCTAGTCACAATTATACAGTTGCTGTTATGCTTTCGATATATTACTATATATATAGCCACTCTATGCGTGTCATAATGATACATCTGGATTAGCAATAAATATATTGAAATATATCGATCGATATTATCGTTCAAATTATCCTCATCAATCAATGATACTAGTGCTCGAACGTACAGTATTGCTGAATATTATATCAAATTATTGATTATCCAATTTTATGTACTAGATATCTGGCGTTTAGAGTTGATTAGCTGAATTATTCAATCAAACTTGTTTTTATGTATATAAATAATAATAAATTATAAATTAAGTGGACTTAAATAATACAAAATAGCTTATCCACTCGCACGCCTATTGTCTAACGAGCATCCTATACAAACTGAACAAAAGATATGATAAGAAAATATCGTCCCGTTGTACATGTTATACATATACATATATATCTGTCTTATATTTAGTATTAAATATTCAATGCAAACTTCTAAGTTAAATATTTCAGAGTATATAAGTACAGAGCTAATCAGGTTGGTCGTTCTATATAGTACGTAGATATATGTATGATACAGGCTGGTATTACATTCAATTAATTAATGTCCGTTACGTACCGGTTAAACTATGGCAATAGAGTCGTGACCTCTTGAAAGTCATTCCCTTTGTTAATTTGACAGTATAAACTTTTTATTTAATATAAAAATACATCAGTCACGTGTGGTTTTAGGAGTCTGTATTCTATGGAGCTTTTTTATAGATGTAAGGATACCGCATGAGCTTGCATAAAGTCGGGAAGTAAAATCGAATTAAAAAAAAATGACGAAAGTCATTAGTGCGTAGAGGATGAGTGTGCACCCCAGTGTACGTACAGTCTCGTTAGAAACTACGACCATGACGCTTACGGGCAATTCATCTTTCCGACAGTTGCGGTACTAATTAATTTCAATCCTCGATCAACGTCAGTGTTAATTATGCAAAAGGGAGCCTTGCGACGAGATACTGCGTTTAACTCGATTCCTCCGTAAAATTCGGTTTGACGATTTTCAAGACGAGTAGAGCGAAGATACGAAAATAATACGGGAAGCTTTCTTTTTCTTATTTTTATATCAGACTGCCGTCTAGTCGTCCATTCTCCTTTGGGAAATTCGACATCCAACGTTGAAATATGGCTTTTTGTCGAGTCAAGGAAAGTTCCTGTCTATCGGAGCTATTCGAAAAATATTTACTTTATGCGCCATTCTTTACATGAAACGTGCGTGGGATAGGAGAACAAAAAATACGTTATTATATATACAGTAAAAAAAAAGAAAGCTGATATTCCCTTGCTTTTCTAGGAAATCGATAGAATCTTCATAGTTATCTCGTGGCATCTTTTTTTTTCTTCTGCGTATACCGTGCACAAGCAATTTGTCTATTTAAAACCAAAATACTCGTCTGTCCTATAACTTCGTACGTGGGATGAAAGGTAGGTACGGTGTTATCTGTAAGTGACAGAATCGATTAGAAAACAGTGACATAGATAATTTATTGAAAATTTGCAAACAGTAGTCATCTAAAAGGAATCAATGTCTATACAAACAGGTACCAGAAACCTTATTACAATCATTACACGTATAGTAACGTACATTCAGTGCGAGTAACGTATCTTCATACGCAATTTCGCGACAGAGATGATTCATGCTGGTTAATTGCCTTGACGTTTATCCAACTGTAGATGGAAGTCCTAGTTATCCTGAAATCAAGAATGATAACCAATGTCAATTAATCGAAAACCGTGAATAGCCTCGGCATCACTGCACGTGGCTGATAATTAAGAAGTGTATATTTCTTCACGAGTTAATCTCATTTCCCTAATGCGTATCGTGACTCTGTTACTTTTCAAAAATCACTACAACGATTAACGTAGTCGCACGTGTGTTTAGTTTATCGTAAATTTTTCTGAGAATTTCATGTTTTTTCTCCACTCAAACAAAAAAATCTCTTTCAAAGGGTCACCGACCTTGTGCTAAATCGGTCAGAAGTTTGGGATAACTCGTATCGAAATACCACGAAGAAATATTTTTAGCAGTCCGTTCACAAATTTCCTGTAGGTTATAATGAAATGACCTTTGTACCCGATAGCATAATTAGACCATTGCTTTGTGGCATTATTAGCCGTGACCATTGCGTAGGGCATTTATGATTAAAGGTTAATTCTGGACATTGTTAGCAGCAGCTTTGGCAAACCTCCTGCGTATCGTAACGGTATACAAAATGGTAGTCCTTTTAAGTTATTATCACAAATTATCAACGTTCATAACAGAAATTACTACGAGTCCATTTGCAGAAGCCACAACGTGAAGAAAAATGAGGATAAATTTGGCTGTGTCCGGGCATTCGTTCCCATAGGACCTGAGAGGGTGGACGTTATTTACAAAGTGAGAGAGAGAGAAAAAAAGGTTTCTTTTTGTGTACCAGGAGAGTGTGAAAAATGTTCGTCATCTCGAGGGTTCGCGGCGCACCTTTCTGACAAGTTGAGTGTAAAATTCAACGCGATATGAGAATTATCGGTATATCGATCGAACGACTGCGCTGACAGGGTGAGTTTATTGTCCATTGGGTACGATGAGAAATTCTCCCACATTTGACAAAATCAAGGGTGGACGGTCAGAGGGTGACTACACTCCTGCTGTATGCCATTGGATTATTAAGCTTGTAACAATTTTTCAAATTTAACCAGCCCTGTCTGCCATTGTTCGAGGATACTTTACGTAAGGGCTGTTTTACATCAATCATCCCCCCACCCGTTTATGACAAAATAAATATTATTACCTATACGCAGGCTTACCTAAACGCGACCCCCCATCGGTGCTTCTTCGTAACTTATTGGTAAGCTATTACAAAAGGTTGGTCTGAAACAATGGTAAATCGTTAGAATAACAGTTTGGGGGGGAGGAGGGTATTAACTAGGGGAGGGGTATGAATGCTACGATAGGGATGATTTGCATAACCTCGAGGTGGAATAAACACACTAGGTGAATATTCTCGAAAGCCGCAGGTTATGCGCGCGCGATACTTGACAAACATTTAACCAGTTCGGCAAGATTTTACCCATGAAGACAGTCCGCCATGTTGGTGGATTACACAAGGTCTATCGAATATTTAAACAAATTTACAATGGGTCGTCGTTAGCCTTCTGTTAGCTTAGGACAATCCTAACG
This sequence comes from Pachycephus smyrnensis, assembly GCA_030142225.1. Classification (NCBI taxonomy): domain Eukaryota; kingdom Metazoa; phylum Arthropoda; class Insecta; order Hymenoptera; family Cephidae; genus Pachycephus; species Pachycephus smyrnensis. Next base: position 12,971 of record JARQST010000090.1, on the reverse strand, counting down.
GTATATCCTGCGAGTTTACAGGTAGTTACAACTATGAGTGACTCGTGTTAAATTATAATCATATAACACACCGTTGATAATGAAATGAAACAAATTACCGACAATTACGTTAAGCAATTATCAGGCACGTAAGAAGATAATAGTCTGTCGCAATTGTCAAGATGAAAATTTCGCTAAGAATGGTCGCGGAGAATCTTCATGGGTTTGTAGAAATTCGTAGAGTACTTGAATACAGGATTAATCGATCGCTAGGAATTTACTTTACGGCAATGCAAATGATACCTTTAAGTATATCGTATCCGGCATTAATTTATTGGTCCAGAATTTCACGTACCCGAAGGATAAGTTGCTCCCAATTCGAATATTCCTTCGTTCAATTGTTATAAAGTACTACGACATCGATCAACATTCATCGAGTTTCTAAACTGTATCTTTCCTTTTTTTTCAATCTTTTTTAAAAGTAACTATCGAGAATTAATGTCTAGAAAACAGTCTCGTCCACTGCGACTAGTTTTAGGTACGGCGTGTGGAGTTTGTGTTTCGCGTGGGGGCACACACTGGTCCTCAGGTTTGCGGATTACCGCCGTTCCTCTCGGCGGTCGAGGATTGATTGGTCGTCGAGGAGATGAGGAGCAGAGGAGCAGTGTCCACTGCTGGTGGCATTAGTTGGCATGGAGTCCTGCAGAGTTCTGTCTCTGGGGTCCACCTGGTCGTAGTGTCGACTATGGCAATTTCTGAAAAAAAAAACAGAGAAAGAGAGAGAAGAAAGAGATAGATGAATTTTGAATTTCCCGCGTATTCGAGAGTACAATGAAAATGGTATATAAACCAAGAAGGATGCATAGATATTTTTTTTTATTTTTCAGGAAAGTCATCATCATTAAGGGAGGAGTCATCCCTTATTTTTTCTGGATGTCAATCGTCTTGTATTGAGAGATAAATAAATTTAAATATTAAAGAAAAAGGAAATTTACGTTAAACTAATAATATATAACGAGCGCATTACGTGCTGTATTTGATTATTTAATTTTTTTGACAAAAATGAGATTTGCTAACCTGACTTTTCTCCCTGACTCTCGACAGATGGAGTATCGGGGAACTGCACGTGCTTCCTTGAGGGTTTACCCACTGTCGGACTCTTCTCCGAAGCCAGGGTGGTCTGTGCCGCTGTAGGACTTTGCGTAGGTGTGGCTGTCGCTGTCGCCCTGGTCTCGTTATTCGTTGCCGCCCTCCGTGAACTCAGACACGAGGTAGCCGTGGTAGTAGGTTGAACTCCGTATCGCACTGCTGGAATCTTTAAATTAAGACATCGTTATTTTTTTTTTGAAAATCTTTCACGAAGACCCGACGACTGGTTCTGACGTCTCTTAGATATTACAAAAAAATTGACGTGCTGCGCATTGTCGAAAGTTTAAAGGTTAAGAAAGATATATCGGAGACTTAAAGAAGACCTCCTCGTAGATAGAGGGGAAAAAAAAGGTTGAGAGTCTATTGTGAGCGATATGGACCAAAGGGCGAATTAAAATAACGAAAATGTCAAAGACCCAACCTTAAGGGTATATTCTTCGATATTAATATTTTTCATAAAATCCTTTCGGTCAAAGGATAAAGGCGTATACGCATTTATTCGATATGAAGGTCAAATCTTACGGGGAATTTTTTATAAAATAAGCTTCGGATTCATCCTTAACGCTCGACCTCATGGGATATGAATGGTCCGTTACGTTTGCCAATTACGTCGAGATTGCATGTATGGGGTGTGAAGAAGGTCTTCTATGGGTTTCTCACGTGTTGCTTTATTGTCAAACCAAATATCAGTCAACGGATAATTACATAGTATACACCGTCCTGAAAACGTGACAGGATGTCACGAGGTAAACCTTAAGATTTTCAATCGAGAAAAGGAACTTCTGAAAGGTTAACGAAGAACGAAAATTGTTTTTCTTGAATCTGGATATAAATTGCGTAATAGTCTAACCGATGGGATTTTACGGAATTTCGATATAACGTGGATCAATTTCGGTTTAAAAAGTCTGACACGCAACGAGTTGATCCGCGTCTGCTTTATGTCCGGATCAATGCAAATATCAGAAGTGGTTGAAAAAAAAATTAATTTTCTTCCTTATCAAACACTCGCGTTTCGCGTCGATGGATGTCAAACCTTAATAAAGTCTAGACTAGATTACAGAATTGTCTGTCGTTAAAATGCAAGAAGCGTACAGCTGCTGTCTATTTCTCCCTCACTCTCTCTCTCTCTCTCTCTGATTTAACTAACATCATTGGCAAACCCTATATAAGCTCCTATCTGCATACATAGACGGTATTACGTGTTTCGCTGAATTCCCAGGTGGCAAAATCGCGAATTCCACTCACAACATATTACGGCCGTCCGCATGTTTGGGATCGCGCGGAAAGGCGTTTGAAGGTTTCATCCGTTTTCATGGAGTTCCTCATTTGTATGGGAAACGTCTAAGTGAGAATAGGTGAAATCCGCTTTTACGACTTTCAGGTAAACTCGAATAGAGTTTCCCAAACCAGACTTGCATACGTGCAAGTATATAGATATACGGAACACTTGTGCGCAAATAGTTCAATTTTTCTGCAACCTCCTTATATAACTGCACGAGTCGTACCTTGTTGTAATAAAAAAAAAATTCCAAAATTTATTTGTCACTATTCTCAAGAGCCATGGAATCAAAGAGCAGTGAAAAACAGTAAGAAAACGAAATTGGCCGTTTCTCGGAAATTCAAGACGCCTACGTGGAGACGCTTGTTTTTGCAGATAGCCGGGAGCCAAAGCTATGCAGATAAGGGAAACGCCTCTTTAAAAAAAAGGAGCGTCGTGACGTCGACGGGGAGTCACAAGTCGATTTTCGCGACGTTGAGGATGCTGGGATGAATGGGGAAAATTTCTTTAAACGTATTTGATTAACGAGTCGCCTGGTATGGACGTGTAATAATTAATATTCGCCAATTCCTCTCAACGCGGAAACTCTAACAAATACGTCCAAAATCTATGTACAACGTAATACAGTATACAGTTAGGTATACATAAAGCCGATACATATCGGCGAATTACGCAGTCTTCGGTTACTGATTAATTTACCGTTTAATTATCGCTATAAATCGCGAGCGACCCTTCTTCAGAAATTCGCCTAAAATGCGAACGACGCTTTTTGACTTTCGCGATATTCCACCGTGAAAAACGTGTAATCGATCCAACCATTGAGAGCAGCGCGATGTTTCGTTGAAACGAAATATTTCGCTTGAAGAACTTGTTTTCTCGAGAGGCATTTCTTTTTTCTTGTACAACAAACGATTTTCGTGCTCTCCTTCGGGTACGGTCGAGTTTCCACCTTGAAGAAAGGAAAAAGAAAAAGCTCCGCAGAAAACTTCTTGCCCCCCTCCCTTTTCTTGTAGCTTTCGTACCATTTACTTTTTTTTTTGGTTCTCGCCCTTCGGGCTCTACCATATTTACTGGTACCATTCGACTGAACACAAAGTGTAGCCATTCGTGGATGTGATAGATTTAGTTATCTATATATATATATATATATACACAAAGATTTCCGGATGTTTCTTTAAGTATCGGCCACTTAGCGAATCTCCTATACGAATTACCGTTACATATAGCGTCGTTTCCGGTATACGTTGTTTCTCCGAGTATCCTTACTTCCATCCCCCATATTATACCTCCTTCACTGCTAAGGGTTGAAACTGCACTTAACCCTCCGGACTAGACGAGTGGTGGCTTTTTGCGTAGGAGATGAGATAATGGATGGTCTGGATAAGATTTTTTTTCCCCCTCCCGTTTCTTCCTCTCATTCAGTGTCTACAGCAACAAAAAATTGGACAGCAGAGGGTAATAGATAATACTAGCCTACTAGATACGACAGGGTCGAACTCGTAAAACCTACTTTTCTAGTAGAGCCATAGAAGTTTCAAAAAAAAACCAAAAAACCGGAACTCGTCACAGGGTGAAATTTATTAGTGTCAGTTACGTCACCAACACCCTCCTTGAATTATGCCTCGTTATGTAACATCCTGATGGTAGTAAAAGAACGAAGACTGGGTACGAGCCTACCTGGTACCTTATTGCCAGCATAATAAAAAAAAATGCTTTAAAACCGCCTCATCGCGAAATCCGTATATCGTTATACATCCCAAAAAGAATGGGATCATTTTGCTTTTTTATTTTCTCTCTTTTTTCACCTTTTTTTACGACCCTTCACTCTCCCTTTTGTCCTCCTTTCCCAGAAAGCTTTTATACGTATGCAGTTACCTACCCTGTACTCGCAATCGTCCGCGGCCCTTCCGCGGCCTGCTATGTATTCCTGGTACTGCGATATTACGCACAGCAGTGAGTACGCCTGAAAAGAGAAGTACCAGTAGGAAATAAAATATTACTGTCGTCCATTACACTCAATTTGAAGTGACAATCGTTATGGAGAGAGTAAGAAAGAGTCGCGCTTACTTACGTTTAGGCACAACAAGAAGAAGTCTAGGGTGAAGAGCATGGCGGTGATAGGGTTGAAACGGAGCTGCAAAAAGAATTTATTTATCACGTTACGTATAAGCCCTATTAAAGTAAGTTTTTTTTTAATTGAGTCTCCATTATTCTGGCCTCCTACCGGCCATAATGGAAATACCAGAAACGGGGACAGTCACGTGGCGGAAATTATGCGGAGTACTGGAAAAACAAAGAAGGGTCGACGCCAAAACCCCGTTATAAAGGGTACACGTTGTGGTACACCGTACGTACAACGATTACAGTGTGTATATCGATTGAAGGTAAAATAGAGAACGGAAGTTATTGCTCCCGTGCTTCCTGTCGTGTGTGCTAACGCGTTCCTGTTAGAAATGAATCGTTACGTACGTGTGTATATATATTGCTATGGCTTCCATTTAGTCGCGTAATGAAAACGCTACGATTGTGTTTCACAAGATCTAATAATAAACTGAAAACTTTCTTCTCTCCGTTTCTGATATAATTCTACAACACGCGAACCCTTCATTTTTGTAGACGCGTGAAGTACCGTATGCGAATTCTGTAGGGATACGATGAATATTCATACTAGGTATTATTCGCATTCGATATGGCTGCCAGTTTTAAGTAAAATTTTCCTTGTGTACGAATTGGAATTTTCGTATGGAAAGATTCAGGCGTTTCAAAATTGGACAGGTTTTCGCGTACGTTAAAACGTTGACACATGAGGTAGTTTGTAACGCGTTGGCTGCATACGCGTAATATTTTGAACTTTCAAGGGGAAACACACGTGAAAGTTGGTGGGAATCATTGAAAAACTCTGCTGCCGTTGAAGGGCAAAGTGTTTTTCATTATTGTGAAAAGTTTTTCGACGTATGATTTCTGGATTACGTCAGAGGGTACAAATGGTTGGACCAACTTCAGGGATGACACACGATTTGTTAGTGCTTCACGAGATATGGCGACGTTTCAGAAATCCATTGTACTGGTCGCCAGTGACAATGCAAGGAAGCAAATCGAATTGTCGGCGTAACACGATAGAGTACGTTGTATATTATATTCGTAGGATGCTGGTGTAAGAATATCTGTAAGGAGTATGCCAAAGGCATCCATCTTGTATAGATAGTGTGTAAATATATACATCACTCTGTGAAAATCTGACGGTATTGATTTAACAGTTGGAAAACTGTAGAAATTGGCAAGAAGGAAAAATGCCTCTTTAAATAGATTTTGTCGTTAAGCGACTGAATTATCAGTTGAAGTTCGCCACGTGAATATCTTATAGGTAGTCTATTAAAAATTTTATTTGTTTTCGAAACAATTAATGCCCCTTGACCGACTCTGCGCTGCAATCAAAAGTAACTTTTCAATTGGCAGATATTGAACAATGTAAATTGAATCTTAGATATCTATGAAAAGACGAAGCTTGAGATAGGTAAAAGCATTTTATCTGAAAGTACGTACCTAGTTTAACCTATTTTACGCTTGGGTCGTTAACGATAAGGATATTTCAGAGAACGACGTACGGGCATTGGTTGGTTGGTATAGAACGCGGTAAACGAGTACGCAAGAAAAACTTAATAAAAAATTAGGCATCTTCCTTTTTCCATTAGCGGCTTCGTGTCAGCAAGGTAACTTCATTTTCCTTGTTTCCGCATCAGACAGAGGCCATCGTCGCGACGCTCGCCGCCGCCCTAGGCGGACGGAAGTTCCAACTAAAGCATTAATGAAGATTGCACCTACGAACAAACTCTTGTGGTCCATTGCGACGAGCTTTAACAAGCTTGCAAGACGCTCCCGTTTTTCCCAAGAGAGGGCAGCACCGTCGACGAGAAGAATTCACAATTTTTTTCATTCTCAATTATCCCTTCTCCTCCTGCAGTCCCTTGCAATATTTTCCTTCGCCCAGAAACGGTCAGAGTTTGTTCTCGGGAAAATGTGGAAATTATGCAAATGCCCGCTTCAAGAGCTTACCGACATATTTACATAATTAATCCTTATCTTATCAGCAGCGTTCCCGTTGGGATAGGTACGTTGATAATTAAACAGACCGAACCAAAGGTTCCACTAGGAACTGAAACCGATAGGATTGTCAGACCCCGTACACTTTGATACACTGCAAATTTCTCAGCTGAGCAGATGGCGCTAGTGAGCTAGGTGCGCTATAATTAAGATAATTACCAGGACGTAAAGCGATGAGCTTGCACGCAGGGTTTAAATTATCCAGACACGAGATATCTAGTTGGTTTAACGGTCTACTATCAATTTGTAGTACTTCGATTAGCGTGACGTCATTATTAACTTGAAAGATATGACGATGACGTCATTTTCCTAATATCACGCTGCCATCCCCATGTAACGCGACTCCTAACGATTCGGTGGCTTCTCTGATAAACACTCGGATGAATTGCAAATTGTAAGTAGGACTTTTTCGTTTACTTCCATCCTCGAGTCCTGATCCTCAGCTGCCAACTCCGTTACGCGAAGGAGAACGATTGAGTTGGCGATGAAACTTTCCAGTTGGACGGAAGTACTGCGGCAGCCATATTCAGGGACAGATCGTTGACCGTAAATGCAGATTAAGCGAGGCGAATGGAAATGTCAAAATATCAGGATTTGCGCGAATATATTCGTCGCGCGGATATTGCATCCACTTGCGGAAATTCAGAGGGAAACTTTCAGCTGGGAAATATGCACTGGCTGAGTAGATATAGTGATTTAGGTATGCACACAGATATATATATCATATTCTAAACCATAATACCCGTACGAGTAGATAATGCGCATACCCATAATTTATCCAGGATGAAAAAAATAAAACAATTATGTATGACGTACGCGCTGTGAATATCTATACAGCGATAATACTTTCCCATATAAATAATGCAACCCTGTTCGACTAATAACGAATTTGACGTCATCCAACTATAAAAGCACGAAACGGAGAAATGAGCGTGGAAATGGAATTTCTCGAATCCCCATGAGAAATTTATAACGTGTGGATTTTCTCGGATGTACCACGAATGGCCATATTAGGTTAGGTTAGGTTACCTTAGGTTAGGTTACAGGTGGCACGCATATACAGTGGCCCCGTCACGTATTTATTCGCGATCGACGACGACAAATGTCGATACAAAATTTTCTCGCACGAACGATCAAACGTGGTTTTTCGCAGAATAAAATGTATTCTGCTCGCGCGCTTCCTCTCTCTCTTCCTCACCCTCTCTCTCTCTCTCTCTCTCTCTCTTTCGCTTCTTCCACAGCCAACAATATCCTCGTGGCTCGAGATATTGCAATGGTTATTACTAATATCCTTTTTCCATTGAAGATCAGCCTTACGAGCTCTGCCATCCTTACGTGGGTCAGCCTACATATATCCATATGGAAAACGTACCCTGGTAATATATACACTGCATATATGTATGTATATATAACAAGAAATATGGAATATTCGCAATTTGACAGTAGGATAGATATAAAAAGAAGTACGTATAAAATATATAAAGAGAACGTTGCACGATATTACAGTTGGCAATAAAGTTTCAGAGGTCGACCGCGAATGTACCTCTATATACAGTTATACATATATATACATTTATGCACCTATGCTTCGCACATTCTTTACAGCAGAGAGACACGAGACTGCGACACATTTCGCCATTCTCAAAGAATTCCGTTAAGGCTCTGTCTCAAGTGGGCGACATAAATTCATCCCTCTTCTTCTTCCCTACCCCTAGTTACGTGACGCGGAACCGGAAGACGTATGCTACTAGGTATATTATACTTGATGGACGTGAATCCGATTATTTTGATGGCCTCTATCCCTGCCTGATTCCCACAGGATATTCCTTGCGACTAGTTGAGACTGGCGACGGGATCCTTTGTCGCGCAGATTGCTTTCTGATACGTAGGGTAACAATGGAAACGCGTCTAAAACCGTTACTGTCTGCTTGGGCATAATGGCGGAATCGAGTATACAGACGAATACTGACTGCTGGATATTGTCGCGGTACTTGGATAACAGTGGCAAATTCCATGATTTTGAATAGTTGTCAATTTCTTCTTTTAGAGAGATAACAAAAAAATTATCCGCGAAAGTGAAAAGGAGATCGAAGATATTTTCAAGAAAATATTTGACATTCCTATCTGCGTTTCTTTTTTGCAAGAATTTTCGTTTTTCCTTTCACGACCTTTGCAAATTACCTCGAGGAAGAATTTCATTTCCATAACAGTAAATTACTTCGAAATCGTCGCCTATCGTTTCGTTGCAAAGTCACGATCGGGGTGAGTCTTTTCGGGTGGATTCGCCTTTAGTCCCTTTGTCGTAGAATTATCGAGTTTAGGAGTGACCTTGAATAACGCGAATCGCTTCTATTCCTCGTTTTAGTAGCTTCCTGGTTTAATTTATTGAACGCGAACAAAGTGATGCTTATAGAAGTTCTACTGGTATCGGTGACAATATTGGCAGCCATTGTTGTTCAATAAATTATTATTGTTATACCATCGCTTCGTACAACTATTACAAGCTATATATATATATATATTTCTACTATGCATACAGATCCATCGTTGCGAATTTCACCTTGTCGAATAAACCGTAAAATCACTTATTGGCAAACGCGACGCAACTCCCCACGCAGAAATTTCGAAAACTTTTTGCATTTGAAATGTAAATCGCAATAAACCGTTAGTAAGCGAATTTCCATGCGGGTAACTCCAACATCCAGTGAAATTAAATAAATAACACATGTAACCAGGCCGTATCTCGGTATCAAGCACTGTTTGGCGAAATGAATGAGAAAACTTTCTAATTCACTTTTGGCCAAACGAGTGCTCGTCGTTCGCGAAAAAATTACCATAAATAGGTGCTCCGTGAAGTTTCCACTACCGTTTCCCTGCTTCACTTTGTTTTCACGATGAAATTTTACAAAATCTATTACTTCGCGAATTTCCATTTAATGATCTGACGAAGCGTAACTTTTTGTACTGCATATGTAATAAGATAATTATTCGCAAATATATTTGTGTATATATATATACTGGGTTATTCACGATAAACGCATTGCTTGAATTTACTACGTGAATAACCCTATATACATAACCTATATATAAATTCCTTTCTAATATATATATATATAGCCTATGTATAAATACCTATATATACAGGGTAGGGTTATTCGCAACAAACCCACCAACCAAAGGTGATGGTTATACCATATAAATCAAACGAACGGGCTAATTTCAGGTGGTTGCGTTTGCTGTGAATAACCCTGTATATATACAGTGTATACATACTAACTTACCGTGACAAAGAAGAACAGGTACATCGAATGCGTGATGTCAATAAAGCTGAACGTAATTACAGTTAGGATCCAGGGTATCAGATATATCCTTTGATCCTGAAACAAAGGACGTGCATAAGCATGAGATACGTAGAGATTAATTTAAGAGTGCGTCGTCATGCTGGAATGGTCATTGAAATTCGAGAAGTCCGTTTCTTAAACTGGCGAGCGCGTTTATCACGAGTGAGAAGAAAGATGACGCAAAAGTTTTAACCCCGCAAAAGAGTAGGTCACGAGGTTATAAGTTAAAAGGGGGTTCTCCTCGAAATTACGTTACAGTCGCAGAATGAAATCCGAGTAATATAAAATCGTTGCCCTTTCTGACTACTTTTTTTGTGTTAATTTCATCCGCCCCTCTCAGGTGGATCCCAGGACGATGTTAGATACAGTCGAAATTTACGATTTACGCTTCAATTACGCTAATTAGTCTGCAGTTATTCGAGTACCGAGTCTTCGGGGTAAAAACAAAAGTTTTCAACCCCCCAATGTCATACGACCCGGTATATCTTTGTGCGTCGGAGGATTTCTTGGAGGCGATATAAACAACGTCAATTAAATATTCAACGCGCAGTTGTACAATGTATACAATGATTTGCGTAAAAAAAAAAACAAAAGATACAGATGGATGAAAATTATAAGGCAATTGCGTAAACGTTAACAAACCTTGACTTTTCAATCCCATAAGACAATGAATCGCGCCGAAGAAATTTATTACAGCTAGAGCGTAGCTGATTTAATAGGGAAAGTGTCGAGGTAGCTAATTATAGCAGGAAGCGAGGTGTTAATTACGTCATGGAACGTCAAAGTCCCAGATATATATATAGTATAGTATAAAGAATTAAAGGGGTCTGCGAAAATAAGTAGTACGCGGCAATTAAAATTTACATTTCAATTGTCGTCAATGAATCACAGGCAGTACCGGGAACCGTCGCTCTACTTACATAACTCAACGGAGACTCGGTGCTGTCGAGCGATTTTACACTTGGAAATACACCAATATTTATAAAAGCGTTAAGCAGTGATTTTTCGGGTCTGTTACAGTCAGATAAATTGGTAATACCGATCTGTGAATATCCAAAGCAATTTTACGGGCGTTGTAACGTATCTGAAATATAACGGGTGTACAGATTGAAAAGTTTCGAGTTTATACGATTTCGAATAACAATGGTACAGGGAGCTTCAACGATGCCCTGTAGTGGGGGGTGTAGGCTGTTCGGTACTTGGCAATGGTTTCTAGTCCAAGACATAGTTGATGCTCCCTGTACGATTCAAGGTATCAGATCATCTCACAAGTATTGCGATTTTTTCCAATGGTGTACGAATGGCTGAAAATTGCATTACTTATGGGCTGACCCGATACTTTGGCGAATCTTCACAGTTGTTCATATTCGCGAAACGAGACGCGTCGCTGCGGGTGATAAGCGACCTGAAAATTTCATCGTGCGGAGTGACGGGGATGATTATTTTTTTTGTCGCACCCTTAACAAAGCTACTCCTCCTTTGAGCTGTATTGAAAATTTCTTGGTTGACGAAGTCGTAACGACTTTTACGCGTCATGCGATACTCAGACAATAGCGTGGCCGATGACTATCGTAGAATTAATTAACCGGTTCTATTGTACGGGCATTAAATTAAACGATAATCATCAGCCACCCCGTAGTGACGGTAGGCAGTTTATTTTTGGCCTGACGGATCTATTCTGAGAATCGGATAATGAAGTTACTATCAGACTTACCTAGTTTGCAATTTTCAACTTATGTTAGTCTTACGAATCTTCAAGTGCTTATCTACCGTGCTTATCTATAGGAATCGTCCTTAACGAAGGCACAGTCTGTAATTTCGTGAATTTGATTGTTTTTTCGAAGAGCCCAGTCTTTACTTCCGGGACAGAAGTAGATTGTCGTAGAGGGGGGGGGGGGGGGGGGTAACGATAGGGGCGTTCGGGTAAGGGGCTGACAATTCTTCCGGTCGATTAATCGACCAATCTTTACCTATCGACAATGAGAAAGACATCGACAATACTTTTACTGAATGATTAATGGCCATATTGGATAGACGTGCGAACGGTGACTAAGGGTTTATACTGTATATGATATCTATGTAAATATTATATAGGGTAAAAGTCGTGTTTACGACCTTAAAAAAGACGAAGGGGATGATAACTGCAGTTATCCAGATTTTCGTCAACAACAGTGAGAATGGCCGAATTGCTAAACTAACGGTCGCATTTTCAAGACAGAGTCGGTTACGATAATTGCGAAATTGTCGACGGATCAATTTGACTAAATATGCCCGGGATTTTGAGTTGATGGCTGTGTGGAAAATTGATTAAGTTCCTGAATAAATATCAGAGCTGCGAAACAGCATACGAACGCGTGTCAATTCCTAAAGCAACAGTGTGTACACAGAAACCATAATCTCTACGAACAGTCTGACACGAGAAAAGCCAGTCGATAATATTGGTCCAAGGATCAAACTAGGTACGTTGAGCTTTTTCTGAGTTTCTCTACCAGTTTGCCGACCGCACTGAAAACCGATAGTGTGCTGGCAAATATAGGGGTTGGAGGGCACGTTTGATTGGCGGCGACAGAAACCACTAAACGAACTGACGCTCACCAGTGATCCGTGATACTTTGTCAGAGCGTATTTTGGTATCGTACGATGCGAAGTGTGACACTTATCACTGGTATTGGTATTCCTTTATTTATATGGCGTTTGTGGTCCTTTGAATTTAACGAAAATTTGCAAACCTTTGTCAGCAATATTGCACGGATGAATTCTCGAATTTATCAACACTGGATGATTTTGTATCCCTTTCCTTCATTCTCACTATAGTAAATGAGTCACGTTACAGATTCGCTGTCGCCTATCGAAAATATTTGGAACGTATTACTTTCGCTATTACGCGACGTCGAACGGTCGTCGCTAAGGACGTTCAATGCGTTTGAATTTGCCGCTTGGAGTGAGTGCACATGATATGTAGGCAAACTGACATATAGCGGTTACTTTGTCGGCCATTATAAGACAACGAGGAGGTTTGACATAAAAAATGCATCGTTCAGGGAGGTGCTAACGATTTCCAACAATTTGAAAAAAAAATTCATTGCGATACGACCATTTTTGACATATGGGGAGGCAGGATC
>JARQST010000089.1:308349-337783 GCA_030142225.1 Pachycephus smyrnensis | reverse complement strand
ATCTCGAAAACGGCTGGAGATAGAGCTTTTTCCTTGAAATTCTCAAAGATCTCTTAATGCAGAAACTAGAATGGTCCGTAGAAGAGGCTGGTACAGTTCAAATTGCGATTGGACTACTTTCGAAAAAACCCATAATTTTTTGGAATTTTCGCCCCGGAGCGGTCGATTTTAGTGGTTCTGAAAAGTACTCAAAATCGCACCTTTGGGAGGCTGTATCTCGAAAACGGCTGGAGATAGAACTTTTTCCTTGAAATTCTCAAAGATCTCTTAATGCAGAAACTAGAATGGTCCATAGAAGATGCTGGTATAGTTCAGATTGCGATCGGATTACTTTCGAAAAGATCAAGCATTTCTTCAAATTTTAACCTTGAGCCTCTTTTGAAAATTGCAAATAGTTCTGGAAAATTCCGCCAGGTGGCGCTGCTGAGCACTTCCAAAAGTTATGGAAAATTCCGCTAGGGGGCGTTGAACAATTTTTTGATAAACTATCGCTTCAAATTGCATTTTGGTGGGGAAAGTTTTCGTTAGTGCCGAAAAATTCCGCCAGATGGCGCTTTTAAGTACTTGTGGTAGTTCCGGAAAATTCCGCTAGGGGGCGTGGATAGACTTTTCGATAAACTGTCACGTAAAATTGCATTTTGGTGGGGAAAGTTTTCGTTAGTGCCGAAAAATTCCGCCAGATGGCGCTTTTAAGTACTTGCGGTAGTTCCGGAAAATTCCGGTAGGGGTCGTGGAAAGACTTTTCGATAAACTATCACGTAAAGTTGCCTTTTGGTGGGGAAAGTTTTTGTTAGTTCCGGGAAATTCCGCCAGAAGGCGCTTTCAAGTACTTGCGGTAGTTCCGGAAAATTCCGTTAGGGGGCGTGGAACGAGTTTTCGATGAACTATCACGTATAATTGCACTTTGGCGGGGAAAGTTTTCGTTAGTTCCGGGAAATTCCGCCAGATGGCGCTATTAAACACTTGCGGCAGTTCCGGAAAATTCCGCTAGGGGGCGTGGAAAGACTTTTCGATAAACTATCGCGTAAAATTGCATTTTGGTGTTCAAAGTTTTCGATAGTTCCGGGAAATTCCGCCAGATGGCGCTTTCAAGTACTTGCGGTAGTTACGGAAAATTCCGCTAGGGGGCGTGAAACGATTTTTCGATAAATTATCATATGAATTCGCCTTTTCGTGGAGAACGTTTCCGTAAGTTCCGGAGAATTCCACCAGATAGCGCTTTACTTCTAAATTTAGACTTCCATGAGATGCAGCAACTCAAAGTTAATCCGCCACTTTCATTATTCCTGTAGAATCTTGTGTTGATAAAGAAAAATGAAGTCTGGACATGGATGGTGGACGAAAGAAGAATGAAATAAGGAAAGACGGTAGAACAGAAAACATGACGACCGAAATAATGGCAGGACAGATGGAAGAGAGCTGAAAAGGTTATCAAAATATAAGGGAGGATGAGGAAGATGGCGTTAAGACGAAGGAGAGCAAGAGAGAGAGACAGAACTCGCTCATACTCTGGGATATTCGCAGAAGACAATAGAATATCAACGCAAAATGCATCTGCTGCAGTTTCAAGAAAATTTATTCAACAAACAATGCAATATTAAAACAGTGTATAAAGTATAGATATATATAGCCTTTAGAATATTAGTAATAACAATAACAATATTATTAGAGGTATATTAAATATATCACTGCAATATTCTATATATGTTGCATGTATTAGCACTACTATTTTGGGCATCTTCTCTAAAAGATTTTCTAACAGCTTTGTTTTAAAGGAGGCAGACAGGTAGGTACTCCTATTGTATCAGGAGGAAGGAAAGAAGAAAAGTAGGAAAAGAGAACTCTGGGGAAAGTACGCAGGATAAGGGAGCAAGAGCACAAAAACACGAGTGATTATGTATGTCTGTACAGCTGAGTGAACGACGGAGTGCTTGTCCAGAGCAAATAGACTACCCCACACCACAAAGATAGAAAGAAAGAAGACAAGAAGTAGGAAGTAAAGAAATAAGAAAGTAAAGAAGTATGGAAGTAGGAAAGTAAAAAGTAGGAGAATATAAGTAAAGAGAGAAAAACAAAGAAATAAGGAAGTAAAAAAGAAATAAATATAGAAGAAAAAGGTGGAAATGGATAAGACAGGAGCATCCAAGAAACCAGTATAGAAGGCTGGCTCGTGGAAGAATGAGTGCTTCAGTCCTGGGCACCCCCCTAGTGTTTCCCCCACTCCCCGGGTCCTGCGCGGTAAGGCTGCGCTCCGACAAATTTTATAACTTTCAGTATTTCTAACTGTTCCTTGCGGTGGTCCCTGATTTCTAAGTAATAATATACAAATTTATTAAATTAATTATTTTAATATTTCGATAACTGAATTTAGAAGTACCGTCTATAGCATTGGTTTTCAGGTTGAGTTTTGAGTGACTGTCAGTGACAGTTTCTTCTGTACGGCTTATTTATGCCTTACTCTTCCCGCGGGTTATCCAGCCAATCACGAATCGTCTAACTTGGAACAAGTACGCTACGAGAGGCGGCAACTGACACTACTAATTAGGACCCAAGAATCGGGCCACCACCTCAAGCTCGGCAAACAAGAGATTCGTCGCCTCCTTAATATCACTACATGGTTTTAATAAGAGCCGTTGATCCTTTTTAGTTTATCTATGTCATACGTACCTTCATCATCAGATTATAGTGTAGGTGAAATCGTAAGATAATATGAGGTTCAATTGGAATGTTTATCAAATTTATTTCATAGCATGTGCGAAATAATTACCGCAACGACCTCAGATAAGTGATGAACCAATAAATAAATTAAACCATACATATTCAATGGACCATATAATCAGCCACCTGGCTCTCGTAATCGATAAGTATAATTTTTTCTTATTTAAACTACGATACGAATTCTGCTACGCACTCTTGAATGCTAGGCCAAATCTCGTCCGTGGTGTTTCCATGAAAGTCTCTGAGTATGCCCTGCTTCCTGTAGTAACTGATAACGGGCTGTGTGTTCTTCGTATAATCATCTAGCCTCTTTTGTACTATTTCTGGTTTGTCATCCTCCCTCTGGCACAAATCTTCCCCAGTAACGTCGTCCTTTCCCTGAATGTTTGTTCAATAAAATAAAACAAAGGAAGCTCATTGATTATTCAACCAATTTATATAATTCGACGTAAAAACGACGTCAATTCAACTCACCGGCACTTTCGGGTCGTTAAAACCGACGTTGTAAACTCTTCCACTTGGCAAATGGACCCATCGATTTTTCACCCTCTCCATTATCCGAGAGTGGGGCACCACCAAGTTCAAGACCACGTTGATAGGATAGAGAGTTTGAAGCTTCTGGGCCTGCGTTACCGTTCGCGGGAATCCTGTCCCAGTGCCAGGTAACATTGCGAAATTAAAACGCATAAGAAAGGTTAAGTCCAAGTTCATATCGGTATTCTTATCGCGGACTCACCGTCGAGTAACCAATTGGCGCCGCCGAGATTTTCGATCTCTTTACCGATCAGTGATATCATCGTTTCGTCTGGTACCAGGCTTCCCCGCTCTAAATAGCTCTTCACCCTTTTTCCCAATTCTGAAATTATTAATACCACGTGTGCATTATGCGATGCAGTATTCAATTTTACAAATATTAGTAAAACGTTTTACATTATATTGAAAGACTCGACGACGCAGTCACCTTGACGATATAAAAATAATTCACATCGAACTGACTTTAGCCAGCGACTAATCATAAATAGACCTTATGAAACAAAGTCCGTGATCTCACTCAGTTATCCACGTGTAAATAGTTAGTTCGAATTATTCACTGATAAGTGTCGATCGAGGAGTGGAGTGAGGATGGTGAACCGGTGACTAAGGATCGTTTTGGAGGGCCGTCAGTGAGTGGTAGAAAGGAGGCTTGAATTTCCAGCAATCATTGAAGCACCAAGAATGAGAAAAAAGCTAAACAATAATCTATTCAACATATAAACAATGTATACCTGTATTATTGGCGACATGAAAACGTAGTTTGTCGCCACTAGATAGATGAGTGATTCCAAAAGTCTTGACAATCCGTTCAGAAACGGTTCCTTTGCCGGAAGCGGGGGCGCCGAGGATGACAGCCCTGATGGCAGCGGCCACGGCCCTTTGCCGGCACGTGGTTATCGCTACCATCCGTTAGCAGTCAGGATACTAATCAGACGACGTCCTCCAGGAGTTCAGTGTTTTAGAGAGCGGCGTTAACACTGCAAGACCGTACAGAGCGACACTAGTTAAACTACTACCTGTATAACTGTCCTTGTGAGTGACGAACGTGTTATCGCACAGCAGGCTGATCTTCGACCCGTGATAATGGTAACCTCGATCAAACCGACAGCACTCTATCTACTACTGAGCATAGCGGAGAGACATGAGTATAACGCTTAGCACCAGCGACAAACCTACCGCACGCACGTGTGACGCAAGTACACTATGCTGTTTCGCAACACATAGGAGATTCACGCCAAACGTTGCGCATCCCGACGGGTTGCTGGCGGACTTCCGTCGAGGATGTCTCACTCTCGAGTTATTAGGTAACTGGTACATGACGTAGATAAATAGATAGATGGATAGAACAAATGGATCATACGTGGATGGATCAATTGGAGAGCGGTATATTATTAGTGGATGTATTGACAAAGTAGCACTTTTATTTATATGAAAAAGTAAGTATTACAAGGGGGGTCCTGGGCCTCGCCTTTTTTTTTTTCAAAATTCCCTAAACGTGTAACGAGATAAATGGGCTCGCATTTGTATTCTTCATTTAACTCACATTAGTGCCGGAACGTGTTTCGTTCACTAAATGCTTGGTAAATAACCTGGATATATTGGTACTTGGTGCTCGCTTTTGGGAGCGTGCGTCGATGTGGGTTAAAGGAAAAATATAAATGGACCAATGAGAAGGCCTCCGAGTTTAGACAACGCGCGCTTTTCACTTGGACGATCTTCGCCATCACGTGCCAAAGGAGCGCGATGTCGACTTTTCACATTTTTCTTTAATTTTTCTCCCTTTGTCCCCACACTACGCGCAGAGCACAGTTAGTTCTTAAAAGTATTAGCATCACGCGCGCGATAACTATTAGTTTTGACATTTTCCTTTGAGAAAGAAGGTCCCACTAGACGTTACGTTATTATCTTTTTTTCTTATTTATTCATTTTCAACAGCCTTTGCTCGATTTGTCTCACGGTCCTTCTTTCTATTCTTGGCTTTATTCATTTTTTGTTTTTCCCTACTACCGATATTGCGGATTTGACAAAATGCAGCTCAAGCCTACCCTGTGCCTAGTGCTACCTTAGTCTATACTTAGTATATATACTTAAGCTTATTAGGTCTATGCTAAAACATTTCTTTTGCGTATCTTCTTCCCTTATTATCTTTCTTTCTTTTTATCTACTCCAGATAACTCTCTCTCCCTCTCTCTCTGCACTAGTAAACGTTCGGAGCTGATAGGAAGATAGCCAGAAAATAACAAAGAAAGAAACAAGAAAAACAAAAAGAATCACCAATACCGTTCGCCGTATTTTTCATCTTCAACGTCACTTAGTGAACTTCCCGGCGGCTTCGAACGACGAGTACTTCAATTAAACAAACCCTCGTGCTCTTTCTGATTACAGACTATAGATAAGAGATACCAAAACGTACCCTAATGATCGCAATTTATAAGATTTCAGTTGTTTGATTGTTTACCAAGGTGTTATGTCTCGCTCGACGACGACCTCGTAGTAGACAGTGTGGTTACGAACGTGTGTATTTATTTGTCGGCCAGTGTCCGCGTGTGTGAATATACCACTGTCGTATGGGACAGTGTCTATTTCTATTGAGTTGCTGAGAGTGTGTGCACAGGAGCGATGAAAATATAGGATACGTGTATCCTTTACCATAGTTCGCCATCTTTCTCCTTGGCAGGAACCTCAATCACTCGAGGCTTGTCAATTATTCTCGCCGAACGATTGCCCTTCTCCACGATACCGATGATCCATGCTTGATAACCCTCCTGTTTCTCGATATCTTTGCAGTATGCTGCAGCCTGTACAGAAAAATAAATTTCATGAAGTTTCTTTCTCAACCTTTTCACTAACCACTTAACCTAGCATTTAATCGGCGGTCGCGCGTGCCCAAATATGCAAAACAATTGTGGGCCGCAGGTTAAGTAGTTAAGTACAAAACAAAAAAAATGTCAGGCAATTTACGACACCAAATAGCCAATTAACAGCTATCCAGTATGGGAAAGTTTCCTGTGGTTTTTATTCTACCTGTATTTTCTTTAGCACACTTCAATTAACATTTAAAAGTGCACCACTGTATTACAGGATCAGTTTTGTTTTGAAGGGAAATTTCCAATTTGGAATTTTTTTTCAAGCAGGTACCGGGATTTGAACCCCAACCTTTTGCGTGTGAGTCCACTAGCCTACCCGTTCAGCCAATCAGTTACTGTATTAATTCCAGAAGTAAACTTTCTTTTATATAGCAACTGTGAACATACCTGTTCGCGTGGTAAGCATATGAGAAGACCACCGCTAGTTTCTGCCGAATGTCCTTGTAACAATTGGAACATATTACCGCAAGCTTTCGCGACAGCAGCCATCTTCGCGATAACGGGCAGATTGTGGATAACGAAGGATACTTCGTTCTTCTGATGTTTGGCTAAATTTTGTGCATGGCCAAGCAAGCCAAAGCCTGTGACATCAGTAGCACCGTGCGCGTTGTATTTGTGCATAAGACGCGCGGCTATACAAAAATTATTTTTTTAAATTAAACTGTATAAATTTAAATACAATATAAATGCAAATGAATATTATAAGTAATTACCTATTCTGTTAAGCCTAGCCATACTGTCCATCGCGCGTTGATAAGCTTTTCGCACATCGTCTTCACTGACAACAAGTTTGATCCTGTTCCAACGATCAGGTTGATCCAGCCATTGGTGTGCATTGACGGCAACTTGCGTACCCAGAGGTTTCGTTAGCACCAAGACGTCTCCGACGACGGCATTGTCTGGGCTACAATTGAAGTTACAAGATATTCCTCAATAGCAATGTCCATTTTTTTTAACCATCTCTACTTACACGATATATTCGTTAGGTTGGCAAACAGTAGAAGCTACACCACCAATGGTGCACCATGGATTTACAACAGTCTGACCACCAGTGACTGTCGTACCGGCTTCCAACGCGGAATCCTTAAATCCTCGCATAATCAATGGAACGACGACGTCACGCTCCTTTTCCGTCATCTTGGTACTCACACCAAGGAGCATCAACATGTTGTCACATTCCGTTACCCCCATGGCATACAGGTCGCTGATGACGTTGGCGCAAGCAATCTTACCTGAAAATCATCTCAAACGCTCGAAGTGAAGAGAAAACTAGCAATGAATCATTGAATCTAGAAATTCCTATTAAAGAAAATAGGAGGGGTGGGAGTACGAAAAGGAAGAAGGAAAACAAAGATATATGGCCTTATTTCCAAGTCGTATTCCTTACCCATCATGTATGGATCATCCACCAGAGGGTAGAAGAAATCTGTGGTCTGTACCAGACTGAGTCCGCCGTGCCTCAAAGGAGTCACGGAGGAATCCATACCAATGCCTGTAATAAAACAATAAAAATAAACAATTGAGGATTGTCAATATTAATTTAATTGAGGATTGTCAATATTATTTTAATTGAGTATTGATCAGGATTCAGGATATCGACAATTACAATATGAGAAATAAATAGAAAGGGTTAGTAACCATAAAAAGGATATTAACGAGTCCGTCAAATTTATTTTGATTAAACCGGACCACGTGAATGAAGTTTCAATGTGAAGTTGAGAACAGTCGGATTTCCGGTGGCGTGGGAAGGAATTAGGCGGGAGACGCAACGTGGCGACCAATGCGAGCAGTCGCGGAGTGGACCGGCTTGCCGCCATTGTGCCTAGCTAGATTGGATTAAAAAGTACTTTCCGCTGTATTTTTCCAATAGCCGAGATACATTTCTTCTTAAAATATACTTAATGCTCTTTTATTTGGGATCCTGCAGCATTCCCTATCAGGCATATTCCACTTCACAACACAGTGAAGACAGTTTATCTGTGCATTGTTGCGGCAGACAAAGAAAAATGAATGCATCGAACCGAATGACGTTTACAGATACATAGTAAAAAAAACCTGTCACCATCATCGGCGATTAGAAATTGACAGAAAAAAGTCCTGGACCAGATGATAAGGTGGCGGATTGTAACAAAAGAGGATGGAGTACGTCCAAGGATCTTCTCACTGGAGATGAAAAGCAGTATGGCAGGATTTCAAGTTGGCAGTGAAGTTGTTGGAGTGGTACAAGGTCTGCATACTCGTAGGAACTTACCGATGCGCGGAATGGCCATGTGCATAAAGTGGGCATGTTCATGATCCTGGGCGCTACCATCGTCCGCCTGTAGTCCCTCAAGGAGTTTACCAAGAACCTCCTGAGGGACTTTACACCCTCATCCTTTTAGGTCAGCGAACCGCGTAAGGCGGAAGGTCGCATCCAGATCATGTGCCACGGGATCAAATGGCCTGCGCAGCGCCAAGGCGTTAGGATTCCCACCGAGTTCCAACTGGGCTACGGACAGAGCGTCCTGAGTTACCGGGGCCCCCTGTAGCTCCGCCATCTTACTCTAGACTAGCCTCCGCCAAATCAGTCCAAGTCGAAATGCACGACGGGTACGAACGGCTATCGCGAAGACTCGGCTATAATGGCGAGTCCTCCTGTCTATCTCGTAACCCTCAGCGCCTCAGCCGGGTTCTCACACGAGCCAACTCTATCGCGAACCTCTGCTGGAACCGCACGCGACAACCGTACAAATGCAACCGACGAAGACGCCGCGGACAGACAGTCACTGGCCTCTAGGAACCTGAACACCAGCGCGAACTCGCAGCGAACGGGAATTATACTTCGCACCGGCGTCGACTACCCGGGATCGTACGTTCTCACAAAATGGACGCGTTCCAACTTCCACAGTGGCGAGGAAACGCGCAAGGCCGCTTGAGCCCCCACGATGCCCCTACCGTGGTACCGGCCATCTTCCTATTGGCTAGTTCGAATTCGTGCATGCGCTCTACGTTTTAAGGCTCAGTAACGTACCTAGCCGGCTTGTTCACCCGCTCCTAACCATTTTCAGTTCGTTTGAATTATTTTTATCCTGGTTTTTCATGCATTTACTAATGACTGTATATTATCCGTTTGTTATATTTTACTTGTTTGTAATTGTATGTGTTGTTTTCAGTGATTGGTTCAACATTTTTTTCATGAAACGCTCTTAAAAGTAATTACGATAATATCCGCACTTTTGGATACGTCAGTGGCCGCGGGATTACTTTTCGCTTTATAACCACGGAGAGAACGTGCCGGTTCTTTCCAATCAAAAATGAAATCAACTGAGAACCACTGTGAGCCCCGTCACAATTATCACTACTAAAGTTCAACAAGATCTTTTAATTTTTGATGTTTCAGATCAATCGACAGAATTTTTTAACTTGAGATCATCACAAGCCACTCGCTCCCCACTCTTACAGAATATTCATCCTAAGGACTCGCTAATTGGGAACGATAATTAGACACGTGCGTTAAAGTATACGCTTTAAACAAGTACGCACTCGAGATGGACGACCTTATAACGCACTCGAGTGAATAATACCAGAAAGTTTCAGCACTTACTTTCATCTTTGGTTTTCTCTTAAGATCAAATTGATGCGCTTTTACGCTTTTGAATAAAAAAAAAATATACCAATCAAAGTCTTATAGCTCTCCTATAGCATTAGAAGCATTAGTATTTCAAAGGTATTGATTCTCTCTATGCTCCTAGTACGTATCCGCTTACTGGTAGCGTCGGTTTTCTAGCCGCTGTGCGATATGCTAAATCGCACCTTAGTATAATTTTGCTGGGGTATGTGGTATGGGCGTTTACATGCTGCGCCAAGTGATATGCACATGCACATGCATACTATATTAAAAGCAGCTCCTAAGGAAGACACGAGAGTAGCCGGGACTGTCCGAGAGGGCGCCGTAGGGCGTCGCTACGCGACGTCTGTTGGTGGTCGTGTATTCCTCCTACCTTTGTGAATCTTTCCGTGGCCCAGTGCCGCGCAATGCTGTGCTCTGCCAGCACTGTGCTTTGCTTCGATAGCACTGCCAGTGCTTTGCGGACTGAGGACCAATCTGTGGCACGACGACCCGCCAGTGGTTATCAATTGAAAGATCAAATCTGAAAAATACTCTTTATTCTACAGGGTTAACAATGCATCTGTCTGTTCTACTGCCAGAATATCGCGAATGTACAGATTGATCAGAATTATTGATATCAATATAATTTGTATCAATGCAAACGAAGTATTGTTCATAATTTTTAATATAAGAAATTGTCCATTATTTTTAGGTTTTAATGTCGCCATTGTCAGACGCAATGGAAATTGTTTTATATTCTGTACACTGGGAAATCATTTCATTACTTGGATGCACTATCGGCGTATAAGCTACGGTTCAACCGTACAGGTTATCCGTCATCCCGCTAACTTGAGCTTGTGATGAAAATCTTATTGTCAGAGATGCGAGCGTGTATGCGAACAGTGATCGAGTAGGAATGCCGTCCACTACCTAGCAGTCTCAAAGCTTGTTCTTCGGCGGAATGTTTCCCGCGCAAAACTTACTAACGCTCAGCTCATCCAGAGTTCCTTTGGCTATTGGTAAATAGGGTATTGTCCTTTAGAGAATTCTACTCGGAGATTATGGAAACTCAATTACACGAAATAAATAAATAAAAATCAATCAGCGATACGGAATATAGACACGAAATAGTGTCTTTGTTTAAAATTTGAAACAGTACTGAAAACAATTTTTTTTCAGTTATATATTTAAAAAAGTGACGGATTTAAGAGAAATTTGGAAAGTATACATTTTCTCCACTCTTCGAGAGCAGTAAAATGGAAATTATTCGATTTCAAGTATTTAGTTGAAATGGGGAACCCCAGAAATTCTTGTTACGGCCCTGCCCGAAGTCAGCCTCGTCAAAACGGCGGCGTGCGCCGAACGAGCCTCCAGAATGTTCCACGAACATTCCCCGGCATCTATATAGCTATAGTTATGTTTAGTGCAACTACAGTCGAGCAGTACTAAGGGGTTCTCCCGACACCTTTGTCTTTTGTTCAATAATGGTATCGCATGCGCGTTTGATCTACGTGCCAGTTCCTTTTAATTAATTTCAATATTTTTATTCAAACAAAGAATGATATTAAGTCGTCCCAGACGTCAAGAATCGTTCTAAGAATTTTTGAAGGTAAATTGAACTATCTTAATGATAGATTGATATACATATATACAATTGAATTGAACCAGATGGTACAATATAGAAAAAAAACAATGGTGCATATTTAAAACTTTTAAAAACCGAACAACTCGTCGCTTTTATAACGGCACACATTCTTCGCGGATGAGGCAATGAACTCCAATTCTTTCTCGCCCGTATGTTCTACTGCTGATGAAATAGTGTATAAATGATTATATTCAACGATAAGGATAAGTCAATCATAGTGATAGCAAGAAACGTTATCAGGCTTCAATATTTTCATTGTTCTAACCGCTCGAATAATTAAGGCCTGATTGCGGTTTGCCTTTCTGTTTATGGAGACCCATTATTTATAAATTTGTCACGGTACAGAATAACTGACCTTGAAACGTGGAATCATAACACTGCGCATCGAACAAGTACCGATTGACACTGTTAAAAAGATCGTCTATTTTGCCTACTGCCGGTAAAATAGATACGACTAAATCCAAGTAAAGTGCAGGCTTCCCGTGCGCACCAAGAGAAGCAGCACTATCGTTTCAGTCGGTAACTCGCAAGTGGCGCGATTCGCTGCGCGATATAAAGTGATCAGTAGAGTAATAAATAGAGGTTTTCAAGGTATCTTTCCACATGGAACGGACTATTAGTACAAGGCGGATAACTCGGAAAACCAGATCTCTCATTGGCCAGAATCTGCCATCACGTGACCGTCTGTCCGATAACTTTTTCGCGATGACCGAATCTGACCAATGGGAGATCTAGTTTTCCGAGTTATTTGTCGTGTACGACTATTTCGTTCGACGTGGAAAGGCACCTTTATTATTTTAACCTTGGATACGTTGAAACGGAACGGACGGAATGGAACGAAATCACATTTTCTCTCTCTCTCAGTTTCTCCCATGCACAGAAAGAAACAGAGAGCGTTCTCTCTACTCGCAGCTGAGGTTGAGGTCCGGACTAAGCACTTGAGGGAAGGCGAACGCGAACGAGTTCCCGACCGACCTTACAGTCGGCTTCAGTCGGCTCGAGCCAGCGGTCGAGGCAGGGTTCGATGTGGAGTCTAGCTCGCGCCTTTCCTATGTGAAAATTGAGGAGACTCAGTAGCGGAGTAGTCAGCGGGCAGAGCAGTCAGTGTTGTGCTCGTCGTCTCGTTGCACAACGGGCCGATCGATGGGAACGAGTAAGGAGAACGGGAACGAGAACAGGAACTTAACGTCGACGACCCGCTAGACCGGCTTTTCTTTCTCACTTTCCATTTCCTATGGGCTTTATTTGATCGATCCAAGAGACACCGATGTCTCTTGGGAGTCCCGGCACCATGCAGGAATCGGATCACTCCTCCAGGTCTGTCCTACTCAATACCTTTGTTATAAGGAAGAAACGCTGTCGAGTTTACTTTCATCGCGGTACACTCATCTGGGAAACGGAACGTGCACCTTACAGTGAGTAAAAGTTTCACTTGATTTGATTCTCTCCTGCCTTCTTCGTGTCACCCGATTCATTCACCCGATTCCTTGGTCGTTGGTTCATTCAAGCCATAGTTGTCGTTCTCAGCTGATGGCGAACTGGTCGCGAGACGATGGCTACTACGAGTAGCCATCTCACTGGAAGAAGATCGATGACACTTGTCGTCAACTCGAACAACGCTTACTTCTCTTTCTCCAAAGTCTCTTTCACTCTGTTCTGCTGTTACTGTCAGCCCAATTGACAGCACCTGAATACAGGCCAGGTTCCTACGGGTCAGGGACGAACTGTCATTGGACTAGCAACTGTCAGTCATCACGGAAATTGGGTCACTCATTTTTTCCCCTCTGTTGTCGAGATAACAGATCCTTAGCATTGAAGCTACTAGGAGACACACAATGCAGCGACTATATCGGACCTTGGACGCGGTGCTTCGCACGGGATTCCAATTATATTCAGTTGTTGGCGGACGATGCTGACGCTTTCAGAGCAACAGTTCGTTTGCTCTCGTCTGGCGTCCTTTCTCTCACTGTAAGTTCACTCCAATTTCCAAGACTCCAGTCAGTCTCGGGAGTCACTGTTTCGTAAGTCGCCTGATCAAAACTTTCAGTTTCTAAATTGATATTTTTATATCTGATTCCGGTAGAGTCGTGTTTTGAGATTTATCTTTTTTATCAAATTGTAATCTGTGGATGGGAAAACAAAGAGCTACTGGCTAAATATATGAGTAATTATATCCTGTTGTGGTTGTAAGGCTCTCTGAAAATCTTTTATCGGTTCATTCTTCTTTCTTTTTATTTATACAGTCAGTGCTACCAACGTGTTCTCGTGACGGCTACGTCACAACATTTTGCACTCATTTGCGATACTTGGTGGGGAAATTCGAATTACGTTGACGTTCCTTATCGCAAAATTTCGATATTACAATACTGATTTCTCGGTTGCGAGTGGAAAAGAGTTCTATTCTGTTTCGAGCCGAAGATAAAATTGTTATGGTCGTCCCGGTTGGCAGTGCCGTCTGCGAGAAAATCCTGAGGGAAAGCGAAATCCTAGTATTCCTGGCGAACGTCCAAAAAATTTTGAAATACTCATTCTCGTTTTCAAAATATTTTTTTTTCGCCCATCGACCTTTAGCCTCGTTTCCAGCAGTCGTCGCTATGAATTTTTCGTCATCGTCTAAAATTTAAAACGCCTGCAGCTGCCGTGACGAAACTTTCCAGTCATTTTCTTCACCACCTCATTTTTGTCTATCCGACTGATACAAAATATTGAAAAATCTATTTTCACCGCAAATATTCGCATCGCCGAGATAGAATTATGCTTTACGACAACGTCGCAAGATCCTACGAGAAATGTCGCGCGTTACGAAACGCCACGACTTCGCGTCAGCGTAAATGCATATTACACGTGCGACAACGAACTTCCGATATAAGCGCAACTGCGACCATAAAGTCTCGTACACAGTAGTAACATTTCGCCATGAAAAGTTTTCAGGAAATATCCAACCAATCTTTTCCCCATTAGGACACTCCATTGTTTAATCCTTATAGGGTAGAATTATATGGCTATCGTAGTCACGTTTTTGTTCACGTTGTTTGTTGTATGTTGACTAATATACTTGGGTACTCGCTGTCTTCTTCCTGGTATGCAAATTAACGACTACCGTGACGACATCGCGAACGCTACATGCGAATGAACTTTGGCCATCTCGTTGACCAATTCTCTAGTAGTGGATACGGAAGGATATTGATCCTACAGTTAAGTGAATTTGACTGAAAAAAATATACCCCTCTAGAACCTCCTTATGGGCAATAAATCATTTAAATTATTAACAAGGGTAGCTACTCTCTACGCCTTTATCTGCAATTCTTATCGATATTCCGATCGTTTGAACTATCGAAAATTCTCGATCAGATTACTTATCCTTATCGTTAATAGATACTTCGATTTGCTTATCGGTATCGATTCATCATCGATAAGCAACTTGTTATTTCTGAGTGCTGTCGCACTCGATGACGTTTCCTTGTTTGTTCCTTTAAAGTACGCTTCATGTCAGTTCTTTGTTCCGCAATTCTTTTTTCATAATGATTCAAGGACTTGTTAAAATAAAAAGAAAATTTATGAATGACGTATAGTACATAAATGTAGAATGTTTTTTCTATACCTGATGACCTCCACCTTTGTCGTTGTTCCTCCAGCACGATGGACGCTTCCACTGACGGACGTACTGGCTGCACATTATGGGGACGATTGGACGCCTGGTGACGTTCCTAAGGAAAAGGAACCAGCGACGTCGCCGACGTCTTCGTCGCTGGCACCAACCAGCTTCATTCTTCATTACGCAGCACGTGGAGCTAAAAACAAATGGAGTCATCACAGTGTTACTATGAGCCACACTGATC
Organism: Pachycephus smyrnensis; assembly: GCA_030142225.1. Taxonomy (NCBI): domain Eukaryota; kingdom Metazoa; phylum Arthropoda; class Insecta; order Hymenoptera; family Cephidae; genus Pachycephus; species Pachycephus smyrnensis. The sequence goes on along the minus strand of JARQST010000089.1, from coordinate 322,591 downwards.
CCAGACAAGTGGCATCGTGGGTGAAGACTATAAGAAATTATTTATCAGGTGAGTCGTCGTAGTTATTAATAGTCATCACTATCATTTCGATTGGCCTAATCGCTGAGATTTCTTTAATCTGTACTTTTACCTTTTACCACCTTTTGTTTCAGGTAGATTATTGCGACCTTCGGTAACGTACACTTTACCCCTCCTCATACGATTCTATTAACGTGGCTGAAAAATCATTACCTTGTGCCGAGCTCATTGTAGCGATCTAGAAAGGCGTCTTTTTAGTGGGTCGACGACTAATGCAGAGCCAACGCTCGACTGACCACAGCAATCCCGATTAATAATAATTACTCGCTGATCTTGCAAAAGACTGGAAATTTTTACCAAGTCAGTCAATTGCCGTCATAGCAGTAAAACCAGCTTTTTATTCATCATAAGAAACTGCTGATGGCTCAGTGAAAAATTATAGTCTTCGTTGGAAAGGATATATGTAAACATAACTGAAACGTCATTGATCATTAACATGTCTCTCGTGTAACCTTGCTTGGATTATCTTTTATTATCTCCAGACAAGAGCCGGACATAAGCACGACTCTCTCGACTATGCAGCGCGTGTATCGTAATGGCATGTTGTTTTTTTAAAATGTCATCAAAAGTTATGAGCACGACTGCAGGTGGGTTCACAAGAGGTCTTTAAGGTCTTTCGTGACTCGTGCAGGAGGGTACAAATGAGTTTATTTATGTGGGTGGCCTGTGTAAATGCGTCGACGTGGTAACGCAAGACTGTGGATGAAATTGATTAGGCAATTTAGTGAGCGAGAGGAAAGAGCGTTTGCTGGCCATGAGTGTTGGGGTATTCAGAATTTTGATAGTCAGGTTGTCGAGCTGCTGGATATTACAATGCCTCCAGGCGTCTAGGACGACCTTTGATTTCATCCGAAGGTTGGGCCCTTGGCTATTACTTCTTTCAAAGCCATTGGACTTCACAGTTGGTCCAGGGTCAAGATCATGGTCGCCCATAAAACATGAGCGTGAATCTAGAAGGAAAATTATCACGTATACATTAGGTTGTCGTAAAGCGTCGTGACGCGAGCTAACAGGCGTCAAGGCCAAGTCTGAGCAGTACCTTTCCTTGTAAAAACTGGTTCCTCTCGATTAATCGTTCAGTCAGTTGACGCACGCGCATTTATGTCACGTTAGGAATTTATTCGAAAACACATAATAATCTTTGTGACCAATATTCTCATACGACTTCGTGACGTAGGTTTACTTTTACGTAACGTATCATTTAGCTAAGCTTAAAATATCTATTTACTTTTTTCTTCTTCAGCAACTTTCGTCACCCGAGACTTTCCAATTATGAAATTTCATTTGTTTCAGGACTCAGTCATCGGCCACGTAGGATAATGGTGTTCGTTAATCCCTTCGGGGGTAAGAAAAAGGGCCTTAAGATCTGGGAAAGGGATGTTCAACCCCTGATGAACATCGCCGAGGTCGAGACCAAGCTTATGATCACGGAACGAGCTGGACACATCCGGGACACGTTGCTTACGGCTAATATGGATGATATCCAAGTAAGAGAACCTGGCTAAAGTGCTAAAACGTCAACTAGGATATGGGACTCCAGTGGGTGGTGTTCCTATGTCTTCCATCAAAGATGTCTGTCATTTTTAGGCGGTCGTTTGTGTCGGGGGCGATGGTACGTTCGCCGAAGTCTTTAATGGTCTGGTGCTCAGGACAGCTAAAGATAAGCAGATTGATCCCAACGATCCGGATGTCAATCTGCCCACCCCTCATTTACCCGTCGGTGTCATACCTAGCGGAAGTACCGATACAGTGGCCTATAGTCTTCACGGTACCACTGATGTTCAGACTGCTGCCATTCACGTGATATTTGGCGACAGCACGGGACTTGATCTCTCGTCTGTTCACAATAATCATTCCCTAGTGCGTTTATACGCCAGCGTTCTAAGCTACGGCTACCTGGGTGACGTGATCAGAGACAGTGAGAAATTTCGCTGGATGGGACCACAGAGATACGATTATTCCGGTGAGAGGACGTAATATCATTAGGTACCTGGAAAAATCTGTTTGCATTTTTCTGCGTAGTTTATATCAAGGAATTTTTTTATCTTTTCAGGTTTCAAAAAGATTATCGCTAACAAGGGATACGAGGGTGAGATAGAACTCCTGTCGGATCCTTGTCATCCAGCAAGTAGCACCAGATGCATGGAAAATTGTACCAGGTGCCTACAGCACATGCACAATAGTGTGCCTGATAAAGAAATCTCAAGTATATATATATTTTCTATTTCATAATTTACGTTCTATAGTTTGTTGTATAACAATCATCTATTCCTCTAGGATGGATGACTGTCAGAGGAAAATTCTTTATGGTAAATGGTGCTAATGTTTCCTGCGCATGCTCCAGAAGTCCACTGGGATTCAGTCCGCATTGTCACATAGGGGATGGCTGTGTTGATATTATTTTAATTAGGCACACTTCTCTATTAAACAATATCAGAGTGCTACTCAGACTCACCAGTAAACACAAGACTCTGGTAAGGATCAATTTATTGATTGCTCTCTTAAAAAGATCTATGCAGAAAATGCGAGTGCGTTTAACGATCCATTCTATTATTTATCCATACAGTATGATCTACCGTTCGTCGAGGTCTACAGAGCAAGAGAATTCACATTCCGAGCCCTGCCCACGTTACACGTGCAGCCTGGCAACGAGATTAATTCATCCCGATTGATTTCGGAACTTAGCGTCTGGAATTGTGATGGTGAGGTCATCCAGGATCCCGACGTGAAGATCAGGTGAGTTATTAAATTTGACAGTAGTAGCAATCTTATTGATTATTCCTTGCTTATACGTTTAACTGATATTGTTATCTGGTGTTTAGGGTACATTGCCAGCTGCTCAAAGTCTATACGAGAAGAGTTCAGGAACCTATTGTTGAGCCATCATGTTTTTGTTCTGCGTGAAGGTCAATCTCTTTGGGCGAATTTCTATAATATGAACGTCGATAGAGAGAAATCTTGGACTGCGTCGAGTTCACGCTATGAACTCACCTTGAGGCAAGCTAAAGCAACTGTGCGAAACAAAGAAAAATTCATGAACAGGGATTAGTGAAAGCCAATCCTCATCAGGCAGTATTTTGTGCTGCTAACAGAGTTCCTGAAACTTGGTCCATCTTGCCTGACAGAAAACTGTCCTGAGCTCGCGTGCTCCTTTGCAAATGATATTAGACTTTACTTATGCACAGATACACAAATTGCGACAATTGGACAAAATTAGCCTGAACTCGTCGCGATTCGTTTCATCGATTGAGACCAGCCTAAGAGAATCTATGAGAAAATCCAGCAAGCGATCGATAATACTAATTATACTCTGTCTGGCGGTGCCACTGTCCATGTTCAATGCCATCTGTTGATTCTTTTTGGTACTAATTAGATACGGGATTTTAAACTACAGTAACTCTCCGGTTAAGTACCGTTTGGCCCGGCGCCACCTGAACGATGATCGATAGTCGACGCCTGGCGTCGTCATCAATTCTAACTGTTTTTATGTTGGTGGCTCTGCCTAGCGGCAATCTCTTCTATTTACTTCTCGCCTCTACTAGGGCCTTCACGAATCGATCGTTAGCGGAAGTTGAAATTACATCAACGAATAACTTCCGCTGCTTAACATGGCGAACGGCATTTACGTACTTAAAACACACTTTGAAATTTTACGGCCGGTGCTGGCCAGCTTGCTTACTTTCAGGCGCAGCAACATACAACACACAACACGCTACGTTGTTACACATAACGGTGCACAACCATATAAGGGCTGCTTCCATTTGGCTGTGCTTAAAATTTTAGAAACAATTTTTTTCTCATTTTGCATTATTAATTTAAAGCATTTTTTTTATTTGAAGAAAATGCAGCTTATTGTAGCCCGAAAAATATCATCGAGAAATAAGTGACACGGTTCAAAACTTTGACATATCAGAAAAAAAATTTCTTTTCTTACATACTCATGATGCTACTGATAAACGCTTATTGATGTGACAAGATTTTTCAATTGGTAAACAGACCGACGTAATTAACCTTATTCTTGGACGATTCGGTATTTATCGCGGTCTTACGGCAACATGCGTCTCTTTGAATAATATGTTAATCAAGTAAATGAAAAATGAGAATCTCGCATTACTCGAGCGATCCACTATCACTACGCGAGAACACTTATCTCCTGATACTTTGGGCTAGGCTATTTTTATTGTAGCATGTGAATATTGTACGTATTATGACGATAACGTGTATATTTTAATTACCGCGAATTTATATAGTGATAACGTTTAATCGTTACGAGTTATTATTAGGCATCTATAGGAATTATATTTTACGTCCAATTCTCATTGCTGCGCAGTGCTACCAATCGTGGCTGCGCGCAATAATAAAATTCATAGAATTCACAGTGAAGCAAAAATTGTGTAATTAGTTCGCGCGAGCGCATAGTGAATTCGTTAAAAATTAAAAGAAGAAGGCTGTCGTTAATTGATAAGTTATTGCATAATACCGCAGTATTGCGTAAAAATTAGAGAGTTATCGCCACTCCGACAGTCTGTATATAGTTTAATTATTGATCTGTGAAATGTTATTATTCTAAAAAAAAAATACTTCTGTCAACATTCCAGATTTACCAAGGATGCCTTTACAGTGCACCATTTAATTGGCACCTTGCTTCTTTGCTAATTTATTAGATTCACTTGGAGCTTATTATTTACACATTTAATTTATAATTCAATTGTTCGTTAAATGATTTGTCAAGTCAACTGTGAATCCTCCGTCAGGACTACGTTGTACTTCGCAATGTATGTTTCAATAAATATCATTCAAATTTATAATAGTACTAATACTTTTTTTACAAAAAGTTTCCTAAATTCATGGTCCTGATCCCGTAATTGTTGGACTTTAATTATATCATTGAGCTATGTCATATATCTATGTTTTATTATGTATCCATCAGTCACTCACCAGTGCTGCTATCAATCAGTCCCACAGAATCAAGGTCACACGTACATTAATACCGAATGTATTTCACGTTTTGCATTTATCATTCGACGAGACAGAAATTATTGAAGATCCGAGCGTCGCGACGTCCGATCGTCAACTGACAGTTTGCGACTGGATGTTTGGTACTACTGGTTTTCGTTCCAGAGTTCCAAGGCTGTAATGAAAAATATAAATAAAGACGGGGAAGAAAATAGGAAAAAGTAAACCTAAATATATTTTGAAAGAAAAAATACAGCTCTCCAGGGACTGTTATTGTTGAATTGGTGGAAGAGAGGTAGAGGGGATGATCGACCGATAGAGAAAGAACGTTCTTTCATATTGTTATTTATTCGAGAAACAATAAACTCCATTTTGATAAACATATACGGAATTGCGCGAAGTTCTAGTATTCGTTGCGTGCTATGAAGATTCCGGAAGTCAGTGATCCCTAAGGCACTTCCTGTAACGAAGAAAGTATAATTGAATATCTTTTTGGCACACACGATCGAACTGACTAATAAAGAACAAAGAAAATGGCGCGAGGAAGTCGCGCTCACCTGGTATCGCAAAACTGACAAGTGCGTCCCGACGTAAATAAAAGCAACTAAATAATAACGGCCCAATATCTACAAAAGAAGGAACAGTCAGGGTACAACAAGGGCATCCCGCCATCTTGTATGTATTAAGAATTTTAATAATCAATATTGTCGGATATATAATACATAATATTAATTGAGACAGTATGGACACAACGTATAATGGCGCGGTTAGAGGTGACAAAGAGCCCTCTCAGCGTAAATTCATGGGTAAAAGATGTAATAGAGGTTAGGTTAGGTTTCTTCATTTCGATAAGAGGGACGAGTGTTTTCGGTTTATCGATAAATTCACTAATCGATAGGAATAATTAGGACAAATGATCGATCGGCGGCCATTGCTCATCGATGCGAGAGGACACGAGGGCTCTCAAGTGAGGATGGCCCTCTCGGATGAAACCTCCTGTACAATTGTGCGCCTCTACAATTACCAATTGCAGATAAAAATTGGTTGATCGATTCCCTGGCAATGAATTCATTGGTTTCGTTAGGCGAGTCGACGACGGCGGCATTTCATTTTCTTCTTTTGTTTCTTTTGTTCATACAGATTTTTCTGTTCATGCACTTCATTATCGACTCTCTCTTTTTTCCTTTATCTCCCGGCTCTACTATTGGCTTACTTTTTGCCACCTCGTTCGCTGCGTATTATACTATTTAGTCTAATCCCTGATATATAACATGAACTCCGTTCACAATCGTAAAAAAATTGATCGTGAAACGAAAATACATTAAGTCGGACCATCCCGTCCAAAAACCGCGTTTTTTTCTTCTTGTATTCTTTCACTCGACGCATCATTTACTTTGTTTCCGTATTTATCAGTTATTTAGCGTTTAATCAATACTTCCTCATTTTTTTTGTGTCTGTGTGTCTGTGTGTGTGTGTGCTTCTTCTTTTGTTCATTTTGTCTCGCTTCTCTTTCTCTCCTTAAGCTCGCGCGCTCTTTCTCTCTTTCTCTCTCTCACATTCTCTCTCACTCTCATACTCTTTCTCTCTCTCTCTCTCTCTTTCGCATTACCTACTTTGTACAACCATGCTACACAATGTGTTATTGCTCAATAAATATTCGATAAATATATCATTGTATTTTATATAATATATGTATATCATTGTAATCACCGTATTACCGTATTAATAGTCATTATAATCGTACTATTATCGTTATCGTAATCGTTACAATTATCATTAATTTATTGTTACTGGTATTATTATTAATATAATATTATTGTTGCTTCTCGTCGTTGTTGCCTTAGTTTCTCTACCGTATTTTTTTTTTAATAATATCTTTTAAATTAGCGTCTTCATCACTCTCGCTCACTCATCACGTACTCAAGACTAAAGCAAGCACACTCCCATGGCTACTTAGTTTTTTTTTGTTTTTGTTTTCTGTTGCTACTCCTGTCGTTGCTGTTGTTAACTGTTGGTTCTATCTGTGTGCCTGGAAAGTTTCTCAGCCGCAAATACTACAGCCATAGATATTTTCACGCCCGGTTACACGGCTTCCCGTGTTAATATTACTTTTGATTAAGGACTACTGTGTAATAGCGTTCTTGTGGTGTTTCTGTTTGTTGCTAATGTTCAGCAGCGTCGTGTTAAAGTTTATGTCGCCAGGGTGGCCCGGGCCGAGCGTACGATCAACCGAAAAACATGGCCGAATTCGACAGTCTCTACGCGAAGCTACCCGCTAGTGTAGAAAAGTCATCACCTAGGCGGCCCTAACGTCATAATACATATCGTTACGTAAAACGTCGACGAACTTATACACGTATTTAAACGTACGTACGAATTTTTAGTTTTAATGCACTTTCGGTTCAAGGCAGTTCGAGACACTAACGCGAAAGTTTTAACTTGGACGCCAAACGGACGCCATATTGGACGCTCCCTGACCGTTCGCCGGCGAAAGGAAATGATCGAGCGAAGTTTCGCGAAAGCACGCGCGCACCTTCATCTCTAAATTATTCTTTTTCTTTTTCTTTTTCTTCTTAACTCTCTCTCTCTCTCTCTCTCTTTATACTTCGCTATCGTCTAAAATCTCTAACGGCCACTCACGAAATCCTTGTTCATGCGTTTTCTTGACACTCGTTCTCACTCACTTGTTCCTTTCATTTCCATCTTCGTCTATCTACACGTATCTATATCTATCTAATTGTATCTCTATCTTACTAAGTTATCTAACTATCTGTCTATCATCTATCTAGCTAACTATCTCTGTGTCTTCGGTCTGCCTATTCGTATTATCGCCTGCTACGTAATGCCGTTATAATAAAGCCGACCCTTCGGGGAGCAACGAGGTTTGTGGAAAATTTTTTTTGCTTTCGTTTTTCTCTTCTGTCTCGCTTATCCTCAAAAAGACACGCGTTTCGCATTCCCGGACCACCCCATTATTCTTCATGCCATTCGTCTTACGTCCTATGTCTTGCGCAATACGTCCTAGCATTCATGTGTTGCGTGCTCTTAGATTTTACAGAAAAAAAAAAAAAGAAAAAGAATCGTAGGAAATACTTTTTAAGCGTACTCTCGACTATCTTAGCTTTGCTTGGCATCGAAGTGTATTTTCCTTCTTTATTTTTCTTTTTTCTTTTATTTTTACCAGGCTAATATACGGCTCAACGGCTTACTCGCTTCTTCGTGGAAGTGCACAAACTTGTTCGAAAGTTTCTGCTATTCTGTTGCGATTCCGTGCGACCTCGTTTTTTTAGGGGGGGAAATTTTTGAAATTTTTCCTCAAACATTTTTAAGTTGAGCATTTGGCGCGCGTTTCTATACGAATTCACGTCCCTCTTTCTGTGCGTTAGTATGCAATACTATTCCTTACAACTCGAGTCTTTCGAATATATTTACATTGTGGCTTCGTAGCTCTCAATTACGTTATAAAGTAGCTGTTAGGTAATAGTTGTAGTAGCAGTAGTAGTAGTAGTATCAGTATTCGTAATAGTATTACGTGTATAGTGTAGTGTTAGGTAGTATTAATTCGCAGCGTTAGTAATAATCGTAAATATTAAGAGTAATAGTCAGTAATAGTAGCAGTAGTTGTTCTCGTTTTTCCTTTTTTTTTTTAATAAATGTTAATAATAGTAGTAGTTGTGTTATTTAGTTTAGCGATAATAGTAAATAGTGTTATTAGAGCAGCAGTTGCAGCAGTAGTTGTTGTAGCGTAGTTGTATTAGTAGTGTGTAGTAGCAGTAGTGGTAGTAGTAATAGTAATAGTAGTAGTAGTAGCAGTGGTAGTAATTAGTAATAATAATAGGATTTTGCAGCGTAAATAGAGATTAATCCGTCTGTAGGGATAGTAAGTGTGTACTAACTGAATGAGAGGATGCGGCCGTGTTTTATATTCAAAGGTCATGAGGAAGGGAGTATCGAAAGTGTCATGGGGGACACGTGCCAAGAATGGTGCACAATCGGTCATTCGATGACTGACAATGAGTAAACCTGAGTGGAGGTCGAGGTTAACCTTATACGAGCTATCAATTAAACCACTATAATTCTCGAATCACCTGATCATTTGATTTAGCATCTATACATATATTTTTTGATTTTTTTCTTTGTTTTTTTTTTCATTCTTTCCACAGCGCTATAGGTACTCCCTTCTTCGTGAATTTTAACAACGTTCTAATAAAGGTTGACCCGATACTTTTAGTTACTGACAAACACTTTCAACTGGTTCAATAATCTTGGACTATGTTGTTCTTGATCCAAATATGGTACTGATGATTTTGTCGTTGTCTCAATAATGGCCCATGTCCGTATCTCCTCTCCTCTCTTCTCTCTCTCTTTCTCTCTCGCCACTTCATGTTTCTTTTTCTTTTGATACCGTCCGTTTCCCTATTTACGCGAAATAACAAGCGCCTGTGAAGCGCAGGTGTGCTTCCTGTCTGTCATTTTGATAGGCTCCATTAGCCAATTAACTTCGTCGTAACAGCTATCATTAATTATGAATAATCGATTAACACGTTAACCATTTTGTAACCGTCAATTATCATTACAATTAATTAGTTTGTATCTAACTAGCAGCCTCTGGTGACTAGCCTGAGCACTAGTCCTCACTAGTGTTAGCACTAGCCTGAGCATTGGGCATAGGTAGGTAAAGGTAATTAACGAGTGATCAGTGGGTCGTCTCGATGGAGCCGATTTTTCTCTTTCTTTTTCTTTATCCTTGTTATCTCTTTACTCGTTCGCCATTCACCAGGTGATCAAACTCCTCCTCGACTTCCTACCGATCCTCCGACATCCTTGTAACCTCGCGTCATTGCTTCATTGTTCCATTGCCTCCCATCCAAGTAGCGGATGGCAAACGTTACTTATTAAGTAGCACCGAAACACGCCTAGAGGAATGACCTAGGCGATGAGTAATTCCATCGAGCGTTGCTGCGACTGCCATAGACTCGTTACGAGTCCTACGAGTCCTGCGAGTCCTCTTAATTTAACAAGACGAACGAGACGAACGAGAGGAGGTCTCCAGTGTCACGGAGGAGATTTTGATCTTCCACTTTTATCCTGCATCACTTGTTGCTGCTGCTGCTGTTGCTGTTGTTGCTGCTGCTGTTGCTGCTGTTGTTGTTGTTGCTGCTGCTGTTGCTGTTGCTGGTGATGATGCGACGTTGGATCCCCGCCTACACCACCGAGGTCAGTTCCCATCATTCCAGTGGGTCCACTCTTGTCCACGACGCTACTCGAGTGCACGGGATGAAAGTAGCGTTCTGAAAGTGCAGAGTTCCTGCTCAGAAATGTGACCACTGATGTGAATAAGTGACATGCATACCTTCGTCCATGCCCGACGGTGGTTCACTGGCTGTACCAGCAATGATAGGGGCGATCATATTGTAGTCGTCTTCAAGGTTGATGAAAGGCGCAGTGTTCCAGCGAGGTGGAACGTTCGAGACGGATCTCTGGGTGGCGACAGGTCTCGTCACCGAGACGGGGGATGAGAAGAGTGAAAGGTTCGTAGGTGAGATGACTCCTGACATCGAGCTGATGGTGGGGTAGGTGAAGATTTGCTGTAGTCAAAAGAAATTGTCATAGGTCAGAGTCAAGGTTAAGTGATCTTCAGTGCGTAAGAGTAAGGAGGCTCCACCTTACCTGACCAGGTTGAGAGTGAAAGTGAGCAAAAGTGTACTCTCTGCTGGTGTGAGGCGCCGTCACAAGGATCCTGGCGGGACTCTTCCTCCCGCTGGGGTCAACAGAGTTCTGACAGGGTGAGCTGACGAGTCCGACGGCTGCGGCAGCAGCCATCTGCTGATCCTGACTGCTCCCAAGTTCGGAAGGATCGGACGGCGAGGTCGAGGAGGTCGGCGGTGAGTTGGCACTGGCTGCCGTGAGTTCACCCGTCGAGCGGATGATGGCGACGGGCCTGGCCATCGGTGCCGGGGGTGGTGGCGGTAGCATCGAGCTCGGGTAATACTGTGAGAACTTTTGCACGGCGGTCCGCGGTCCCGCGAGCTGCGCCTGAAAATCGCACAGCACCGATCATCGATCGACCCGTGCGTCCTCCACGTACCCTGGACCGGATTGAAAACGTGGTACCGAGGACGACTCGGCGCCACTGATTCGCGACGCGGATGACGATTAATCATTCTCATTCTAATGACAGGCTCATCAATAGGTCTTTCAATATACAACGGGAGTACGAGAAGTGAATCGCGGTGCCGTGGCCCAGGGCGATTGGAGCACGTGACACGGGGCAACTCGGCGCGCATTTAACGGAGACGGAAGCTACCTGGGGTAGTTGCTGAGTGTTCTCGGCCTCCTGGCAGACGAACGTCACGAAATCCGAGAGGGTGTCGTGTCCGTTCTCCGGGTACTTGACGACACCCGCCGAGCCAGGATGGTCGGGCTGGTAATAGGCCAGGCCGGACATACCCTGTCCGGAGCCACTGGCCAGCCCTTCGTGCGGCGAGTGGAGCCCTGAAACACAATAGACTCCCGTCAGGGTTTTAAGGGATACTGGGACGTCGCTCCGAACCATCCCCCATGTACACCTCTTATTCCTACACTCGCTGAACAACGCGCCGTAGCGTGTATCTGTACTTCGCTGATACATAGGCATCCCTTGCGTCGCGCTAACTGGCCGGCTTGTCGGATTGACATACGATAAGGGGGCGGGGTAGTGGAGAGAATAGAAAGAGACCAATATTTTCAAAGAAAAAGATTAAGGAGCGGTAGCGGCGGGGGGTGGGGGTGGGGGGTAGGTATTAAGCAACTGGCTATTAGGGCTAGTAGTAGCAAGAGTTCGTTAGGGGGATGGTTACGGCGCTGGGAGTGATCGAGCGCTCCACATTCAGTAATGAATGATAGTGGTAAGGTATTACACATAATTGTTACATATATACTTATATATATATATAGAATTATAACGATAGAAATAATAACAATGCACTCCAAGCGTAGGGCTGACTGGCTGAAACGTGGGTGTATATATATATATATGTATATATGTCTCTTGAAACTTCATCATGTGTATGTTGTATACGCAGGCATACGCTCGACGCACGTGTGCGCACGTATACACGGTGCAACAACAAACATCAAACAGCAAGGTAACAACGATTAAACAACACATCAAAAAACATCAAGGTAACAACAACATCAACATCAACAATGATTAATAGTAAATAACAACACCAACATCGCAACAACAATATATATATATATGTATATATAGAAGAGATAGATATCGTACGGAGTATAAACGTTTAATTAAGGTTTGAAAAATCAATCAATCAATCAATCAATGAAGTCAAGTAATCCATCCAGCATACGACATACCCAGAGCATTGGCGGTGTACAGTGAGTGAAAGATAGAGATATAATCATAGTGTGCAACATAGTTGGCGTACAGCTTGAAAATATCCGATCGCTAATCGATCGATCAGTGGTCCCGAGCGATTGAGACCACGTTATGCCGGACTCGCGCCGATACGACTCCAGTCCCTTTTTTTTTAATACCTAGTCGTACATAAGTCCTGAGAGTCAAGCAATTGCAGTTGCAGTTGTCGATCGTCAGTCTTGACTGATCCGTCATCGGTCGGTGCGGTTTGCGACTGTCGTTTCGGCCTGAGTCGAAGCTGTGCTTTTTTTTTCTTTGAGATAATAAATAGTAAAGTACGTGAACGAATGATAAGGGCTGTGATGATAAGTGGGTGGGGGGGTGGCGAGATAGCAAACAGACAGATAGACGGACGTATACGTGTGAATGAACCCGAAGGATTGAAAGGATCGCTGAACGGACAGTCACGAAGGTTCGCGAGAACTGACAGAGTTTTGAGAGTTCTGGCATGTTTAGAGAGAGAAAGAGAGGGAGGAAGATAAGGAAGGGGTATAATAAAGAGAGAGAGAGAGAGAGAGAAAATTGGAACGAGCGAACACCAGTTCTCGAGAATTGGCGTCCACGTAACTGTCCGTCCAATCCCTTGCCAATCATTTCGTTCCTCGTTGGGGTCCTGATAGCGCGCACTGACCCCGGACGTTCCCGAACTAACCCGGGGAATCCCCGGTAGCGCTTAGCTCGTCTTTACACTTTGGCCGTGTAAACACGTATGGTTTGTACAGAGTTAAGTCTACTGTGGATATATAAACAGATACAATATATATATATATAAAATAGGCACGTTACATGGTACGGATAAGAAGATGAAATGATACATGATAAGGTATGAATGGAGAGAGACAGAGAAAGAGATAGAATGAAAAAGAGTGACAAATGACGAGAAAGGAGACACAGTAGAGTGGGATGACGTGCGCGGTGTGACGGAAATCGCATATAGGGCCACGGGGCCCTTAAGGTCGTACGGGGATACGGTAAAGAGTATATATGTTTTGTGCCAAAAATGGTCTTTTTTTCTTTTTAATACACACAGAGAGCTGCAGGCGGCTAATAAGAGCACAGAGATGCAACATCGACGTATAACAAGGATAAGTTTCGTGAGATGTTTTGGGCCTCCTGCGTCGGAGCTTTACCGTTTTACAGTCAGACGTCGGCGTCGATGCTGGTGGCTCAACGCTCCTGTTATACTTGCTGGGGAGCAGGCAGTACGGACTCCGAGGAACGCGACTAGATAAGGAACACCGGCGAATCTCGGCTGACGGCTGACGGCTGACGGTGTGTGCGTGTGCGTGTGACGGCATACGGCTGACGTCTAACGGCTAACGGCGAGACCATGCGAAATGCGATGCGAATCGCTGCTGATAGGGACTCGCGGGAAGCCGCGTACGTTGTCTAATACGGGCAGACGGGTAGGCGCTGGCACAACGAGAGTCAAACAGTGTAATAGTGGGAGAGAGAAAGAGAGAGAGAGAGAGAGAGAGAGAGAGAGAGAGAGAGAGAGAGGGGGAGAGAGAGAGAGAGAGAGAGAGAGAGAGAGAGACAGAGGGAGACACGTATTCCTCACCATAGAGAATTAAGACACGAAATTTTGATAAAAGTGCCGCTGAGGTGCGGCAAAAGTGCCGCGAGTGTTACGATGTCAGCAAAGTATTGCAATGGTAATGGCAAGTATTGCGAAGTCTTGCTATTGGCTAGATACAACACTCGCATTATGGGCCTTCTGGCAAGAGTATGGCATTGACGTCGACAGTTTGGGCAAATGAATTAAAGAATATCAAGACAGAGAGAGAGAGA
>JARQST010000089.1:106312-303033 GCA_030142225.1 Pachycephus smyrnensis | reverse complement strand
ATAAGTCCTGTTTATTTATTTTTCGGTCATTCCTAGGTGGTACCCCCTCCAGCTTTGTAACGCCACGTTACAGTACCCATATAGTGACTGATAGCCGGCTACACTGCTATAGCTGGATGGTTTTAGTCTCTAAGAAGGACCCGGTGGTAGTGGAGACGGAAGGGTAGAGCGTAGTGCCAGAATCAAAGTTCACGTAGGTCACGACTTTCCTAACCCCCAAAGTAAGTGCACTCTTGGCGAATCACTGCGGCGTCTGCTTTACGAAAGTGAATTTCACTAGGCAAAGTGGGCGTCTTTGGCATCGAAGTGGGAAGTGGTGTCTGCGATTCCTCGCGTTATACGATCACGGACCGAGGGTTCCCTTTAATCCGGACAAATTGCTCTGGTGCCAGGAGTGAGGGAGAGGCAAGGAGAAGGAGTGAAGGAGGTGTGTACAAGGCCTAAGAGGAGTGTATACTCCGAGTGAGTGCTTGCTGGCAGATAGAGCGAGATGGATGGTACCTAGACCATACGGGTGCGAGAAGGACAGACGATATTAGCCAGCTAACAATAGGGCTTTAAGAAGCGAGACAGAAGATGCTCCAGAAGAGGATCCCGAAGAAGGGGATCTATCGGGCTGGTACGCATGCATCGCTCGTTATCGAGGCAAGTGCTGGCTCTCGTCGTTCATTAGAGTGTCATTATTGGTCCAGACGGGCCGTGTAACTCGATCAATTAGCTACTTCGAGAGGCACATCCCGACTAGATTGAGTTAGACTTCACACACTCGGTATCCTTTATAGCATGGTTGCTATCTATTTGTGTGTCTTTATCTATCCAGTTCTTCGTCTTTGTTGTGTGTCCTTTTCTCCAGGCTCAGGAAAGTCTTCGCCAGATAGATACGTGAAAGTTAATTCGTTTAAAGGTTCCCGGTGCCAGGTTTGACTCCCTCTGCTCTCTGTACGTGGATGAACCAGGGCGTTACTTTTGGATTCTTTTATTCTTTGTCTGCTTCTTTTTCTACTGTTTTACATTATCTTTTTTGTATCGGAGTCTATAAAGTCGTGTGAGGTGCGAACGAAGCGGTGACTTTTAAACTCTTGGTATTTGGGGGGGTGATGTATGGTTCGCTGTCGTGCTAGTTAAAATCCCCGGAAAATTACCCGGAAAGGATAGCGTCGTTGCGGCATCCGCCTTTGGGGAAGATTGGACTTTGTGCTATATGGCGTCGCTCTTGGAACATCATTATCAAAGGAAATCCTGGAGAGATGGTTTTCTTGGCTCGATATTCTTATATATACTTGAGCCTGGATTTGTGTTCCCTCGGGATCTTCTCTTTGTCCTTTGTACGCACATATATACGATACACGAGGTAGAGAAATGAAATTCACTTAACTGAAAGGCAGTGTCTTTTTTTTCTTTTTTTCAAAAAAGATTGAAACGTTAACACATACATTTTTTGTTTTTACTTGAGTTTATCAGTTTGGCCATTGTGTCTACAGTTTTGAGATATTCCTTTTTTTAACACATTTTCTCTGATAACAGATAAACAAACCAAGAATCGATGATTTCAATTTCCTGGTGAGCTCAACTTTTTCAAGATATTCTATATGTGTTTTTTTTCCCTTCAAGAATTTCAAGATAACGAACCTGCCTCTGGATAAGCTCTATCGCACGGATCGGTATCTATCTATTATAGTGGTTATGGAGTTTGATAGGAGGCCATTGAGAAAACTCCCTGTGCGTCAGTCAGGTGAGAGAAATGGAAGATGATGGGAATGAGAGTGAGTGGCTATCGTTTGACTAACAAAGCCGATGCCGCTAATTCGCTCGTCAGAGATAATACCGTTCATCCTAATCGTACTGTAGTATAGTAGAGAGACGAGGAGAGAAAGAGAAATAGAAAGAGAGAGAGAGAGAGATGGAGGGAGCTCAAGCAGTAGAGGATCAGAGCGTGGCAATTAAGGCCGCCTTAAACGGGCAATTTGTCCAGGATTTCCCAGTGAGCTGAGATAAAATTCCAGGCTTTCGAATTAAGGAAGAGATCTTCCCCTTTCTCTCTTCTTTCCCGCCCCTCTCTCTCTCGTCTCCCGTCTCAGTGTAAGGTGACTCGTAGTTGGAATCTCGGTGGTAGGTCGTGTCGCCTTTTGCCTCTAAACGCGGGGCGTCCTTAAGGGGGGCCCAACGCTCATGACGATGAGAAAGGATTAAGTAAAGCTTTCGAGGTAAAGGAGCGACGGTGCGTTTAATTCATTATTCCGAAGGCGTCGCGCCGCTCAAAATTAAAATCAGTTCATTAAGCGGCGCTACGTGGAATTTTTTCCTAATTCGGTATTGCCACCAATTTCTATCCTCTCGTCCCGTTATCAGGGTGCTCCTTTCATTAATTGTGAGTTCCTACCGCGGCTACTGTATACGAATCTCTTTGATCCTGGATCTGTGCATTAAAATAAAGACAATTGAATATAGAATTTTTTTTAAGTGACACAAAATTGTGATATTACGTTTAACTACAGAATCTTCTCGCTTAGAATGTAGCAAGGTTAACGTTGATGAACTCGGCGCAATGTAAGGATGCGAAGAGAGTGTAGGAATGAGGGAATGAGGCCCCAAGAATGAGGATTTAAGATGGAGGTTCGGAATGCCTTGCACGCCTTGCACGCCTTGCACTCGTTATCGAATCGTTAGCAATTTAGCGCCTGGGAACGGGTTCGTAATTATTTTATTAATTTTATTACAGTTTTTACGGGTAGCCGGTCCAGGGTGGGAGGGATGCTGGGTGAGAAAAGTGGCTGGCGGCACGTAACGCCTGGTCTGTCTGCGATTACTGAAATCGAACGTGCAATGGGAACTAAGAGAGAGAGAATGAATGAGAGAGAAAGAGAGGGGAGAGAAAAAGAGAGAATGTAGATACACCCATAAGAAGGATGAGGACGCGTGAGGGCCTAAAAAGTCTCTTTACCAAATCGTTCGGCAATTTACCAAGCAAGTAAACGAGTTCGTAATTTTGTGAAAGCCTGGAGGTTATACAGGAGTACCCGGGGGGAATTTTCAGAGGCCACGGGACGGCCAATTTTCCTGTGTCAGATTAACCGGCAGGAATCCGACGCGGTTCCGTCCCGTGGGAACGATTACCGTCGCACCGGGATTACGTTTGCAAATTGAGATCCGGAACTTCCCAGTCGTCTAATTACGAGATAGCATCCGACACTCCTCTTCCACTTCCACTTCCTCTTCACCTAAGCCATTAGAGACTCCATCTCTCCTATACTTTCCTCTATCTTCATCCACCTTCTCCTCCTCTAGACTCTCAGCTACGTCACCGCAGGACATCCTACTGGAGCCTCCATCCTGGAAGGACACGGGCGGTCCTGTGCGGGTCGCGTCGAGGATCCTGTCAGCTCGTTAGAACAAAACGGCCGGAGATAAGACAGCATCCTCGAGGACCTCCCCTCCTCCTCCACCTCCCGATCCTCACTCCCAACTGTGGTCGTTGTCGCTCTGGGAGCATGAAAACGGCCGGCGATAGGGATGCGATAAGGACATTCGTGTAAAGGGTGTCAGAAGTCTCGGTTCTAAGAGAGAGGCAAAACCGTCAGCTCGTTCTTTCCGTAGAAGTGGTCCAGGAGGAGATGGAGGCTGAGGAAACCCAAGGGATATCCCATAAAACAAACCCCAGCAGCCGCTGGTATGTACCCTCGTCCCATAATCTCAACGACGTAACTCTTACTAGGATGCTTTGCTATCCTAGTATATGTATATATATGAAGGTCCTACGATTTTCAAGATCGTTTATAACGATCCGTGATTAATTGCTAATTACCGTGATCGATCGTACGAAAATAACCTGCGGCTTATTCTATACGATCTCTAGTGGTCCATCCCTCTTAACATTCACTGTGTCCTACATGCTTCTATACTATTTCATGATATTTTATAAGGTCCTAGTCCCTTACTTACTGTTGCTTAATAACAGGAACACCCTATGGAATTTCAGGTAGTGGTGATTCGTTATTAATGATCGGATCATTGGAGGATCCACTCTATCGATTACTGAACCAAAGGCACTTTCTTTGTCGATCCCTCTCGATGCTACCCGATTTCTATCACAGAAAGAGTGAGACAGTCGGTGAGAGGGGTGAAGAGCATAAAACGCGAGGGGAGGAAATGGACTCGGCGATGCGTGTCCGACTTCTGCTGCCTCAGGGTTTCGATCGTCATCTCGATCGATCTAGACTCTTCGTACGATATCTCCTCTCTCTTGTTTTTTATCCTCTTTTCTTTCTTTCCCCGAATACTCGAAGATCAAACAAGATAATGAAAGGATGGACGTACGGGCGTGGCGTGCACGAATGTTTGCTATACGTTTAGTCGGCTATAGGAAACTTGGCGGAACCAGAAGAACCCAGGAATCTTGGGGCTACCATATTCTAACCTCCTTGTCTCCCCACGGTAAACGAATTGTTTCCACAAGAAGGGTATGGACTTCCGGTCTTAACGAGTGTACCCGGAAGTGACTGGCCTGAACCCTCGTGGCACCTTTTCTCATAGAGACTGACCATTATCCCGATTCTCTCTTGACAGAATGACAATGGACAAGAAAAAAAAAGCGTAACCAGCGCCACGGGTTTTAACGTCGGAAGATGCTGGTACTACTGCTAATGACGATGGATATAATGGCTGGATGGAAAATGAGGGTGATGGTCTTGAAAAGTCGATGGGCTGGTACATCGAAACTTTTGAGGAGGTATATACCAACTTACCAGAACTAAATAGGAGGATGAGTCTCGTGGCCTCCTGGCCTGGGGGATATAACTTTTAATCAATAACGGCCATAAAACCGGCAGAGAACTCAAACCCTGTGACTATTAATGAAGACGCCTCACGGCGTCTTCGCCGAAGCAATAACGATGCTGTGGAGTAATTATTTCGATAACGCGATTGAGTTCCACGTGGTTGGCAACCTTGATTATCATACCACGAATAAACTTTGTTGGTACGAATCGCGTGCTTAAGGTAGTCCGAGCGGTACAGTCCCAACACGTGAGAGTAAAAATGAAAAAAAGATGGAAACAAGTGTAAGGCATGAAACCGACAATGATAAAGTTAAATTTTGAGAAGAAGCAAAATGCCTCTAACATAAAAAAATAATAGTTGTAAAATCATTTACGGTAAAGCAACAAGAGCTTAGTTACCCAGAGGTCATAATCTGTACCATTTTTCTGAAGATAAAACCACATCGCTTGTCCGATTTCGATGCAATATAGCTTATTTTGTTAAAAGATTTTCTAGAGATCCACCGGAATGAATTTATTGTTTCGCTCCATTGTTCCTCAGAAATTGTTGCCAAAGAAATTGTTTGTAGCATGATAGTACTAAAAAAAACAGTATTTCTAAATCAAAATTTAAAAAAACTACTTTGATGTATTTCTTGAGAATCTTTTACCGAATGAAATAAGCTATAGTACATTGAAATCGAATAACCGGTATGGTTTTATCTTTAGAAAAATGGTACAAAATATGACTTCTGGGCAACTACGCTATTGTTGCTTCACTCTAAATAATTTTACAACTATTATTTTTTTTATGTTAGAGGCACTTTGTTTCTTCTCAAATTCAACTTTTTTAATGTCGGTTTCATGCTTCAAACTTGTTTCAAACTTTTTTTCATTTTTACTCTCACGTGTTGGGACTGTACCGCTCGGACTACCTTAAGCATAGCAACGTCATCATATCCAACCTCATATTATATACTTTCATTCAGACACTCTGCACAGCATCACTTAAATCGTTCCATTCTTTGATTCCAGTATGCAACTGTAACCTGCACGCGAGACGCTGCAGATTCAACATGGAACTGTACAAGCTCTCGGGACGTGTTAGCGGAGGCGTCTGTCTGCAGTGCCGTCATTTTACAGCAGGACGTCACTGTCATTATTGTCGCGAAGGATATTACAGAGATCCCGCAAGACCCATCACGCATCGTAAAGCCTGCAAACGTGAGTTTACTCAAAATTATATTTAATAAAGTCTTGAGAGTGTTAGCCATGCAGTTTGCGCCATGGCGATTCGAGCTGACCGCAGAGTTATATATTTTTTCTTTTTTTTTTCTTTAATCTCATCTTCTTTATGTCTTTGCTTGCGTCGAGTCGATCCTTTCTGCCTTCAGGCTACCAAGTCTCTTCGATTTTGGACATTGGTCCAGTATCTGTTTAAGATCTGTTCACGGTCCAGCATCTTCCAGTGTCGTATACCATACACGGTATGTACTTGTAAGTCGTTGTCGCAGTCGCGTAGCGAAGAATTACCACGAAACCGAACACTTGTCCCATTCGTCTCTGTCCCTTGCGCAGCTACAAAGTGGTTACCAGCTGAGCAACCCCCTAATCTTGGGATTCAATTTATGTACGTTTGTCTAGACTCATAAATGGCTCTGGGGATAACGATCTACCACGCGGTTGTAGTCGCGCGCTCGCGCCCCATGCGTGCTCGTTCACTCTCTCTCTCTCTCTCTCTCTCTCTCTCTCTTACTATCTCTTTCTCTCTTTAGATACACTCTTGGGTCCTTGTCACTCCACTTTATTACTCCACAAACCCGCTACGCACTCCATTCATTCTTTTTGCACGTGTGGGTACGGCTGAACGTTCGAATGCGTAGGGTGGTAACCATGTAGGTATTCAGATTTCTGGCTGTTAAAAAGAGGGTGCGTAATGTTACTTAAAAAGACTATAGGAATCCGTGCATTAACAGCTGAGGGAGAGGCTAAGTAGCCATTATTATTTTTCTTCAATGCTCTGTGCGATATTGTTCCTGCTACGGTACTGATGGTGATAAGGGTAAAAAATGTGGATAAAGAATAAGGGTAGTTTCGTGGAAAAGTCTGATACGATTTTAAATGGGAAAAATGATCAGTACGAAAGGACAGACTGTCTATGATTGGGAGTACTAGATACAAGCGTCTATAACTGGGGGGGGGGGGGGGAGGTAAATAACCCTTATTAATATGTATCCCTGGTAGTATACCAGTATAATTACGTGTATATCGAATCCGTTGTATTTATGGTACATGCGAATGCGTATCCGTCCAGTAGCTACAGGGTTGATTCTCATTGCACAGTAATATTAGAAACTACCCCTGTTTGCCCAGCACGCGCGACCGTACCGAACCGATACGTTTGGACGGGTTCCTCTTTGCATCCCTACACCCCCTGAAAGCAACCGTGTTTACTTGAACCCCGTTTCCAGCCCCCAAGCAAGGGTTGCTTCCCAAACAGAATCGGTCACCTAGGAGCTGCAGGCTTGTCCAGGGACCAGCAGCATTTACTATAGCAAATTCGCAACCGCTACGGACGCCATCATGGGCGTCCTTTCACGAGGGCAGTTAGCACGGAATCTGGGTCGCGTAAAAGAGGGTTGGTTGGACGCCTGGTAGTGTAAAATATTAGTTGGCGAACTAGGCAATCTCTGAATAGTGCGTTTAAGCTTTCAATTCCGTTCGCATCACTTCGCTAAGGATTTACGCGCGGCACCTCGTTGCTCACTGGTTGACTACGACGCCCCGGCGTCGGCGTCGGTCTTTCCTCGAGCATATACGCGAAGGTGCTTGAACCCGATACCAAGTACAAAGCTTTCTCGCTCACTCGGCATACGTTAGCATATTCATTACTCGCCACTTAAACGACGGTTGGAAGCTCGAAGGCTGGAAGCTTCGAGATTTGAGATTCGAGCTTGCACTGGGATCAGCACTATTACTCTTGCTCTTCTCTCTCTCTCTCTCTCTCTCTCTCTCTCTCTCTTCTTCTCTCTCTCACTCTCGATCTCACTCTCACTCTCACTCTCACTCTCACTCTGTATCTCTGTCTTTGGCTCCTCTCGTTCTTTGCTTCTTGAACTCACTTTATCTCTCTTTCTCTCTCTCTCTCTTTCTCTCTCTCTCTCTTTCTCTCTCTCTCTCTCTCTCTCTCTCTCTCTCTCTCTCTCTCTCTCTCTCTCCCTCTCCCTCTCTCTCTCATTCTCTCTCATTCTCTAGTTAGTACACTGGTCTCTCCTCTCAATCCGTGTTGCTCTCCTGGCCTATTATTCCACTTAGGACACCGTGGACCAGAGAGGCAACTCGTCGAGCCTGTCAAAGATACAAGAGAGAGAAAGAGAGAGTGAGATAGAGAGAGAGTGAATCTGAACGAGATTGGATGCTTTCAAGAGGTATCCTTTAATGTAATCAGATGGCAATGTAAAAGCACTGTAAGTCTTCTCGCAGACGCGCCGCTCAAGTCCGTGAGACAGGATTGGTACAGTACGATGGTAGGTTGCTCTTGGTATTGAGCAATGTATCCAATTCCTCCTACCTCTCGAAAGCATCCAGTTTCTTTGAGCACTTGAGAGCGAGAGTGAGAGAAAGAGAAAGAGAAAGAGAGAGAAAGAGAGAGACTGCAGGAGCGTTCATCGTTTTCATAGACAGACCATAGTGGATGTGATTGGCATGATTGACATGACTGGAGGGTTTGCCGTACCTTTTGAAAGCATCCAGAGCTCCTTCGAGCTGAAGACGCCGGTCGCGAGGATCGTGTCGTTGCAGACGACACCGTTATACAGTTCGTGGTATCCTGCACCTGGGAACAGATCCAATCGATGCTTTATCAAGGTCAGCAATCACTTGATCCATCCCCCTCACACCCCCCTAAGGATTGTATTATTACAGCTACTTGATCGAACTGTCATAGTAACCCATGGGCCCTCATTCGTAATAGCCAATCAATAGGTATCGGTAACGAACTTTGACACAGTTTTATTTTTATTCCTTCGATCCCCTTTTCACCGATCCGATTCTCAAAAATGGCCGCCTCGAATGAAAACGTCTGTGCATACCTTTCCGCCGCCTTTCTTCCTCCTTGCTCGCGTTGCAGATCCCATTTAGAACCTCTGAAAGCACAGAAAATGGTCCATTATCTTATCACTCCTGCAACCTCATAAGACATTTCTTCACCGTCTGACTATAACGCTGCTTGTACTACTTTGTCCTCTTATTCTGCTACTCTCTATACATATAGTTTTCGTGTATGTATATATACATATAGTTCTCTTGCAATATCTCCCTACCCATGGCAGTCTTGCTAATCATCTTGACCTCATCCCCGCCTCCCCTGCCACTTCCCAGCTTCCCTGTCACACGGTGTTTTATATCTCGCGATCTTACGCAAATCTCATTACGCAACATATCACCAAAATACTCAGAGCCCGGAACGTTCGAGTTCTCGAGGGCGTGAGGGACGGTGAACGGTGGTTGTTTGCGCGCTCCTTTACTTCATTTCGTCTACGTCCACCGCGTAAATACTGAGAGCGGGCTAATGGTAGCATTGACAGTACCACCGGACGGTACGAACAGACAGTTTGAGCTATAATATGTCTCGTGAGATATGTCCATTGCGAAATCATAGCAGTCACGGCTCATTGCTAAAATCTTAATGGCGAATATACACTGATATATAATGTCCATGTAGTCGCGTACAGACAATGAGCTTGGAATATTTAGAGAAACGACATTCAGGGCCATTGGGCTTGGGGGGTCCATTGCGGAAGCTGTAGAGGAAGAAGAAGATGATGATGAAGAAGAAGAATAGGTTGATGAAGCGGATGGGGAGGTGAAGTGGAGGAAACCGAAGCGGAGCACGCGATGAAGCTGCTACAAGACGTCCACTGCCTACTTATTTATAGAGCGAGCACACGTCGGCGCACATGGTCTCGCACGCATCCTCTCCTCTCCTGTTTCTCTCTCTCTCTCCCCCATCCTCCTCCTCTCTCCCTCTCTCTCTCTCTTTCTCTCTCTCTCTTTCTTCCTCTTCTAGTGCTCCACTACAGGAATGCGATTCTGTATATATGCACAGCGACAGATCAGCCGATACAGAGCGTCTTCCTTGAGATGACAAGACGTACGAGACTGATGGATGCTGCAACTGATGTAATTTTGAGTACAATTTTTATGGATGAAATGGAAATTATTTTTTCTAGGATTTTTCGAGTAATAAAAAATTCAGACAGATCCTCTTGCCGAGCGAAGGAGATCACCTCGCGACGTAAGAGCTAAACATCGTCGCGACGTCGGTTGCGTAAGGAGCGTCGTCTCTTATGAAAGCGGTCGCTAGGGACAGGTGGACGTCCTCCCCTCTTCCCTCCTCTAAATAAGCCTAAAACCGAGCGCCTCGTTATCCCACGGGGGAAAGACTGCATGAAAGTCGAGATAACTAGGAAGGAAATTCTCCGTCGGTTGCCAGAAGAATATCCGATATCAAGAAAAACGAGCTCGACACATATTGGCACATCATCGCCGTCTTCGTTACGCGTTATACGATCAACATCATGAAAATTCCTGAACCTCTCAAAATATACATGGTGGCACAATAATATAAACTTCGCGGCTGCCAAGGCCATAGGCGTAGCAGATAAAAAATTGCTTCGTTTTTCAAGTGAATCCTCAGATGCTGATCCTTAAGAGAGTCTCTCTCTCTCTCTCTCTAAACGAGATCAGTGGATCTGTATAGATAAAGGAAACCGAGAGTGATAACAAAGAGAGAGAGAGAGAGAGAGAGAAAGAGAGAAAGAAGCCAGAGAGCGTCGTATGAGAGAAACAGCACAAGTAGAAGCACGATGTCTGGAGTGCCTAACCTACCCCATGTCTTGGCAGCGCTGCGTTTTTTTCTAGCTAGTGCGGTAGGCTCGGCCAATTTTTGCGTCAACCGGCTGTAAACATTAGAAAGGAGGCTGCCAAGCCAGTGAAGGGGCCGTGTGACGGGCCGTATACGTTATCGAGCCAGAAAGCCGGCAGCTACGTACGTTCCGTGACGGACTAGAAAGCAATACGTCTACAAGTAATCCAAACGGGTGGCTGACTGCGAGGGTGACTGGCTGATCGACCTTCACTCAGGGTTAAGTATCCTCCGTTTAAATGTAATCTGCGACTGCTGCACGAGGATCTTCTCATGAACGTTAAAGCTCTCGATTCCCGCGGCTCGCTGAGCCGGGGAAGCCGGGTGAAATTGGCAAGGCGTTCCAAGAAACTTTGAATCGAAGCCGAGTGGAGTAGCGGCTGCCCATTGAACGAGCGAATGAACGAAAGGGAGGTCGTTGGCATGCTTGCGATGAAAACGCACCAGAAGCACTGCTGATAGAGAGAGGAAGGCGAGAGAGAAAAAAGGAGAAGAGGAAGAGGATGAAACGTAAGCAGAGACTGTCCAGGTAGGTCACGTAACGAACAGTACACGGTATCGTACATCGTCCTTAGCCGTACGACCAGGTGGGAGCGGTCACGCGGACAAAGACTTACCGTGACTCGTGATGAAGTTAGCGAGGTAGAGGTCGAGTTCCCGGACGGAGACGTTTATGTGATAGGGGTTGACGCAGAGGCCAGGTTGGGCGCATTCCGCAGTCTTCTCGAGACGCTCGCCGTCGGTCGACTCCAGCGGAATAGCCTTGAAGAGGATCACCATCACCAGATCCAGCCGCCATACCTTTTGCAGCGAGAGAATACGATTACATCCAAGTATTCCATAGTCATTCTCCACGCACTTATCATTTCGGTGTGAACTCACCTTGTCGGCCTGACGTAGACAGTCGATACGTCGCATCTTCCCTTTCTGATCAGGATTGCTGAGGACGCACATGGCCGGCCTCTTACCAGTGATACTCAGCACGAAGTCCTCCCGGTACTCCTGGGTGATGTCCTTGCGCAGCTTCCCCAGTAGGCGCGAGGCCCATTTCTGTTTGACCTCCAGTTTCTCGTTCTGCAAATGGTCGAAGAGGTCGATTACTCCAGATTGGCCAAAACAAGAGAGAGATAGAGAGAGAGAGAGAGAGAGAGAGAGTTCAGTGCGTGAGAACGTTTCCCCAGGTCCCCCCAGCACTTGGTAAACGTCGTCCTGACACGTGAGGTAGGCTCTATCATTATCATTGTAGTTGCAATTGCTACGGGAGAACGGCTGTCCGAGCGTGCTCGACGATGCGGACGCGGACGGTGTAGGACTTCTTCGAGGCAGCGAATGTATGCAGCGCACGCGGACGGCCCTGGCACACGTGGAATAGCAAGGAGCACCTTAAGCTCCATGAGAAATGCATTCGAGGTGCGCGGAATGCATCGAGTGCACCGCTTGCAATCTTTCCACGGTCCGTGTCCCCGCGGTTTGTGCCTGTGCGTGTTTTCACAATAGCCCGTCCTCGACTGGGTCTTCGTGAGCGTTACGGTCCTCTCTGCATAAATCCCAGGTCGTGTACGCACGTACGTAGCGACATGCGTTACCTAGGCGCGGCACCGTAGTTACCTCGTTCACGCATCGATTTCTTATTCCGCTTTGCGAACTTCGACTGTCTTCCTGGACCCCTCTCCCTTGCTCTGCTTTAACAGAGAAAGAGAGAGAGAGCACGAACGAGAGATCAAAAAGTGTGATTTCTCCTATAAAGTAAAAAAAAAATTAAACTTCGACCCAGGACGTTCCCGACAATTATTGGAACGCGGAAGATACTCCGCGCGACGCCCTGCGTCTATTTCCGTTTTGATGTTTCTGAGAGCGTCAAGCCATATATATACACACACACACACGCAGAGAGTATCGTGTAATCGGAAGATAAAATAATTTAAAGGACGCCTTATATGTAAGGATGGTCGCGTCGTTTGGTTTTCCAATTGCTCAATCCTCGCGAAGAAAATAAACGTCTCGGGAAGACGCGTCGGATAGGTTTAACAGGCGTGCGACGCCTTTCCGTAGGTATGAGATTTCACGTCGACGCTAACGTTGACGCCGAGGACGTGGCGGACGCTGACGGTAACGCGAATGGAAAACGCGGACGCAACAGCTGCCGCCGATTTATTTTGGATTTCGTTCGCCAGCGCGTAGCCATCGCGAATGCCCGTCCCGGTGCTTTTGCTTTTCTATATCTATCTACGAGAGAGTATGAGAGACTTGCAACCTCTCTTTTCTCCCTCTCTCACTCACTCTCCCTCTCGCTCTCTCTCTCTGTCACTCCTTCCCGTGACTTCCTAGTCCGTGTCGAGAGCCCCGGCTCACCTCGGCCCACCTTAGCGCAGCATAGGCAAAGGCAGACTGCACGCGGCACAAGCACGGCTCGCTTGCGCTCACGAGCGTCACGGCTCACTCCGGCCCGTTACAGTGCTGGGCCGTGTACGTACGGTAGTGCGGCCGTACCGCAATGCTCTCCTATCTCCCAGGCTATTTTCAAGCACGGGAAATAAAGCACAGACTGCATTTTTAGACTAACCAGCGACGGTCAGCTAATTCCCGTGATTCTAGCGTACCCCGGCGTCGTTTGGGCATCCGCGAGAGACTTCCTGCCAGTCTACCTCACTCTCCCTCCCTCACACGACGCCCGGCGTATCCGCCTAATTGCTCTCGCGATTATCCTTCTCGTGGGGACGGCCTCGATTCCGGTGGAACTAAATAGAGAGAGCGAGAGAATAACCCTGGGAAGAGGGAGAGTGACTGTAGACAATGAAAGGGTGTGAGAGAGAGAGAGAGAGAGAGTGCGTGGTATGAGATTGCCAGAGAGAATGAAAGACAAAATGGCTCACTGCGATATTCCGCAGCAGTGCTGGGTACGCTATCCTTTTGCTGTAGTGGAAACGAGAAACGGAGGCGTCGCGTCTCGAAAGTTTCCGGGAGGGACGCGGGCTCGGTGAGAGGGCGTCGGGGCGTCGTCGGGGCGGCCGACGTCGACGGCTTTTCTATGTCCGAGGGACGCAAGGGCTGAGAGAGGGCCCCGGGAAAAATCAAGGAGAACGGCGCCAAACCAGGCAAAGCCAGCGGGAACTTTAATATTTAGATTCAATTACGAAAGAAAGGAGAGGACACCGTTATGCGGCAAATTGTCGCAGAGAGAAAGAGCAAATGAAAAAGAAGGAAAAGAGAAGGCAAGAGAGCGAGAGAGAGAGAGAAAGAGAATAAGAACGATAATGGAACAGATATCTACGCCGTACCATGCGCGTTTCTGGTCTCAGCTGTAATTGGCGCCTGGTTCGTAGATAAAAAATGGTCTGGTACAAAATGAGAAAAAAAAGCCCACTAGGATTTTCATGAGATTTGGCAAAAAATATTTTTGAATAAAATCTTATACTTTGTAACGTCAAACTTAGTTAAGACAACTCAAGCACAGGTGTCATTAATACAAATATTGATACCGCCAATTCGGCGAAGGGTTGCACTCACGATTCGGTTATTCGCTATGTCTGTCTTTGTCTTACGCGCGTATGCCCCGGTAAGAGTCTCTCTCTCGCACTCAGGGAGGGTATGGGAAATTCCGAAAATTCAAGGCCTAGACCTTCTTCGACGAGTCGGACGTGCCTTGACGTATTTTAAACAACGAAATATCACAAGTGGACACTTCCATGTCTCCTTTTAGACTGAATGGACCCGAAACTTTTTAAAAGTGCCTCTGGCCTACTGGCAAGCTCTCGAGCATACCGACAGCACGCGGCTCAAGTCACTTGGCTCTCGTCGGAGTCTCACGAATGGTGGAAGCGCCACAGCGCGCCACGCGTCATCGTCAACGCGGTGCACGAGGAAGCATGTGGCTACTTGGCTACTTCTGGGATCGTACGCCAAATCAACACCTTCGTTCCTCACGTCGTGCCACAAAGTACGCCTCCATGTCCTGACGGCACGCAACCAGTTAGCCACGCGGCTTACCAAATTGCTGGGACCATGATGAGAGAGCGAGGATGAGACAGAAAAAAAATCAGTCGCAGCAATAATAAGAAACGGTAGCGACCGTAGAAGCAGCGCAGAATTAAACGGGACACTCGACATTTCGGCGATTCAGGAGTTTCAGGAGGGACTGCGATTGGCTATTGGCCACGGGCTTTTCCTTTTTACCTCTTTCTCCACTTTTTTGCTTTTTGTCAAGGTCCGTTTTTTTCGTCCCGAGCACAGAGACCAGGACGAGTCAGGAGAAACTGTCTTTGGTAGCGCACCTCCTCCTTCTCCTCCTCCTCCACCTTCTACGTCTCTACCACCCATCCCCCCATCCACCTTCCTTCCAGAGGACCAAGGAGAGGAGGGTGGTGGTGAAGTCGCGCGGGGGGTCGTGGAGGGTCTGCTGGTTGCTGGAGGTTGGTAGGAGGTTAAATTCAGGCCACCCCCGTAACCCCTAAGTATACAGTGTGTAAGCTATAGCCACGCGGGCTTCGCGTATGTACATACGTAGATAGGTACATGGCATTCGTACATAAGTACATATGTACATCTACGTACGTACGTAGGTACATAGAGACACATAGACGACGCGCTATGCGCCTATCGATTCGGTTTTTCGGGTGCAGGCCTCGTTTCGGCACTCGGCTCGTCTCTATCCTATGAAAATTACTCGGGTCCGTATCCTCACCCCTTCTTATTTTCAGACTTTCCTCTGCTTCGCGTTCACGAACGTTCCTACGAACCTGCGACCCTTGACCAACCGTCTAGTACCTTCGTGGACGAAGCGAGGAACTATATTTGAAGAAAAAAAAAAGATGACGCAGTAACCGACACCCCGTAAGGAGAATAAGGAATGAAACGATGGAATGGGGGGTGGGCAGCGTTAATACGCCGAGTAAACGATGTCAATGTGAAATTTATGGGGGGTTTTCGAGCATGAGCGGTTTTCGTTCGTTCCAAGGGTGCTTTGGGGATGGGGTAGGCTAGCGGGGAGCGGTTCGGGACGGATAGACTGGGAATATATTTATTAATTTGGCAACGGTCCCGAGTGTATAGCTGGTGGCCTCTTACGTTACTACGTTATGACGCGAACAAAGCGACTGCACGATTTCTTTATAGGCAATTCCGGGGTCTGCATAGAGTGTTGTAAATATTACAGTCCACCCTCGAAAACCACCCTCCAAACCTCCACAACCCTCTTGGGCGGCCCAGCAATGCATCCGTGTACCAACATGACAGCGTACTACCAAGAGAGCGCATCGACATAGCCGACATAAAACATTGTTCTGTCTCACTCTGTCTTCTTGACTCGCATATCTATCTGTCTCTCTCTCTCTCTCTCTCTCTTTCTCTCGCTCTTTCTACCTCTCTCTTGCGGATGCGCTTATTTTTCTGCACTTTATGGCCGCGCGCGCACATCGCGACTTCCGGTTTCAAGATTGCATCCATCCGGCATTTCGCGAAGGAGACGTTTGGGGCTGGGGCAAATGTTTGGATTGGCTACCCTTACTCCCCCCTCCGCCGATGCTTATGGCGACTTTTACCTCTTCAAACCATCATTCTTTTTTACCCCTTTTACGCACACATACACACACTCTTTCTCTCTCTTTCTTCTTGGAGAACATATATAGCTGTATCTCATTTCTGAGAACCACCCCCTTGTCAGATGAAAATTCAAAGATGCTGGGGATCGAGCACGAAGGGGTATAGACTAATATCGTGGCTTTGGGATTCTAACGATTTTACATAATACACAGATTGAACTCAGCCAGTCCACCACCTACTACAGCCAGACCACCCACCCACCCTCCGCTCAGCCAGCCACCGAGGGACGCTCCTGCCTCAGACAGAACGAATGAAATATATCCTTTGCCATTCCAGGACCACCCTTGGCCGTCTCGAGATCAGAAAGATTCGATCAGCAACGACGACGCGACACGGAGCAACGCCTGACTTTAAGCCCGACGATTGTTTTGATGGGAACCTTCGTTGCTGGACGTTGATACTTTTTTTTTTCTTACAGACGGAGGCTGTACCGTGTCTCGAGGAGACTGACGGATAGGCAGGTATAGAGAGGCAGATCTATCGGAGGGATAGGTGGGTGGGATAGCTAGGCCGTTGGGTGAGCTCGTTAGATGAATGGGGCCAGCATGCATAGGGAAGAGTGGAATAGGGGGGGAAGGGGGGGGGGGGTGCTAGTTTGCATAAATTTAGGAAATACAGGGTAGAAAATCGATATCCGCATAGAGATTATAGATGGTGGTTGGTAGGCGCCGCGTAGCCGCAGCCTCCGTCGCGACGGCGTATGCGCTACATGTCTATGCTCTCTCCTCTGCCGCCACAGGCAGCATTCGCTACGACCATCGTCGCTGCTATGGCCTTCCTCATCATCCCTTAGTATACGAAAATTCTTTTTGTTTTTTCGATAAATTCCAGCATCACTCCCCCCACCCCTTCTGTACACCTTTACAACTATCCAAATCGAAATGCTCTACCGGTCCACTTTGTTTTTTCTGCTCTAATCATTCGTGCCTTCTCGATTCTAAGTGATTGCTCCCGTTCTTCCGGGACGCTCGATATTAGAAAAAAAAATCTCTAGAGAGCCAGAGCAGGACGACAATTTGCGACGATGCGATATATCGATTTCGACGAACCCTTTCATGAGGATCCGTCAGTCCGTCAAGTCAGTCCATCGACTAAATACCCGCAGCATCGTGGGATTAAAATATTGATCGAAAGACCGTCGCTGTAGAGAGAATGCGAATTGCTGTGAAAAGGAAGTGTAAGTCCCGGGGAAAGGGTTAAGAGATACGAGTGACGAAGAAGTAGGTAGGAACGAAGATAGGGAGAGATTAAAAAGAAAAAATGAATAGAGAAAAAATCAGCAAAAGTTTAGTGACGAGTCGTTGAGGCCACTCGAGCTAATCGTTTGCATAAGAAGTCAGAGAACTTGGTACCGATGGAAGATGCTGCTGTGTATACAGAGAGCATCAACCAAAGGGTCAGTGTGAACGGATGCTTAAGACGTCGGATCAGTCTTGAATATGAATGAGAACCACTGTCTGGGCGGCACAACGTCACGAGGTCGTTCAGCGCCAGAAATAGTTTCGAACCTCATTATTTTTTACTCTTAACCGGTGAAATTTTGTGAACGGATTTCGAAAGAGAGGGTCGACGCGGTTGTGCAAGACGACAAGACGACGTTGACGGTACCCGACGTCTTCTACGAGGCCGTAGGCAGGGTCCATTGGGATTACGAAAAATTTCGTTTCCGCGTGAGCCCGCCTTAAGTGTCTTACAACGAATCTATCAGTCGTAAGAAAACCATCATGCATGCATTAGTCGATTAGAAAAAAAAAAACGTAACGATAAATTAGATAGACATTGTTTAGAAGTTCTGTACTCACCTGCAGTTCTTCCTTGCACTGTCTTTCCTCTTCGAGACTCATCCGCTTCTCGTGTTTCTTGTAGTATCGCCTCTTGGCTGCCTGTAGGTTGAACCACGTGTACGAGAAAGACTTCACGAACGGTAGGAGGGCCTCAATGAATGGATGGAACTCATCCTGAAAGCAAGGAGGTGCG
Organism: Pachycephus smyrnensis; assembly: GCA_030142225.1. Lineage (NCBI taxonomy): Eukaryota > Metazoa > Arthropoda > Insecta > Hymenoptera > Cephidae > Pachycephus > Pachycephus smyrnensis. Next base: position 284,778 of record JARQST010000089.1, on the reverse strand, counting down.
TGTCATTTTGCGCGTGCTCCGGCAACCCTAGACCACGTGCACATGCGGCCCATCCGGAGTCACTAGAGAGCGTGTTGTGTTTTGCTACGTTATCCAACGTGTCATCCAGAAGGCCGTACCTATCTATGGCCTTCAGTGCTTTGTACACCCTGTTGTTAAACAGCTTAGTACATATAGCCACCAATTGTAGCCAACCACGTGCCACGTGTTTTGCTGGATGTTGGAGACGTTTAAACGAACACCGGTGTTAGCATGCAGGTTCAAAGGTCGCAATAGGATTTGCTTCGGGAGGTTCGTGTAGGAATGTGTATATGCCTGGTGCTGATGGTGGCTGGGCAATTTTGGATATTGAGATAAGCGATAACGACACCAACCATCGAGTACTCGCGAGCACTGCGGCCGCTGTGGCACACTACCGTCTCTCTATCCCTCTGGAGGTCCAGCTGTCAGAAGCACCGATTCTCGCAGTAGCCGTAGGGATCACGATACTCCTCCGCCTCTCGCTCGTAGGGCAATCTTGGCCTCATCTGCGAGAACCGCCTGGATCCCTTTGATATCACCACCTCACACGTTTACTGTAGTCCAGAGCGTTATGGACGCTTGGAGTATTTTTTAAATTTATTTATATACCGCACTTTTTGTGATTGATTGTCTTTTTTTCTACTTTTAGACTTCGTGACCTTTAACCCTTCATCCTGGATAAATTGAATAATCACTTCTATGAGCTTTTTCTCTAGGAAGGACACAAGCATCACTTGGTACCCTTGCTCCTACTCTCTTTCGTTGGGGTTGACTAGGGTGATATTTAATCGAATGTGAAGGATGGAGCGTCGCGACGCCGCGTTTTCGAATTCCTGTCTCGCGCTCGACTACCCTTGCGATTCTCGTGGCGCTGACGCCTCTCAACCACCCACTTGTCTCCGAGATACGTGGGCGTCTTGCGTTATTTTTTTTTTAAGACGCCGAGAGGAGGGCACGCGCTTCTCGCGAGAGGAGCTGTTGTTGTTGTTGTTGTTGCTCTTATGTCGGACGGTCGGACAGACGCGATATAGGATGACAACGAGAAAAGCACAGCTCCCAGGAACAACGTAGGCAACACGAGCTCAGCTGAGTCAGTTTAGCATGGAGGCCGCTGCGCAAAAATGTCCGTCGACCCGGTCGAATCGCCGCTTTCGAAAATATAAATATCTTTCTCGCACACGGCTCCGTCCGTGGTTCCACTGGGGACACGACACGGCCCGGGTGTAGGTAATCGCGTGTCGCTAGCGCTAATGTGCGACACTCAGGAATTTTGAAACGCGCCTGTAGTCGTCCGTCTACTATACAGCTAACCGTTAAATACCCAGCAATATTTATTTGACGTAAAATTTAATCTCAGATAGCTCAAAGTGACTCAGATTGAGTGTCCGCTCCAGCCCAACGTGAGTGAACATTGAGCCATGTGAGCGAACGTTGTCCTGCCATATGAGCGAACAGTGAGCCGTGTGAGCGCACGTTGAGCCGCGTGAGAGAATACTGAGCCGTAAGAGCGAATATCGAACCGTATGAGCGAACATTGAGCCACGTGAGTGATACGTTTGAGCTATGAGAGCGATAGACGTGCACGATGTTTCTATGACTTTTACATCAAGAATGAATAGCGATGCTTATTGATTCTTGATACAAAAACGAGCAGGAGAAGGCTGGTACCAAAGAAGAGGATGAAGTAAAAGTCACGGATGAAGTGTTGAAGTTGAAGTTGCACAATGAAGTGGATTACTTCGGACAGCTTCGCGTTTCACTGATCGCCACGCACCAATCCGACTACGTATATCCGGACACACGCGGTGGCGGTCGTCGCGCTTGGATATTAACGCGAGTAACGTTACGTCCGTCGGCAAGCACGGAGACGACGTCGGTCGTCGCGACGACACTGAGACGCCGGTGGACGAGACGTGCGGTTCTAGACGCAAGACGCGCCGCGGGCACCGCGCGGCGGCCAGGTACGGCACCCCAAACAGTTATTAATAGCTCATGTCCTAGCTTACTAGATTTGCCCTCGAACCGACAACTCCTCGTGGCTGTGCCACAGCGCGGTTACTGTTCTTTTTTTTTATCATTAGCAATTCATCATCATCAACATCAACATCCTCATCCTCATTACCCTGATCTACACTATATGAAGCATCATGTGTTTACGCTATTCGAAGTCTGTTCGCCTCTCGTGAGCCATCTAACGAGTGACTCCCAAAGGATGGCCAGGTCGCCGAAGACCTCCTGGGGGATGGAGTACAAGATGAGCATGCAGAACTAGTATGGGTCTGCAACGTCGAACCGTGGGTCGGGGAATGAGAGAAAGAGTTGGAGGATGAGGATGAGGATGAGGAGAAAGCGGAAGAGGAGGTCTAGGAGGGAGGCAACCACGCGGTTGCTGCTGCAGGCGATCGATAGCCAAACTCCTCTCCGTCTGGCGGGACATAACATAGACACCAGGCATAGACATAGAGACGTGGTCACGTATGTAACTAGGTACATGCCTACGCAGCCGTGGTAAGTGTAGCGCGACACTTTGGGCCGGAGAGAAATTAGAACAAAGAGAACCAGGGTGGGAAGATGAGACGAACGAGGAATGATAAAGCCATGATTAAATGGCAGAACCAAAACTGTTTCTTAGCATGGACAGAAGAATGTAAAAGAAAAGTCGTGCTCGAGGTAGCCGTCTGGGTTGTAAGCACCAAGAAGACCACCAGGCACACAGGATGCTCGAGAGTCGCCCGGGACCAAATAAATGTCGCGTGCGACGCTAATGACCGTTCTAAGTTTGAGGTGGATGACGTAGAGGTTGACGAGGTGCGATGAACCTGGTGAACCTTTAGAGACCCAGTACAACGTACAGGAATACGTAGAGCGAACGTCTGTTTAGGGTTTATCTTAAAAAAAAAAGCCAAGTATCATCCGTCAAAAACATCATCATCAGTCAAAAAACGCGTCATCCTGTCCAGAACGTCAGCACCAGGAGGTTAAGTGTACCTGGTGCGATGGATAAAGTTCGAATTGGATTTGCGCGTTCGCGTGCGCACCGCGTGCTCGAGGAGGGTGCGTGTCTGGCGCCGATTACGCTTAGTTTTTGAATGACGAGGAGTGGTTGACTGTCAAAAGGGCTGGTGAGCATCCTGGCCACGTGCTCCGGGCGTGAGACTAGAAGCGTGTTTAGATTAAAGGATGAGGATGCAAAGTGATAATGGATATGATTAATATTGAAAGTTAAGATTAATTAAGGAAGCACCTGTCCTACGGAAGGGGCCTGCAGGTATGTCGAGACATCCGGTTCCACCATGCAGCTCCTCAGGGTATCCGGGATGAACATGAGTAGCTGAGACGGTGGCGGTCCAGGCTGAAGCCGATTCGCACCGTAGCACTCCTGCGCCAGCTGAAGCGTCCTGAACGTCGTGACGACGACTAGGAGGCCGGCCCGACGGTGGGCTACACGCGAGGGAACCTCGTGGCAGCGCACCTGGTGCAGAGTAGCTCTCTGGGTTTTTTGTACTGCTGCTCCGGGTGCTCGTGGTGATGCACCCGAGAGTGGTGAAGATAATGACGGTTACGACGATGATGACGGTAAGGATGACAACGACAGAGACGATACAGGCGACGACTACGAGGACCGTGCGGATCGGTAGCAGAAAGACACTGAAGACTATGACGCGTGATCCTTGTGCAACTGGAAGCCGACTCCCTGGAGATGACGTAGCAAGAGATTCTCGTACTCGTGGAGTATCTTAAGGCGGTGCAGGGATGTAGCGTTGTTGAGTATCCTGGTCCTGGTGCTATTGCACCCTGATTACTCTGTAGATGATGTCCCTCCTGGAGGTGGTGATCTGGGGCACACTCCTGATCCTCTCTCCAATCCTCCTCGACGGCGATGTTCTCCTTGTTGCCGTTCCTCTTGTTCTTGCTGTGACTTTTTTTCTTGTTGGGTGGTGGCACACCGCACCCAGGCACACGCATCCTATCTAACGCGAGCCACACTCCTCACTCGACTAGCCCGTTCTCGTCGTTCTCGTTCTCGTTCCTGTTCCCGTTCCCGTTCCCGATCGGGAGACGCCAAGTCCCAGACTACGCCGACTCCCAGTGTAAAACGCTGCGTCGGCGTCGCTCTCGGCTTCGGCGTCGGCGTGAACCCGACGGGTCCTCGCGCAAACTCAAGACTCCCAACCGAGAGAACTCACTGCCTGCTACACCGAGGTCTCACTCTCACGCTACAGCAGCATCCTACACCGACGCCCGGCGTCTACCGCTAATCGTTCGCACGACGTCGACGTCTCCGTGTGGCGTATTTTTGATTATGCGAGTCCTAGCGTCTAGACGTGTCTGCACTCGCGTACTCCTCTCCAAGGATGTTTTCTCTTTGCCCTTATACCTATAATAATTAACAATACAGCACCAGAATGTAATAAATAATACTTAATTAATAATTAAACTTGATTTACGTTTACGGGAAAGTTAATGTCTTGACCTGACCAATAATAATTGTCCTATCTGCAAGATTATAAATGGAGCACTGATTAGGTCGCAACCCCAATTTTTTTGGAGTATCCAATTTTTAGGAACTTCATTATTTAAGAATAATTTTACTGTTTTTTTGTTGTTATTTTGCAAAACAATGCAGTGATGGCCCAAGTGGCACGCGACTCCTGAGGACTCCCGAGTGTCACTGATGTGAGAACGATCGACCGATTGGCAACTGCTGCCAACTCTACCCTACCGCGGGAAAAAGACTCCTGGCGAACGTGACGGATTCTCCGGAATGGAAAAGACCTTTGATTCTCAATTCTTATCCCCCACTTCTCTCTCTCTCTCTCTCATACAAATGCAACGTGTTCGTGAAGCGTACATCACCGCTGTCATCGAGAGGCGGAGTCCGTCCGCGACGAAGTACCCCTCTGCATAACGATCAAAGATGGTTGCACCGGAAAATGCCAGTAGTGGGCTCGAACTTTAAATAAAATCGCGGCGACATACAGGGCGCATGCGCATTGCATTTGGCACATGAGAGGGGATTGATAGTAAGCACGATTTTACTGATCTCACTTTCTGTATTCTTTATCTGTGAGATTATAACTTTATTACAAATACAAGAAATGTGGAACACAAAATCTTGAGTAACATTGTTGTTACGAGGAGTGGGGGGAGTCCAAAGCTCCATAATTGTCACTCGTTATTTATTACAATCAGCGATGACGTTTTCGCACTCTTTCCATCGGACTTCAAGTCGGTTCTGGCAGTAATTAACATTAAAGAGGTCTGGCCGTTTAGTGGTATTGGGATTACGTACATATTTTCTTTAATCTAGGAAGAGGGGGTGAAGGATCTAAGGAAAAGGGTTGAAGAGGGGGGAAATGACCATGGTGTCTTTCGTTCTGGATAGAATTTGTTTTCGCAGCCATTATCCTGGAACGCTTTCTAAGGCCTATCACCTAAAACTAAATGAAATTGTATATAGTTACGGTGACATTGTATGACGGTTACTAATACCAACCCTCTTTAAAAATTCTTCGGCACATGTACGTGCCCTGGCATTCACTGACAGTTTCATTTCACTGATTTCTCTATCTATCTCCTCCATAAAATGAATGACAAAATCAACGATTTTATGCTTGTACATTTGCTCGATGTGAAAATTTGTTATGAGAAAACTAATGTCGTATCCCTGAAAACAGAAAGAAATCTATTATAGTACACTGCACAGTTAATTCGACATAAATATAGGAATTCTTGCCTACCTCTATAGGCGTTCTTCTGAGAATCAAAAAATTTTCAGCACGCATGGTCATGAATCTAGTGAACTTATGACATAGGATTTTTTCCAAGTCATCTGCCTGCTTAACTGCGATACTTATTCTCATACTATTTATACTAGATTCTATGAGGACCTTCTCCTTGTCATTTCGACTTATGAGAATCGGAGTCAGGAGAAGTTCCTTACTTGCCCTGACCTCCACTTCTGGTTTGTTGTGCTTCTCGACAATTTGTGATGAGAAATTCTCAACACACATAGCAGCAGTGAGAGTGCGTCTCACGGCTGTCAAATAGGGCTTCAGCGACTGTAGAAAAGAAAAAATGTTTCAAAATAGATATTTACACTTAATTCTATATCTGTCATAAAAAGATAACGTGCGCTCCAACCTATGCGGGAGTGTCACTCCCGCTGTGATAACCTGCTTAGTACTATACAAACATTAACTTACCATTTTTCCGTTTTAAGTAATCGCCGAAGCCTATTCCTTTAAATATATATTTTATCTTCCAGTTTCTAACTTGCACACGATATTTCTTCAATGAAATAATTCGTTATTCTGAAAGTGACACATTACTGTGACTCTGTGCACGTCCGTGGGCTTGGTCAGTGTTCTACGCAAGCGTACTATAAAAAATGAACGCTCCAACTGACACTCAGAGGTTTCTTTTTTTTTACAATAGAGGCGCTAGAGGATTGTTGTGCATTTTGTACATTACTCCTATGGTAATCAATCTGTTTTATCATCTGTAGGTATAGGTAATATTTAAACATAGTGGATGATTTTACCTGTTTCATGGGTAGTTTAAATATTGCAGGTGCAAATGTTGAGACAAAGAGAAAATCTTTATTCAAAACAGTAAAAAGAAGAAACATTTGGTCATTATAGTTAAAAGTAACCTATCTCGATGTGGTTTTTATAATAAATGAATTAATATAAGGCACTGACTTGGAAGAATTGAGATTAATATATCACATACTTTCTAATCATTATCTTAATAATATCAGAAGGCACTAAAATTAGATACGCTTCCTTAGTGAATTTACTATGTTGGTAAAGGGAAGCATCGGCAGTATAAGATTATTTTAGTTGAGATTATTATTGTTGTAATTAATAATAGATCATTAATGTGTTTCTAGATTGATTAAACCCTACCATCAGATTCTTGACAATAATCATAAATAGGTATCTCAGGAGGTTGTGCTAATACCATCCTAGGTGTACAACTTCTTGTAACAGCTACAACACATAATGTAACAGCAAACGCAGCTGCTACATGCCATGAAAAAGCAAGAGCAACTTGGCCAATCTCTCCTGGCCCAAAATTATAAACACGAATCATATGAGCAGTCCATCCCCCATGAAGTAAGGTCGTAGTAGCCCTCAAAAGTTTTGTTTCTGGCCAAACAAGTTCTAGGATAACTGCAAAGGATGTCGTCCAGACAACAGCAGCAAGGAAGACATTGACGACAAAATTTTCCCCAATATTAGTCCATATAAACAGGAAACCCTCGACAAAAAAGCTTTGTGCCAAAGCCATTTTGACAAGACCATCTCCAATGTTATAAGGAAAGTAAAAATTGAGGACATCAACCAAACCAGAGAATGCGAAGAACAAGTAAATTGTTGCGTGAACAACTTTAGGGGATACTACTCCAGAATTTGGCATACCAGTTGTGAGAGTACCTGCCAGTCCTATCGCAGTAGCTACTAACTTCAAGGTTCCTTCTAGGGGATGGCTTGTTAGAAATTTGCTGCAGTTTCTTGTTAATCTGACAATTTTTGTGACTTCACGTTCTTCTCGTTGTTCTGGGATGGTCCATTGTCTTGCGTACTCATAGCACCACTTCAGGCCAAACGCATAAAAGATACAGCCTTGCAGAACGTAGGGTAGATAACTATCAATAGCTTCCATGATGATGCAATTATAAATTAACTTTTAAATAAAGGATCAAGTTATAATAAAACTTCTTGCCGATGTTGACAAGCATTTCCCATTCCAGGGAACCAACAATTTTTACGTGCACTAAAGCGCCGCGACGACGAAACGTTACATTTTACCGGTGCGCGTCGGTACACGTTCGACATTTGAACGTAACTGCCAAACAGTGTTGCCATCTTGTGGATATTCCTGACTTGACGACTTCCGGTAAATGCAAAGCACAGATTCACGGAAACGTAAAATAGATAAATTAATTTCAGGAAGTAAAATTAATTAAGCATGAGTTTAATGCAACTCTAAAATCCTAGGATAGGGTAAAAAAGGATAAGAAAAACAGAAATCAGGTACGTAATTTTGTAGAATAAAAGCGAATAATCCAACGGTAGATATGAACGAGAATAAAAAATTTGAAAAGCAACAAATTTTATAAAACCTAAGAAAATTTCAATGATTAGAACTTTGAAGTCACCATTACCTTCTTGAAAATTGTAATAAACGGAATTTAATCGAACTGTGTAACTGTTCAAATACATTCAAACCATAGATATGCAGTTTATGAAAAATTGACACGAAACTAGAAATCCTTGCGATAAACTACATCACAGGGACGTGAGTTCAAATCCAAAATCGATCCTCATTTTGGAATTCAAAAGCCCGTTTGCGAATGGCTGTACAGGATGGTAACCATGGCCTTTCATGTACAGCTCAATTATCGTTATGTAAATTGACTCAGTTTTGTGGTGTGGTGGAAGCCCATAACGTACTGCAGGAGTCGGCAAACCCTGGAGGGTACGTAGTTCGACAGTGCCCACGTTAGAGGGATCATAATTAAAAGGAGATGCCAATATGCACCTTTATGAGTCCGGACATGGAAGATGCTCCAGGAGGTGGATATTCCAGAATTCGTGTTTCCAGAGGGAAACTGACCTCCCTGTTTCATCTGATCCAGAAATTCACAATCGTAAGTATCATGGTCTCCCTATGAGATTCTCTCTTCCTCCTCTCTCTCTCTCTCTCTCTCTCGTCTCGTCGTCGATACATCCAATGACTTGGGGGTTGCGGTCGACAGTAGGCGGATTATTGCGGGAGGTTGTCACATCTGTCATACACAAGGCATTATTATTCCATTTTCACTGGGGCCTTCTTGCCTACTCTATATACTATTCTGGATAGGGTGCCAGAGAGAGAGAGAGAGAGAAAGAGAGAGAGGAAGAATATCCAGGATAGCTAAACGAGAGAGAGAGAGAAAGAAAGCAAGTTCGAAGAGCGAAAGAAGAGTGATTCCGATTCACTCGATTGATTCGAATCAGCTGGTCGGATCCCTGCACGGGATTACACTTCCGTTTACAAGCAGTAAACCTGTTTGCCACTGTGTGGGCGGAACCTGGAGTCCTGGGGAAATCAGGGAATACGAGGCTTAAACCGAAATCCTGAAGGACTTTTGATGGGGCTGCCTATATTCACACCCAGGTTATAATTCATTGTTTTTGCTCACTAGTAAGCAATATATATATATATTGTTACAGTATAGAACTTATGAATAGTCTAGATCCTATATTATATTTGGGCCTTATTTCCAGACGATTTCTATGTGCGATCGTCAGGCCCGCAGCATCTACTCGTCGAAATGCACGTAATCCCTGCACAGGATTACTCCCTATTTATAACCAGTAAACCTATTCTCGTCGACGATCCGGATAATGCGCCAGGAACATAGAGGATCCGGGCGGTGTGCGTTCTCTGTCGTGCGGATAGCGTAGTGCGCCGTGCGGAAACGGAATGCGGAGTGCGCACGGTTATTGTGCCTCCGGGAAATATTGAGTTTTCACGGTTGGGCGTGTCTCCTGGTGACAGAAGCTTTCTGGATATCCTACAATTCTGACCTGATCTCTTCTGTCTCATCTCATTATATCTGATAAGATCACAGCATACTTTATACTAGTCTTCGACACCGCTACATAACCTTATTATCTTCTAAGACTTTACCCATTCGATCTAGAGAGGTTAATCATGATGATCTATGACACAGAAAGTCGACGATACTTTATATACTTTCTATTAGATTAAATCTAAGGGATGGCTATAACGTCGAGGAAGATGCTGGCTCACAGAGATCAGGGCGAATATCCAGAAATTCGACGTGTCGCTAATTGTTTGTCATTGCGAGTGACAAATAAATCACAAATCTCATCCATACCGTCAGTCGCCATCAGTCGCAGCAACGGACGCGACTGCGTACACGTACTCGATCTCAACGTTATTCGCGTTATTATTCAGGATGAATAAACGCGTCACTCTGTTTGTCATAGAGTCGAAGAGCTCGTGAGGAATTGAGGATGTATTATTATATAATCACTGACGTTAATCAGATGCTCATTGAGAAATCAAATAGTATCATCGAAGCGAAATATAAGCGATAGCTCAAATGAGCTCAATCATAGAATTGTAAATAACGTTCTAGAGCATTAAGTACATTGAGTTCTATGAGCTATGGCAAGCGTGACTGACACTACGCGTAAGAGGAAAAAATTCTTTCTACTTTCATCTTGCGGAACTCCTGGGGGATGCGGAAAGGTAGAATCGTTCGGTACAATTCATATTTGTCCGTAGGCAGCAACGGAATTGCACCTTTAATCAAGATTTCTACCAATTTGCGAGCGCCGACGGCGCGAAGACAAAGCCTATTGTTGCCGTAACTGGTTGGGGCTTCAAGTGTTCCAACGCAACGGCAAGAGACCGATGCGCCTCTATAACGGGTGGTACGAATAAAATGGAATAGAACCATTTCTTTTTACACAAGCTTTTCGTAGGTAGATAATCATTGTTTTTATCGTATGGACCACCATTTAATTTATTTAACGATACTTAGATCGGACTTTCCTTACTGCGGATACTACAAAAGTGATAAAAAAAATCTGATAAATCACTTGGATCACCCGTTACGGTTAACGTAGAACGTGGAACGTAGATACACACGGCTCACGCGACTCCAGGCGTCTCCTGGCAAAGAGACGACGACGTCGACGTCGAGCTGAGATTTTAGAGTAGTGCAGAGAGAATGGCATCAGGAATGGCAGTGGATGGAAAGGCATGTGGAAGAGAGATGAGAGGGAGACGATGAGAGGAAGGTCTCTTTCTGTTTGACTCTCAGGAACTGGCAACTAGGCAGCATTCAGGATCTCCCCAGCTAGTGTGCGCCTCCAGCATCCATCCTTAACCATAGGCATAGGTATACCCAGTGCCACCAACTTGAAAACCACTCGTAGCTCTGTTTGTGTTTGCTAATTGTGAATTGTCTACTTCTTGCTCCGTAGGTACGTGGCAACCTAGTGTGCCATCATCGTCGCACCAGCTCATCCACCCTTGTGCCATACGTGTCTTTACGGTCTACGTGTCTTCAGCGTATACCAGTCGAGCAATGTTTCTGTCCTTTTCTCGTGGAATGCTCAGACATTGAGTAAAAGCCAGGAGCAATGGAAGAAGCCGCTACTCTACTACTCCAGTGAGCCACCAGTGCGCCCCGGGCACGACGTGCACGATGATTCATCCTGTTCTTCATCCTCGTGCCATCCTACTCGAGCCTACTTCGTCTGATACTTCTTGCACTCTCTCTTCCTCTGGTTGCGAGCAGTGTTAACACTTGAGTTTACCTCACTAGTCACTGCTCACACAAGAACCACTGCTGCGAAGAAGCTGTGTGCTGGAAGCGAAACGGCACAACCAATTTTGGGTCTGGATGCTGGTTCATAGGATAATTAATCACTCCATTGGAAATCGTGGTAACGTTTTCATTGAAGGGTCAATCTCGTGGAGATAGACGTCGCGAGGGTGGAGAGATAGAATGAGAGAGTCTTTTTGGTTGGACTAGGTGATAATGAGATAGTTCCCGAGGTTTGTAGATAGTGAGAGGATAAAAGTTCTTTCCTTGTAAAATTATTGTCATTGTTAAGTGCGGGGAGAGGTGCACGGCGCGTAGACAAAACATACCCTGTGTTCTCTGGCTCCCCAGCATCCCCCGAGACGGGGGACATATTGTTTGGTTCAGTAATTCCTCACGTTATTTCCCGTGTTTGCTTTTTATCATTGTAAACTGATATATTGTTCGAGCTAACTCCCCCTTGATATACTCTACGCTAGTCCTCTTATGGATAATAGGGGGGACTCACGAGGACGGGGGCCAGGATGCCAACCCCTATAACTCTTATCCATACATCCTCTCACTAGCTTATAACTATTCCTCGCCGTAAGATAGGTATTATCAATTTAATATAATATAATTTAGACAATTGTTCATCGCGCGTCAAAGACCCTCCAATTAAACAGATATATTAATGAGCAAAATTAATGAGGAATGCAGTACAAAGAAAAAGACATGTACCTAGTGTTAATTTTCAGACAGTTTCCTTCTATGGCAAGAATTTTCAGTGCTTTAGCTGAAGTGTTTGCATATACGACAACTGGACAGAACCGTCCGGGCGTCACATGGCGCGACACGTGTGCCAACACCGAACCCGTCGCGGGGTAAATAACGAATTAACCACCCCGACGGTGTTCGCGTCGCTCTCATGAGGATACACCAGGAGGCGCGGATCGATTTCGCCGGTGGAGCAACTGGACTGGCAAACGGATGGAGGCCAAGAAATGTAATCCGGGTAAAGAAAGGCGACAGAGCACCAGGTCATCACGACTTCACGGAGTTTTGCTTCGGCTGGTGGTTCAAGGGTGGAAATGAATGGGAATGGAAGGTGGTGGTAACGTTGCTGGAAGCCGAGGAGACGATGTTTCTATAAGGGTGGGTGTACGAGTGGCCCCAGGGTGAACTACCACCAAGTGCTAGTGCCGGCATGATCTGACGAGGCAGAGGTTTGTCTGTCTTTATCAGCCAAGCAGGCAGGCAGGCAGGTCTGCATAGGCAAGAGCCACCCCCGATGAGCAACCCTGAGAGACCATTCTGATTGGAGCAACAGGACGGTACGAGGGAGGATATCCTGGGAGCCTATTGGCTCCCAAGGATCCATACTCTCTATTCACTCGACAGCTCATTCGTCGTCGGTCCTGAAACCCCACGGGATCCAGGAACCCTCCAACCCCCTGCTGCACCCTGATACCCGCACCACTGACGTCTCTGCCTTTCGGTACGGCTAAAGTCGGCTGAGTCCTGCCTGCGCCTTTTTACACGCGTACCACCCTACATACCGTTCACTGTTCCTCAGGGAATTTCGAGAGCAACCTGGTGCACGAAACCTGCCTTACGTACTCACCGCCTGGAAAAGACTGCTCTTCTTCTACCGAAACGATGGCCATTCGAGGAAACTCCCTGTAGCCGCGATAACTGTAATCACAAGAGGAATTATTTATTAATTAACCCTGGAACTTAAGCAAGCTATAATTAATCAATTCGCGTTAATTATCACTATAAAATAATAACACACAACGATCATGAAAATAAGAAAAGTTGCAAGAAGAATTTATGCTCCGAAATAAGAAATGGTGAAACCAATTATAAATGACAAGACAGTACGTTACGAATGAAGCGTGAGAGTGAGCGAAGAATCGATAAAGATTGAAGAAAAGAAGATTTCCCAGTCGAAGAAGATTCGAGGATTCGGCTGCTTCGTGAACCTGACGACCCGGTGGCAGGAGGGTCGGAGGAAGGAAGGCGTACCGTGTCGGATTCTGGCGTAGCGTAGCTGTGACGTTGTCGCGTATGCCCCGCCTCTAACCACGCCCTTAAGCGTTGCTACCTTCGCTTCCCTTCGTTCTCTCCCTTGGTTCACCCTTGGACGTCTCGTGGCTTCACGGTAGCAGTCGACCCCCGCGTTTAAGCCCACCAACTGGCTCATACGTCTTCCTCTGGCACCGAGCATCGCGCACCGCCACGCATCCTCCTCATCCTCTTCCTCGTTCTCCTTATCATCTCTTTCCTAACCTCTCTCTGTTTCTCTCTCTCTCTCTCTCTTTCCCGTTCACTCTCATACCTTCACCCTCTGTAAGTCCTTTTCTACTATCTGACACCATCAAGCTCTCTTACCATTCCTCTCTCTCTCTCACTCTCGCATAAGTTGACAGTATCTTCAAGAGTCGTTAGCTGAATCGTGACGAGACCCGACGGCGCCTCGAACAACGTCATGGGATCACCGATCGTCCTGACGACGCCGACGTCGATGACGAGGACAAGAGTATGCAAACTGGCATCGCGACGCGTGAATTACATTAGCTAGATCTCAAAGTTCTGCTAAACGTGAAAGAAAAAAAATTCGTGAGTGCTTTGAGGTTAAGTTAAATTTTGTCATTGGATTTGTTCCTTTGAACAGCGTGAACATCGTGTGAACAAGGTGAACAGTTGATACATATACAGTACCTATACGTGTTGTTCGCGGAGATGGATGCGGACGAGTCATCCGCTAGAACTAGACTTTACGGTGAAAGAGATATGGAATTTCATCCTGAACCTTGAACGTATGAAATATTGTGAACGTATGAACAGTCCCGTCTCCAGTATCGGCAGGATGAAGATACGGGATTTCTCAAAGTGGCGTCAGCGTCACGACGATTGACTCGAGGGAGTTCACCGAACTCATCTCGATTTTGTGTTCGGTCTGTTGATATTGAACCCAGTGAACCCAGAGGGGGTTGCAGCTAAGCGAATGAACAAACCGTTGAACAAGACAGCCGTGCAGTGCATGAACACTGGTGCATCCTGTGAATAGGGAATTCCTGTAGCAGTGCTATCCTGCGACTCCAGCAGAGTCCGTTGATACGTGTAAGTATCACTGTATCCATAAACTATCCATTATGAAAGCTTATCAAAAGGATCTCGATAACAAAGTAGCTAATATTAAATACTCACTTTAGGAAGGAGCTATTGTATTATCAGAAATATATATATAGTCACTGGTGACACCATTGTTTGATACCACATAGGCCTTTACTTTGCCCAAGGACCAAAAGGGAGACCCAAAAAGGGTTGGACATAAAAGTACCAAGGATCGCAAGGCAATCGTCAGGACAATGGTTAATAACCGAGGAGGAGGAGGAGTGAGAGAGAGAAAAAGAGGATTCTGAAGAGTATATACCATAGAAGCAGTAATGGTAGAAAGCGAACATATGCGCAGAGTTCTCTCATACGGACTCGTGTGTAGTGCCAATGGAAATTATCGAACAATTAGTGCAGGGCTTTCGGTTAGGCAGTGTTTTATAAACACGGCCCTATCGACGGGCGCCTAGCTATTATTTTAAGGATCCCATGGACCGACCCCCATAGCATTCGTTCACCGATGAAGCGGAGTACTTCCATATCAGGGGTAGCAGGGCACTTAAGAGCCCAGTAAAAAAAGGGTCTTCTAGTGTTTCGCTATACGGAGAGGGTCTCTCTCTCTCTCTCTCTTTGCAAAGCTTTGGTGTTGTAGCCTCTCGAGTTCCTGGCTGTGCAAACACTCATACTCGTATACGCATGCACCATCATCCCCATAGGTACACTATGCGCTAGACTCACTGGCGATTTACGTGAAGAGTCTGGAATTACTTTGTGCCAAGTAACGCGACGGCAAGCTAACAACGTCGTCATTAATAACCCCATAAGTCCTTATGGAAAGAGAGTAGGTAGTTCTTCTCTTTGTATACTTTATTCAACGGTTCCAGTAGCAAGCGACGTCGACGTCGTCGATTAGGGCGTTTCATAATTCAGTACGAAGCATGCGACGCTTTGTCATCTCGAAGCTTCCGTCGCTACATTCAGGCTTGCGAGTACACAAGGGATGGATCGTGATAATCATTGGGATAACCCAGAGCGTCACTTGGTCTTAATCCTTTCTTATACTCAGCGACGTTCAACGTCACGACGCCAGAACGTGACCCGAGGAAATGTCAAATTTGTCAGGACTCCTTACGAGCCCGTCTGACGAATCCAGTTGGCGCAGGAAGACCGGCCCCGAGAGCACGACTCCATTTGCATAGCTATCTCGGACGCCATATCGTTTATTTGTTCAAGCAGGGGTGTTAAAACCACGCTCCGTCGCGACGTTAATGCCAGAACCCTGGCTAACTTATGGGCACGCACCGACATGACGACATATCCGAGATATCCGGCGATTAAGGAAAAGGAAAAAAAAAAGTAACCTGAAACTCCACGACGGTTTCTGGAGCTCTTTCACGCTTCGTACTTTGGGCATCGTTAGACTTCTTCAGTTTATATACATATATATATGCAAGTATAATTTCAGTCAATTCTTAATCCTGGCTTTTTCTTTATTTTTGATTCTTCCTCAGCGCGATTGTCGCTACTTCGATCTTGCTCAGTTGTCGCTGCCAGCAACAACAGTACCCAACAGTGGCTTCAAGCCCGTCGAATTATTACGCTACTTGATTTCGCAGCGGCCCCAGCTGTCTCCGATTATTCGCTATAGAAATTCCAGGGATTCTGGATCAAAGGGGGCCTTAGGGTCCTCCGCCAATATTTGAGAAGGTCCCGTACGTATATTACATGTATTCTCAGTAGCTCGTACGTTTTCCTAATACACGTCTGCCTCAGGGATCCTTGACTGGTATCTCACGTGCAGCCTTCTGGATTTCTATAATGGCGGATCCGACCTGACCCTGTGCCGAAATCCTGTGAGAAGCAAAGTCTCCGATATAGCAATGGGACACGCTAACCGGAAGAGCAGCCAAAACTATGCAGAATATTCTTGCAACGTTGGAAGACACGTACTTGGCTATATACACATCCTCAGTGTAGTTTATAGAGAGCGTCGTCGAGATCCTGAAGATTAGTTGTTGCAGCGTCGCGACGACGGCGACGTTCGCGTGTCCGCAGTTCCGTGGTTCTCCGTTAGACAAGCAACGTTAACAGACTCATAGAGACTTAGGCCATAACAAGTCTTACGGACAGCGTCACCATCTTTTCACAGCAATGTACATTCCAAGGAATGGGTCTTCAAAAATCCTTACGGGACGGTCAAAATTAACTATGGAAAAAAAAAAGAATTGCCATCGGTAAATCTCCAGCTAGTTTCTATCTTTAGCGAACGCTTGGCGTTCGCCACTATAAATAGCAATTTTACGGATAGATAAGAGCCACTGATAAGGACTCCGCATTACGTGCGCGAACACATACTCACCTCAGGACTATCTCGTACGGCACGCGAAAGTCAAGCCAGTCGAGAATTGGCACTTGAGTTTGCGAATTTTAATACTGACTAATTGCGATAGAGGACTGATCGATAATGGTCAATGGTTATGACTGTATAGTCGATTGACCTTTGACCCTTTCATGCATACGGAGACTCCCCAGCAAAGAGAGCTCGTGTTATGACAAACGAATTAGTCGGCAGTGGCAACCACCGCTGCCATTACTGTCTATCGTACATCTGACTACAAATTACCAGCCGGAGTCGACTAACTGCTAGTCCTCGTTCACCCTTAGCATGCGTGCCTTGTACCCTCACGCCCTGCGACCCCCTTCTAACCCTTGACCCCGCTTCCCCACGCCCACGAAGCCTTCTTAAATTAATGCACCGCTTTTCACCCTTAACCGACCTCTCCCTCTTCACCTACCATCCCTGTCTCTTATACTGTTGCCTGTATACGTGAAAACAGTCGTTTAGAATTTTGAAAAAAGAAAAGAAAAATTCGTACAGGCTCGTACAAAAATTGTTAGGGTCTGGAATGGGTGTCTGACTGTCGTTTATATATTTTTTTTTCCAGACCCTTTAGGTTCTGTCTGTATCGCACAGATTGTGCGGCGACCCAGTTTCAATGGGGAAAAGCGTTTGCATGTTGTTGGGGTCGAGGGTCACCGCGGGGGTGCTGCCAACCCCCGTCATGCACACGATAAAGCCCACGTATAAAACTAATTAATGTCTCTATATAAATCTAGACGAGTACCTATGTACGTTCAAACGTATAGAACCAGGGCCAGGATAGCGCAAGGTCTCGTGACAGACTACGGACATAATTTTTAGCAATTAGGTAAACAAAGGGAAACAATTGAAAGTTTGTTAATTCGTTTAAACCAAACGATTTGGGATGGACGGGCTTTGACAGGGATACCAAAAATCAAGGATCGGTGTGCCACGGTGTGGGAGAGAGCGAGAGAGAGCGAAAAAGAGAGTGAGAAAGGCACTCGGTCACGCTATGGAAATTATGATGTATTAGACGATTGCCTTTTCAAGTCGCATGCGAAGCCTGGGTGCATGCCGTGACTAATAAGCGAAGGTAACGCGACTTGACGCGAGGTCCACGCAATGGCACCTCGACAACAGGATCGTAGGTACCTGTTGAGCAAGATCACCATATAGTTTTTCGATCTCATCAAGGACAATTGAAAAATATTTAAATCACAGACAGCCGTGATATATCGTGCGAAGAAACGTATGACAGAAACAGATTAGAAGGTCTAGGGCTTGAAATTTTCATATTTACTATACTGGCTGCGAGTGCGAGAAAGAGGGTCTTATTGGCAGTTAGACGAGTAAGACAGAGACAGACATAGCGAACTCAGCGAAAAATCGCGACCTATGGCCTGTTTATAAAGTCCGCTCTAATCCGGTATTTCATTATCTTTGATCGATCTAGGAATTTTTATTAACCAACCCCTAGAGATACCACTTCCGGTCTTAGTAACAGAACGGGAAATTCCATAGCTGTTTTGAAAAACGAGAGTTTCAAAGATTCCAAGAGATACGTATTCCAACCGATGCCTCTGCCGTCTCGACGCCTTGTTACCGAGGTTCCACCATTGCTGGTATTATCGTCTAGGTGACAGCTACTAATTGCTTGGCTGCTCTGACTATCTCAATTATTCTAATTATCTGACCGTTCCCAATTGGCTCGTACACCGGGCCCGGACGTGCGTAACTCGTGTGTGGAATACGGCGCTGCGCATATGGTTCCGACGTTGCGTAGGAGTGCACAGGTATATCCAGATAACTAATCAGGCTAATGAGGAATTGCTGATTAGTCGGTTGGAGATGATAAACAATGCGGCAGATGCTGTCAAGGTGACAGTTCCTCATACGAATCCCATATCCAATTCAACATGGTGTCTTCTATGGTGTTACCAACTCTGACAATCCTATGGTGATTGATCGTTACACTGTACGTCCGGAAGTTCATGCTTATTCACCATACAGCGAAAGGGCGGCCAGGCATAATTTACGTATAAATTAAGCGGAATGAATCAACGGCAGGCGATTAATCGCAATGGCCTATCTGCGATAATAACAATACCTGGCTTGTTTATGCGCGTTAAACGAATACATTAGCTTTTTCATTAGATCGCCACGTGCTAGCTCGTGCACCTTCCTTTCTTCCTTCCTTCTTTCACTTTCAGTTCTCAGCCACTCACCCAGTACGTACGCATATGGGTTACGGACGTATGTGGCTAAGTTCACGGCGAACATGGGTGGACGGAATCAGCCATGCGATTACTAGAAATCTTATGGCTGATAAACATAACCTATAACCTGGTTCTGGCTGGTACCGACGATTCCCTAAAATCGCAAAACCGGAAGTGGACGTCATGGTTAGGAGTCGCTGCATTAACCAGGTTGCATTTTTTATTTACCTTTTTTTTTATTTTACCCTCACACTGAGGTAACCATTCGACCATTGAGCTCTGTATAGGGTATAAAGTGGAAACCGTATGAAGTAAACAGCCCGTGAAATTACCTTTTAAATATTAGATTATGATTAAATGTGTACCTACCTTCAAGGCACTAAATGTTCAGTCACTCCCCATCGGCAGGAAGGACTCATAAAGATTATGGGGTTGTTCGATAGATGAGACTGGCTCATTCTCGTCCTGGCCTTAAGCGCGAGACCACCCTCGCGCTTACATCCTTGATATCAATCAACCCTCGAGATCAGATAAGATTGGCTGCTCAGAAATTGAGTGCTTTTCAAAAGTTTGATGGGGCTCGTCTCATTTTTCGTCACTAGGGCCACCCTGGTTACTGTGCTCTAAGGTTGGTACCTATACGTACTTGCGAATCGCTTAGGAAGTGCTCTGGATACAATCTGGATTTAAAACAAAAAAATTTGGATCAGGTTTTTTTAATCAGTAGATCTTTGCTGGGAAGTTTTGAATTTAAAACTTTCTTTCTTTTTTTAGACGTTCTGAGAGTAAACCGGAACTGAGACGGGGCAGGTGCTTATTTCCGGCCGGTGTTCTATTCTGCTGGTTTAAATATGCATGAGTGGGCGCATTGCAATGTATATGCCCATTGGACATTGGGTACTTAATGCATCCTTGTAATTTTCAACGATGCTCTGTACATTGCACCCTTATTTTTTCAATCTGGCTAACAACTTTTTTTCTTGAGGTATGGCATTGCTCATTTTATTGATAAAATTGCAATGCTTTATGTAATACCGGAGAGCGTCTGGGGAAACAATAAAAAAATTGTATGACAGCGGAGGGGTAGTTTTTGGTACGAGCGTTTCCAATGCCTCGCGACTTCACTCGAATGTTTCTAAGGGAAGAATTATATGGCGAAGCCAACCCCCGTGAGATCCTTGCTGGAAGTTTCTCGAGGAGTAAAACCATCCAACCCCAAGTTGGCGGCTTTTCGAGGGAGGAAGTACAATACAAGCAATAACTGGAAGCACCCCCGTTTCGCTCAGTTCTCCATTTTCAACCCTCCCTCGCTCACCTTAATCGACGAACGATGATTTCCTCCTCTTAAATAAACTTCTCACCTCCCTTGGTCAGGCTTACTTCAACCCCCCTCCACCCCACCCCTCTTTAATTCAGCAGCGAATTCAACTTCATACCCCCTGGGCACAGGGCACCCTGTCGATTATCAAATAAATCGTCGAGTGGTCACTTTTGATTCGTTTCCCGCCTTTTTCAATTGGAGAAAAAAAAACCACAATTCAATTTTCCCTCGTACAGCCATTTCATTTTGTGGCTGCCAGAATGCTATCGGTGGCCGTCGCGACGGCTAGCGTCCTTCCATGCATTTATTCTCAGATAGAGAACGAAATGAGACGCTATTCAGCCGCTGGGGCGGAAATGCTCTGAGCGTATATCGACTTCCGGCCACGTGTCCGTGTGCGCGTATTCGCCTCATCTACGATTTCACGTATACTCACTCGGCCATGCATAATGGACAGACGATACTCCTTAAGACGGATCACGGAGACGCGAGTGCATATGTGATCTACATGTGTGGTGAAGAATGAGAGAGCAACCTGGAGACTCACGATCAGGTACCCCGGTGGCACGCGCCACGGGAATTGAATTATTCAAATGGAATTCACAAACGGGACAGCTGTTTCCACTCGGAGTTCAAGTCGAATTGGGGGAGTGGCACTTTCATATGGAGAAATACGTGCTCGGAAGGATCAGCAACAAGCAACGAGGAACATTGCTGACAATCGTCGACGTTCTGAAGAAGAATAAAGAATCTAACGGAGGAAAACAGTCTTAGTACTTTGAGAAAATATTCTGCAAATTTTAGCAACAAGGCCGTGCTCATGAGGGGGAGGGGGGCAGCAACATCAGCAACAGGAGCTTAGAGAAGGTTGCGACATTTAATGCGTAATATCCTATTTAATCTTGTATGAAAGGCGTCGTGCGATGGTTTCTGGTAGAATAAAGACGCGGAGGGTTTCTCGTAGGTCGTTGAGAAGGCGGTCGGAGATCGAAAGGGCCATGAAAGGGCGTCCCGACGCCGGCATTGAGCCGTCCAAGCCACTCGCGAGTTCCTGGCTGTCTGGGAAGCTGCTGCTGCCGCCCCCTCGAGACCGAAAGACCCTCGGGGGTTGGGGGTGGCAGATGGCAGTCGTTGGACCAGTTTCTTCCAACACTTCATCCCCTACAATCACGTAGATACTTATTTCTTGAGCTACTGGGTGATTCGGTTTGTTTGGACCTACCCTCAACCGAGACCAGACTCATTATGTCTTTAAACCCTGTTTTACTTACCGTCCAACTCACCCTTCTTAGATATAAAAGTACTCTTGCCATAATCAATGATCCAATTAATACAGCTTCCTTTCGTGCACCTTGTAACAGATCAGGTCTGGCACGCAAGATTCCTAAACGTCCCTTAACGGAAGTAAGGCGTCGGTGCGTGTCCCTATAGTATCCGATGCTCTTATCAATTGATTGCCACCCCTATCGCAATAGACAGCGCGCACCTTAAATTGAGCACATAACCGATATCTGATAAAGGTGCCAATAACCTTGGATGGTTCGCGTGCTTATTGTACGAGGAATCACGAATCAAGAAAAAAAATACCAAAGAGGATGAGAAAAAGAAAGACTACAAATAGGGGTAGTAAATCGTGTCTAGTTTAACCTATAAATACGGATCTAGTCAAAAGGCCCATATGACGTCAGTTCAGAAGCCTCGAGACATACGAGACAGGGGGCACGTGCCACTCAAGACACCCTTATTCATCTTAGACTGATTTTGGTTGCCAGTAGTGGCAGCCGTGGTTCTGCGGGGGGGTGAACTGTAGAGAGGCCCCAAGGAACAAGGCCCTAAGGAGACTGGATCGGGTGCCAAGGCAAATGGCACGCGAGACTTCCGCTGCCGGTATCAAATTCTCCTCTCATTCTTCTCCGAAGAATCGAGTGAATCGAGATCTCTCTTTCAATGAAAGCGGAAGTGCCGGAAGTGCCGGCAATGCATGTAGTAGTCGCTCCTGTGACTAAACCCCCCGTTCACGTTACTCCCTCAGCCAACCAACCCCTTTTGTAATGCTCATTGTTTATCAAAGAGGGCGGGCAATGGGCCCCGTGTGGCCTCAGTCTGCCCCCCTGTATGCTCTATATACGTACGTACCATATATGGGCCCTAGGTGGCCCACGTACCTCATACCTACATATGTGGGCATTATATTTTGCTGTCTGATTGTGGGTCTTATATATATATATATATATAGGTAGTAACGGCAAGTAACGCTCTCTCACCCCCGTAACGAGCCAGTTGAGAACAAAAGAAGAGCAGCTCAAGACCAGTTGGCTCTTCAGCTTCCGATCAGCTGTCGTGAGAAGAGTGCAGGATCTTCTTGGCTTTTACTCCCGTAGAAGAATTCCTGAGGATGAGATAATTTCGAAACTTATAGAATTTTTCTAGAAATTCAAAACATCCTGGATGATCTAGAATATAAGGGTGTGACCCACCTGGACGCCAGTGCGTGCTGAGAACAAACGTGAGCGCGTGCCCGTGGCCAACCCTCATAGCTCAATAGCTCGCCTCAGGACAATTGGGTGGCTCAATTGTTTTCCTGACTTTTATCCCGCATTACTATTATTGTCATTAGTATTATTCAGTGGCGTGCTGGGACATGCTGTAATCATTCAATGATCGCTGCTATTTTCGCGACTAACAATGACGAGTGTGAGACGAAATGGGAAATTCTAACCTGAAAATGTTCACTGTTTAGACAATACTGTTTTTTCTAGTTTTATTACTTTGTTTCCCACGAAAATCTATGGGGTACAGTCGTGATCATAATTTAGTCACGGATAGAAGAAATCGATTGAGAAAAAGAAATAGAAGAAATTCATGACTCCCAGCGTGACTTCCTGGTGGCTTTAAAGTAAGGAGTGAAAAAAGAAATCAGTGATAACGAGGTACCCCTGGGTGAAGGTCAAAAGGAACCCCCGTCGATGGCGCAGCTGCGAACCCCCTCCCGTGCACATCAGGGCCAGGAACAGCGACTGCCGTTGTCGCCGCCACTATTACTACTGAATCCAGATAGTGAAATCACAAGTTCGGTGGCCATTTTGCAAACGACCCATTCACTAGGGGTTGCTCGTGTGCACCGATTTTACGCTGCGTGACCGTTTGCTCATACGTGCGGTTTTTTGACTCACCCCACGCCCTTCCGACTCTTCGATTGAATTTCTGTAACGTAAAATATCAACGTTGCACTTTAGGGGTAGTTTTAAGGTATATAAGGTAAGCGTGGATGACAGTAAGATAGAACGATAGCTATATATATGTATAGGGGTTGCTAAAAATTACATCTGCTGGTTGGTCAAAATATGATTTCATATAGGCATAGTAGGTATTTTCGTGTTAGGGGTAGCCGATTAAGATGAAGAGGGTGGTTAATATGGAATCGGCTTAGGCGTCGGGGTGCACGGCGTCGGCCTGCTAGTGAACTACGGGGGCTAGGAGAGGTCTGCCTCGTGACCGAGTTATATGGGGTAGACGTAGTGAATAGGGGGTGTATTGTGTCTCCTGTCATCCTCAGCCAAGGCTTCCTTACTCACCCCGAATGCTAATTATATGTCAACCGTTCACGCGCCAAATCACGAAGGACCGAGTGTCAGGGATGGAACAATAAGGGTTGGCACCCTAATAGGCCGGATAGGAAAGTGCTCTTGAGCGGCTCTTCCCTCTGCTATTCTTTGCCTCTTCCTTGCCCCTTATTCTTTACCTGGATATCAACAAATAAGGGTTGTTGCTATACAAGTAAAAATCCAACTGTGAATTCAGTCCGTATGACCTCCAGCTACCCTCTTATCGCCTGAAGGTGGTTAAGGGTGAAGAACGATAGGCCCAAGAAACTCATGAGCAGTTCTATACTTACTCATAGAAAGGGGATGGTGATTGATGCTACCCTTACACGCGAAACAAGCCAGCCAACCAACCACCGAGACTTGGAGAACTTCAGACTTCTTGGTTCTCACCCTCAGGCATTAACCCACCCCTAGCGAAACTCGTGGATTTCTTTGAACGTCCTCGTTGTCCCGGTTCTCTAATTAGCATTGAGCGAGGGCGTCGCCGGGATTACGTCGATCTTCAAAAGCTGGTGAGACCAGCGCGACGCCCGGCGTCGCTCCAAAATTCGATGATGGCTACGTAGCCTGGTGGCTGCTGCAGCGTCGGCAATGGTGGCGGCGTAGAGGGACTTGGCGAGGAGGTAATTAACGGCTCGACGAGTCGACGAGTAAATTTGCAAAGCCATTTCAAGTTCCTTGAAGCTCCTTCGAGTTCCTTCGAGTTGAAGCGATCCGAGCGCCGTCGCGGCGCTAATAGTTTACCAGGGTGATTGGATTCGTCGGACCGTTCGTAACTACATTGGTAAACTTTGCACATTTAGTGGCTAGTCTGTCTTCGATAGCAGTCCCTATTGATTATCGAAACAGATCATGAAAGCAACCAAGGATATCTATCATACATGTATACCAAATTGAATATTTAGGAATACTTAACGTCGAAGGTCAATCGTTAGAATAAATAACACTGGACCATAAATAATACCAGAGACCCGGATCCGGTGGTCCATCGAAAAGCCAATTAGTCTTTTGAAGCTCAAGTAACTTCGACTGGACGAACTTGGCCGCTCGACATCCCGGCGATTGAATCGAATTGAATCGAGAGAGTAAAATGGCCCCCCGGTCGGCCATGTTGTCCGGATTGAAATAAATTGGTAAAATTGTCGGGTTGGCCACGGGGAGCGATACTGATTGCCATGGCTTCTTGTTAACTACAGTAACAATGCCCTTTGACGTTCCCACTCTCATCTCCAGCTTCCAGACAGCCAACCATAAAATTTCTCTAGGCTTAACATTGCTGCCACCATAGACTTGGATTGAATTATTTTATCCTTCTTGTCAATGAGTTTCTGCAATATCACTATATTAATTATCTTATTCTACGACACGTTTAAATACGCAACTATATACCTATGGTACATACCACGTAAACCGTTGCGCCATTAAATTGGTGAGCCGCGCCAGTTTTCATGGGGAAAGACATAAGGGGCCCCATTGCTTCTCACTGAATTTCGGCTCGTTACATAATCGCACTCTTTGTCCCGTCGCTATTTGCCCGACAGTTGCTCCACTCCATGGTGGTAGGGCCACTTTCTATGGTGGCAAGTCCGAAGGGCGTATCGGGGCGTGCAAAGCTTGTTTCTCTCGACGTTTCTTTCTCACCCGAATGGGGCCCGAGGGGCCCTAATAATCAGGGCTGCCTTGGCTGTGGGACAATTCAGACCATATACAGATGGGCGGGGCCCTGGAGTACCGTAAAACGATGTACTCTTAGCTGGGCCAATTTTCCTGGCAACAAAAAGAAAAAAGAAAAAAAAATAACGCTCTCATGCCGCTCACGTATCGCTCATTGAGATTGATCCTAGTCTTATGGGTATACTGAAGTCATAGCTCATTCGGTCTTATCGTCATTGCCGTACATTGATGCTTCTAGAGTCCCGTCCAATTCCCGCCGTCATTCCAAGTTCAAATATAACGCCATTCCGCGGAGCAAACATCTCTAGTTGCTGGCGTGTAAAGCCTGCGGAGACTTGCTCTTCTTCGACTGTGCTGACCATTTCGCGTCTCATTCAGAGCGAGCGGCACTCTGAAGCGTCTGCCAGTCTGGCGTCACGTCCCCATTTTGCTCAGAGCCTTGACACTTGCTGTGCTCTTGCGCAGAATGCAGAGAGTGAGAGAGAGATAGAGAAAGAGAGTATAGATGTATAGTTGCTGATCTCTTATGCGTTGCGTTCCGTTACATTAGCGATGCTACGAGGCTGTAGACGTGAATGGGGAGGAGGGAGAGTAGTGGGCGGCGTTAGAGAGAGCGATCCTCCCTCCCTACCACTTCGGAAAACACCCCCGGAGCGTCGCGGCGCCACGAGACCATCTAACGGCCAGTTTCGCCTTGCAGATCTGCCATGCAACCGTTCTCCTCGGGCAACACCATGGCCACGGATACGCCGACGAGCCTCCCGCCCGAGAGGGGCACCACGCCGACCCCCTGCCGCAACCTGACCTTCTCCATCGCTAAGATTATGGAGCCGGACAAGCGGCTCTCGGCCTGTCCGGATAATCAGGCTCATCATCCGGCGAGGGTCCAGCAACAGCATCAGACGACACCAACGGCGCCCGCGGCACCGGCGTCTGTCCCGTCGCTCACGTACTCGGCTCACCTGGAATCGGCGTTCAAGAAGTACGTGCCAACCCTGAGACACCAAAACCTGCTGCAGCATTACCCGTTGCTCTACTATCATCCGAGTCCGTTGCTGAGAGCGTTTCCTGGTCCTGCGCCAGGTGTAGTGGCGTCGTCGATTAGCAGAACGTCGCCGCCGTCTCCTGGGCATAGGGCACCTCAGCCCACGGTGACACCTGGTGTAACAGCCGTTACGACGACTCATCATCAGGACTCTCGGTTGGGCTTGTCAACCTCTTCGCCAGAGAGCCAGCACCAGCAGCATTCGCAGGTGCAGCAGCAACAACAAGCACAGCAGCAACAGACTCGGGGCAAGAAGAGTCCGACTCCTCGTGCGGATCCTATAAGCAATTCAACAAAACAAAAAACATTTACTTGTCCAGAATGCGGCAAAGTCTTCAACGCCCATTATAACCTGACCCGGCACATGCCGGTCCACACGGGGGCGCGACCTTTCGTCTGCAAGATTTGCGGCAAGGGATTCAGACAGGCTAGCACCCTCTGCAGGCACAAGATCATCCACACTGCAGAGAAGCCGCACAAGTGTCAAACCTGCGGAAAGGCCTTCAACAGGAGTTCCACCCTGAACACGCACACCAGGATTCATGCGAATTACAAACCATTCGTATGCGAATTCTGCGGCAAGGGGTTCCACCAGAAGGGCAACTATAAGAACCACAAATTGACCCACAGCGGCGAAAAGGCCTACAAATGCAACATTTGCAACAAGGCCTTTCACCAGATCTACAACCTGACCTTTCACATGCACACGCACAACGACAAGAAGCCATTCTCCTGCAAGATATGTGGCAAGGGCTTCTGCAGGAACTTTGACCTCAAGAAGCACATGCGCAAGCTTCACGATTCTGGATCGCCTGTCCTAGGGAGTTTGGTCGTAGGATCATCCACACAGTCTCATGGACACTCTCACTCACATTCACACACTCATCCACACACGCACTCACATGTTCACTCACACTCACAACAGAGTGCAACGTACTCACCAGTTCATCATGGACCAGCGGCTGCAGCAGCAGCTGCGGCCGCGGCGGCCGCAGCCGCGCATTCCTTCGTCAGTCCATTTCTCCTACCGCCTCCAGGCAGTACCACCGGAAGTTACCTGAGCAAGATGTTGTGACAGGGTGAGGGCGTCTACTGCGCCCGGAAGGCACACTGTCCACCCCTAGTCCTGGCGCCACCCTGCTATCCAGGAATAATGGCAGCGGCTGTGGCTGCTGCTGCAAATGCTGATATCTCGCAGCAACTCGGCCAGGCAGCCGGTGCCAAGTGATCCTCATCCTCATCACCATCAACGTCGGGCTACCTTCAGCACTATCACGCGACAAACAGAAGTAGGATTAAGTCAACGATCGATGTCATCCAGGTTTACTCGAGCGATTTTACTCCGATGGACTTTAAGCTTTGTCAGATGTGGTATCCACAGCGACTCGTAACTCGCAGAAGGGCATTGTGTTCCTGGCGATATATCAACGTACTTTACACGTGTCCCTGGACAAGTGCGCAATTTTCAGTGGGAAGTGGTACACCTGGTTCGGATCAAGGTACATCAGTATCCTGGGGTCACGCATCGGTAACCTGGAAACTGAAAGCAGACACAGACGTCTTTGTCATGGCTCAAATAAGTTCAAACTACTAAAACGTCCTGATCCATCGACAATCATAACCTCAAAATCAGTCGAAAAATTACACTGTTTATAGAAATTTAACCCCACGCGCTAGGAATATACGTAATTCGTGACGTATTTCGATAAGTCAAATAAGCGGAATAAACTTTGTCTGCTGATAAGTCAACAGAGCGTCGGCGTCGTTCCTGATCGCTATATAAAGGGTGGTGATATGGTTTAGCAATTGCGTTCGTTTACTCGCATGTAAATAATAATTGTAAATATATAGTGGACGACGCGTCCACCATTGTGCTAAGAGAATTATCTCTATGCGAATTCTAGCCAGATGTATAGATCGGTGTGATAGTAGCTTTAAGGGATGCGAGTGCGAGAGAGAGAGAGAGAAAATAAATTATAAAAATCGCGGCGATTACGAATGGGCAGAGCCAAATGCAATAGAATCGCTCGCGAATAATTATTGTGAACGGGTCCCACCAGCTCTTTCTTTGTAATTTTTTTTGTCGTGTACACAATTGTACCTAAGCGAGAGTGAGTGAACCGCGCAATAAAATACATTAACTAGATAAGGCTAATTAATTAACAGAGGATACAATAACGAAGTAATATATGTAGATAATCCGTAGATTAGAAAAAGAGAACAACTGCATATTGTATGTGTCCGCCCGTTGTAAATACGTAAATCGAAATCCAATGCAATAAATTCGTCGATATAACAATATGATAATGAATCTTCATTTACTACCCTCTGTTACCAAGAAATTCCAATTTTTCATACAATTTTCAAATATACCGTCGCTCATTGAGAACAGGTTTCATCGACCTTATTGCACGGTATAAACGACCCCTAATCTCTCGGGCATATCTTCAGCCTGTGCTCGATCCGATCTTCGCCCGATGAGAGAGACGGTTTGTAATGGATAAGAGCAGTGACAGGGTGAGCGAGGTCAGGGCAGGGGAGCAACGTGCCTAGGGGATGATTTTAACCGTAGATATCCCGCGCACCTTCTGATGTATCTACAGAATCTGTCCTCCATCCATTAAATCCGACCTCGTCGGGCACCGCTCTCTCAGCCCTTATCAAACGAGGCTGGTCGTTACAAGAGAGTCACCCCTCCACCACCTCTCACTCCACCAACTCACCCTTCGACACCCCCTCTCACGTCGAACCACCCTTTAGAAGGAGAGTAACGAGTCTCTCTCATTGTCAGCTAGAGAAGCCCTGAAGATTTAACCTGGCCCATTCCTCTCCAGCCTCTCCATTTTGGTCCTCATTCTTTCTTCTCGCTCGAGGAGCTACGCTTGTATACAAACAAGTATTTAGTAACGTTTAATGGGACTTACCCCCTGGAAGGGACAATTAGGGGAGGATTATTGACACCTGGTACTGACCTCATGCTGTTTCCTGAGTCGTTGCCTCTTTGCTTTTATTACGAGCTCAGGCTTCCTTACGAGACCAGCTCCAAGAAAGCCATCAGTTAGACAGTCCCAGAGAGGGCCTCAAGGCCCCGGGGTTAACGTTTAGAATCACTCTAGCGCGATTCCGGTCATTCAGCTTGGGACCCACTGAACTGGGCCTTCACAGTGTAACTGCAGGAGAATTTTTTTTTCAATGCTGGCTTCATACGTTTAGCACGTGATTTTGCATTGCGAAGATACTGAACTATGCATAATACATAAACAGGGATGTAAAAACTCATGCGAAAGTTGTTACCTATGTCAGAAGGTGTCAGGGTGTGGCGCTGCAATCGCCACCTAACACTAGTTAGCTCATTGTGTACATTATTAAGCTATAGTATGTATCTGTATACACACATGACACATACGTAACGTATACCACAGTGGCCCTTGGTCCTGCCATCATCGCTCCACTTAATATCCTCGTAATTGGTTAAAACCCGTAACCGATGAGTGAACTGGAAGTTATTACGTACGGGGTGTGCCTCGGTTCTCGCGGTGGCAATGGGGGGTGGCTTTACGCGACACGCTTCAACACCTCCGGCATCGGGACGTCGGACGGGAGAATGAGCCGGCATAATATCAGCGTCCTGGCATCGCTGACATCGCTGACATCGCTGTAACATCACACCCTCCTTCAACCCTGTGTTCGTCATTGTTCGCACACGATTTTCTATAACGTTCTCTTCATACCCTCTTACCGTCTCCCTCTCCTACCCTGATCTCTTGGAAGAATTTCCATTTGTCCTCGATTTTATTAGCATCGACGCCTCGGCGTCGTCTGTTCCCTCTTGCTATTCAAAACTTCTCAGATCCTTGCTGTGCATCCAGTTTACTCCAAGCCCTAATTGGGGTATCAGGTGTGTAGATAAATCATGACAACGCACCCCTAGGACGTCGGTTTGGTTATTGTGTTTCGATAGCCAAGCCACGCTTCACCGAGTTAGTACGATTGGAGTTGCAGAAAAGGATTCTTTAAATATATCCAAAGCAAGTGGAACATGGCGGCATCCGATCTTTTTATTATACCTGTACGTTAAGACTGCGTTATATATATATTTTATACTGGATATTCAGAGCTGATATATTATAATGAAGGCTCTCGTGGAATCTCGTGATATCGTCGCGTACTCACAGTCTCGAGAGTTCTCACTCTCTGTACTCGCGCGCGCAACTAGGCATCGATTCCTCCAAAGCTCGACACGCCATTCCTCTCATTACGAAGCTTTCAGACCCTCGATCCTCCTTCTCCTCATACTCCATTTCCTCGAACTCACTGTCTCTCTCGCTCCTAATAGCAACAGGGATGGTAAAGAGGGGAAGCGCAGAAGAAGAAGAAGAAGAAGAACGGTGACTGCGCGTTATTCGAATACCAAGAAGAAAACTGATTGGTTCGATTTTTCATTGTATACATGAGTACCTATACCGTGTGGATGCTGCACGACTTTCCTCCTGGACCACCTCCTTCCTGTATCTCATTCACTATCTCTACGCCGTTCGTATACGTGTCCGCTTTTACCGTGACGACTTCATCCTCCTATTCTTCAGCGACTTTTCAAACATTTCAGGAATGTTCAATTACGCGCGCCATCTCCTGGAGAAAAAAAGAGAAATGGAATAAAAGATCCTCCGGCATCCGGTCCTAGAGTCACGTACTACAGTGTAATCGTAATACGAACCAGAGAGTGTCTGAGGGCATTTTCAAATCTGTTTAATCTTGGTCCAGGACGCGTAAGTGAAAGCTATCTCGTTGAATGTAAAATCAAACAAAGCCACAAACTACGTGAGTCAAAGTCGCTCACCCCGTGTTGCACGACCGTCAAGCGTGATTCCAGGTTGACTGCTTTTGTCGGCGTCTTTGATGTATCTCTGCTATGACACCGACGCCCATCATCTCTCACTGAAAGTGTTTATGAGCTGCGTCTACGCGGCGTCCCTCTGATCGTCGTGACGCCAGGGCGTCCTGACGTCATGAATTCACCACAAGAGTCAACCCTCTTGCTTCACTTTCCTTGGATAATTAACTGGCTGCCACCCTCTGTCTTTCTGGTTAGGTTAGAATACCACCGGATATCCATTCCACCACTGTATCCAACATACAGTACTGTATACTATGACCTAACCTCTATTCTCTTCAATCCTTAGTGACTCGACGAACTGTAGCGTCCATAGAAACTGAAATAAAATCACTAGCTTGGTTTTAAATGAATAAATTCAACCGACTGCCTGGACTCGTCCAGCTGGATCAAATTGAAAATTATCCTAATTAGGGAAATTATGCATGTTTCCAAAAACCACCACCGCAGTCTGCGACTCCATCCGCCGCAACCTGGTGAACCAAACAAAGCGTCATATGTATAACATGAGCTATTATGTATCTCTGTCTCATTTTTTGTATCCATAACCATCCACATAGGCGCGTACGATGTGTGAGCCGTTTACGCGAACCGTCCTCCCTTGAACAATACAAACCAACCCCTATTTCACCCCCCTTTCGTTCCACCAACCATTCAATTATTCCAGTACGGGACTTTGCCGACGGGAGATTATGTATTCATAGTATATCGCGACACCAGCTTCCTGGTTGATTCTTCACATTTTTTTTTCCACATTTTCCACCTCATTTCTTTCGCCTACCCCTATATATGCTCGGACGGGCTTTTCAGTAGAAAAATGGCGGCAACTCCAGAGACCGTCTTACGTATACCGACAAATATTCCCTTCCTGCGTCTACTTGAGTGAAGTAACCAGGGTGAATATGTTTCAGAAAACTTGTTTCGACACTGGCAATGAGGGCCCATTCAGGAAACCTGACAAAACGAATGAACGGGCCCCAAAAAAAGCATTGTGTATTGGTATATACCTAGCTAACTCGTATACCTGTATTACCCATTGCGCTCGAGCAAACATCCGCAAGAGTCCTGAGACACGTCATCAGCGCGTTCACTGCCTACGGTACCGACGTCCACGTTCTGGTAGGAAATCCTTGTGCATACGAACGTCACCTCTGGAACGAGTAAGCGAATATTTTCTTAAGAAGCACTGCGCCTGCGTTACGAATTACTAAAGATCTTTTATACGTTACGTTATTACGCCAGTGCTGGCTGTGATTCTTTAAGGAGAGTCGTCGATTACGAGGCTCAGGGTAAAGGAGTAAAGAAGCTCGGCGTAAGCCTCTAAAATTGTTTGCCAGCTAATCC
Organism: Pachycephus smyrnensis; assembly: GCA_030142225.1. Lineage (NCBI taxonomy): Eukaryota > Metazoa > Arthropoda > Insecta > Hymenoptera > Cephidae > Pachycephus > Pachycephus smyrnensis. Next base: position 251,841 of record JARQST010000089.1, on the reverse strand, counting down.
GTCAGGTTGGGTTCTTAGCGCCAATTGAGAAAGATGGCGGAAGATGCTGTGGACAAGAGAGTGACAGAGATGAAGTAAGCGAGTACGATGGAATCCTGGTGGTTTCTGTCGGCTAAGGTAAGGGCACCAGGTCATAGCCAGTAAGCCATAGCGACTAGGAAGCGTGGGACGACGTCGGCGAACCACAGAGAGAAAAAAGAAAAGAACGCCGACGCCACTATGACTATTAGTCCATCCATGGTTCATGCTGAGGACTCAAAGAGAGATGAACACGGGACATGAATGCGTGGGCTGAGATTACGACCAATAAATTGGACTATGGTTCATTTCACTAATTCCCATAATAATCTAATAGATTACGATTATCTGTTTAGTTCGGTTCGTTTACATCTCACGGCTCTTTCCTCTACCTGGGACTTTCTCAATGAACTTGGCTATCCCTTCCTTTTCTCGTTGCTATTCATCCACTCCGGCTTGGGGAGGAGAAGAGAGACAGGAGAGAGAAGAAAGAAGAAAAATCATCAGAGCCAAAAGTATATCGCATGACGTCACTCAATGGATCTGAAAACAAACATATGAGTGAGTTTCTAGTTTATCTGTATAAATTAATTTTTTAGTGGTTAACCAATAATTCTAGGAAATTGATCGACACTCGTTGACAACCGTCGAGATAAATTGGCATGGGAGTTACAGAGGGGGAAAGAGAGAGTGAAAGAGAGAGAGAGAGAGAGAGAGAGGGAGTATCTCACGATGCAAACACGAACGAGTAAGCCGCGCGGATCTTTTTGTCAAGAGGCGCTCAGGAGGAGAGACGTCAAATTTAGGGTCCAATTTAATTTAATAGGGGCAAACGGCTCTTCGGGGCTCGAGAAACTTGGGGATGGAGTTTGGCTTAGCGAGATGAGCGAAGCAGCCCTAAACCAGAAAGACCGTCATCGCGTCGATCGGTATTTAGTGGCGCCTGCGACTGACGTGTATGCGAGCTACGATTTGAGAGAGAGAGAGAAAATGAATAAGTGATAAATAGAGACAGAGATAAGCAAACAGAGAGAGAGAGAGAGAGAGAGAGATAGAGAGAGAAAGTGCTAAGCATTGCTGAATACAAACAAGGAAAGAGTTATCTGTACTCTGCTGCTTCCAGAATCCTATAGATTAATCGTGGTCCAGGGTACCACATTCATTGGGACAAAGGTTCAATGTCATCTGGGATAGAGAAACCAGAGGACTGTTGCATCTCTCTCTCTCTCTCTCTCTCTCTCTCTCTCTCTCTCTCTCTCTCTCTCTCTCTCTCTCACTGCCTCTCGTTCTGTCTATCCTATGGAGATATAAAAAAAAAAGGAGGAACAGAGACAGACAGAATCCCGGTTGCGTGGACAGGTTAACGCGCGGGGGTGTCGCTGCGAAACGCTTAGCGAGATTGCAGTCGACAATACAACAATGCGACACGCGTGACACGCCCGATGGGGTTCGAGCGACGCCCGAGGGCGTCGGCCGCAAGGAAAGGGGACTATCGCGGACAGACACTGAAATCTCCCCAATTGTGGCCCCGGATTGCCACACCCCCGTATTAATGTGTTCACCATGTTCGTCACGTTCTCCAGGTTCACCAAAGATCTTATTCTTTCCTTTTTTTTTGAGGGGTAGCTACATCCGTGCTTTAGCTTTTGGATAATTTTATCAAAGCAGTAGAAACGTTTTTCTGGGATGTAGAAAAAAAAAGGGGGTTGGCGAATCTTCCCTACTCTCGAATATCTGATCGCGTTTCACGGGAGAGTTGATGCGAAGCACGCATGAGACCTGGGGGTTGTACGATTAAGAGACGCCGAGCGTACGGACGCGCAGCGTCGAGTTGAGTGGACGCGTTGCCCTTGGACGTTATTGCGTTTTTCCACTCAATTAGTAAAAAAATCCGATGTTTATTAGAATGCCGAGCGTCTGCGTAATATTGCTGGGTCAATCTGCGAATGGAAAAATGTAAAATGTATTACGTACTTTTTTTGTTTAGGATTCACGCCCGGGAAAGACAAACAACGATAACCGTTAAAAAAAATCATGTTTCAGTGTATCCTATGAATTTTAGGAATTTTGAAAAAATTTCCAAAAAATCATAAAACCCATAGGACTCTTAACAACAGGTATATATTATACCACTAACGCGGCAGTTAAGTACCATACAAATATTCGTCATATATATAGAACAACCCTTTCTTCAGGCTCCATTTCGAAAAGTAGCTCAGGATTGAAAAAGAGAAAGAAAAAGGATTTCGTTTGGGATCCCATGACGCAGGAGCTCATCTCCCTAATGCTACTAATCCTTTGGCTTCGACCAAAGGCATTACAGAAGGAAATACACTTATCTGGCAAACAAACTACTCCACCTCCACGCCTCCACGGTTCTTTGGTCCTTTTGGATCTGCGGCCGTATGGGCTTCTCCTCCGGCCCAATAGCCATTACCCTGAGCAGCAATATTCCCAGCATCATCCTGAGAGGATCTCGATATCTCGCTATCCAGTTCCTTGGAAGTTCAGTCTCTGTTACAGTCGAGCAAGGTCCCTGAGGATTAAAAAAAAAGTCCTAGACGCAAGGGCGAACCTTTTAAATTCGAAGGACACGGAGAGGCAAATCTTCTCTGTTAAGCCTTATACGATGTACCTATTATGTTTCTTTGGTCCTGATCTCGAAGGGTGGCTGCGATCTCGAATAGAGAAACGAAAAGAAAGGAGCCTGAGAGCTTCGGGGCATTTCGGCTCCACTCGTCGTTGCATTTGTGTATATCTATATATTTACGTAATGACGGATGGCTCCGAATCGAGTTTGAGGTTAGGTTTTACGCAAGCATATGTCAATGTTTGCTTCCCGGCGCACACGCTTTACGCTCTTCTGCTTCGTTCAATTCCTGACCCGCTGGACCCTTCCTTTCTGTTCCTGATCGGTCGCTGGACTGAGTCCAGGCATCATCAGGGTATCATCAAAATCATCCCTCGAATATTCAGCCAGCACCCCTTTGGCTCATTTACTTCGATAGCACGACGCGAGGGGGTTTGAATCGAGCAACGATTAACGTACTGCTAATTACGTAATTTAATATGAGTATAAATTTTAGGTCAGTTCCAAGGGTTTTAATTTAAAAAATTGTAAACTTTACCGCAATGTGCGAGGACATTATAAAAATGTAATATAGAGATAATCTTTAACTAACTAAGGGTAGCTGATTGTATATATATATATACACTGAAGTAGAGGGTTGGTGTTTTGTGTCACGCGTAGCTTCTACCCCTCAGTAGATTTTGGTGAAGCAAGGTGTGAATAGAGCGCTCTCAGTAATGAGGAACCTAGTGGCCAAGCAGCCAACCATCTATCTAACCAACCCCGCCAACTCCCTTTGCCAACCCTCATTCATCCCCTATCCATTCGCCATCCATTTCCAGAGTGGAGCCACCGCCTCCTCGGCCCAGGCATCAGCCGACGCTACCGACGCCACCCTTATACAGTCCCAGCTATCTAACGGCTCCTTCTCACCGCAGACTCCATTTTAACCTCTGGTGATGCTCGTTGAGGAAAGTCAAGACCAGGAGATGACGTCGTAGTTCTTTACGCTCTGCCTCCTTCCATCTCGTAGAACTTTCCAAACATCGCCATTTCATTCCATTTCCGTTTAGCTCCAGGCTGAAATTTCGCCGACAAGCACAACTTTCCTGAAAGCAGACAGACGGGATCAGTGAGACAGAGCGAAAAGTCGTGATCCTAGGTACGTATTGGAACGAGTTATCACCATCCTGAACATCGTCACCGTCGGCTGTACCCAAATCCCTCTCTGGACTGTGTGCTATGAACAAAAAGTCTTAACTCTGCAGAAACGCTGAAGGGATTTCGTGGATTACGTAAGAATGCGATAACGAGCTTCTCTCCCATTCGAAAAGCTATGACTAATCGGATAGGGGTAGCTTGATCCAATGATTGGCTCATTACTCTCGCTCTTCCGAACTGTTTGCTATTACGTCATTGAATCAATCTCATCCCTTTCAGAGATACCACCTACGCAGCACTAATCATTAACACCATCTACGACACTGTGATACTCTCCAGTGTACTCCGCACGTACAGAGTCCAATACGTTATTGTCTTAATGGCTAATCATAGAAGGGTGGCTGATGTCCTAGTCAGGACATGAATCGATACTAATCATAAGGGGTGAGTTTGTCCACAATGTCTTGGAGGTTATGTTGGAGGTATATTGTGTTCCTTGCAGGAATCAAGGAAATCTCTTTTGAGGCCAACGACGAAGGGAAAAGACTGAGGCGAATCTCGAAGAAGACGTAGATGGCCAAGGGTTGGGAGGGAGGGGATGAAGATCGTTATGTACCTAAACAAATCTGGATTGTTTGCAGTGGCATCGTTTCACGCATGAGGCCGCGGGTTCTTTATTCCTTTTCCGATTTGAGTTGATGCCACTTGAGCGAGCTGGAGTGTAAGCGAATGCGAGGGCGCCGAGGACGACGAGGGTGGTGAGGGCGCGGCAAGGGTGAATCTGGACGGCCGACGCTCTGCACTCTACAGTCGTCAGTAGTCAGTAGTCAGTCGTCGGTCACCCCCAGGGAGCTTTGATCTACGCCGCACTCCGGAACTACCACCAGCTACCCTACTGGAGTCTCCACTTCAGGGTCTACTCGGCCACTCGTCCACGAAAAGAATGACGTTCGTCACGCGGTTTTAATTCCGCACACGGTTTTATGAGTGACGAGAGATCACGTAGTTCTAGGACGTAACCTAACCTGAACTGTCATAACCTCAATGTTTTGAGCTACGGTAGCTGTCTCTCTATATTTTCCTGCCTCATTCTAGGTTAGGAATATTGTACCTAGGTAGAAGAGCCGACCTGGCTGCGGATACTCGTTTCGCTTTTCGCCTTTCGCTTTCCACTTTGCAGGCTAAAAGACGACAATTAGATGTCGCTGGCTGCTGCTCCTACATATTCATGGAAGATCAGTGCACGTTTAGTTTCGAGGGATGACGGTGAGTTGATCAAAGGCGCGCTTGCTGGGATCTCGAGGTCCTCTCACAACCCCACCCAATGTATACTGTCCTCATCCGGCCCTCGTCCTGGCTTTTACTACCACCAAAGACTACGGTCTGAACTCAACTGTACTTTTCAAATAATGACTCTGTCGTATTGTATACCTTTGCATTTTTTGCATTAACGACTATGCCGCTTTCTTTTAATGTTTCGAGGGAGCAGCGTGCTCTTCGAGGACTAAGCAGTCGACGAAGAGAAAGAGAAGATGGAAGAGACTGGGGGATGCTTGATATCACTGTTTCCTGAGGTCAAACGTCGAAGGTCAAGCTGAAGAATTTTTTTGCAAAAATGACTTCAGGTACTGCAAAATGACTGCTTTGGACAGATCTGGAAAATTTTGATTAAAGCTAATATTTGCTCGTATGAGTGTCTATGTTGTTGTTTTATTATATATATATGCTCACTTAATATATCTTTTTGCTTTTCTCAAATGCAAACGCAGACATTAAAGGGTTTAAGTTGGCAATTTTGTCTTGCCATTTGCGTGGCTGCTTCCGCTTCCTGTCTTCCTTTACGGACTTCTGGCCTTCTTGCTGGTTCACTAGCTAGATGGTTTGCTGGCTGTGATATAATTTACTCTTCTCTCGAAATGTCAAGAGATTACCGTTAGCCAGGAAAGCCACCGCGACCATCAGGCAGATTGAAACAACCCCTCCTACCCTGCTGAGCTGTACAGGCTTTTAGTAGAAAGCCCCCCCACCCCCACCCACCACAAACCCACCATGAGCCAACGAAGCAACAACCCCAACCCATTTATATATCTACCCGTCAATTTTTCCTGTTAGTTATTTTTTTTCGGTTTGCCGGTGAATCGACGCTTTCATTTCTGTAAGTGAAAATTCAAAAATATACAGAGACATACAGACTCACGTTATTCCATCTCGACCTGAGCCGTATGACGATATGTTTGCACTAAGAAGAATCCGGCTTCACCAATATAAAACCGCAATTTAGAAAACGAGATCTCAAGGAATTGCTAGTGTTTACAGAGAACAGTGTTTACCCTGTGAACGATGGGGCTGAAGGAGCCATGCTGAATTTAGGGGTGGCCATATACTTCCTTCGGCTTTTCTTATTTCCCCCTTTTTATTTTTCTCTATTGCCAAAAGATACAAGAGCCATCCCACGCGTATAATACTTTTCAAACTTTCTACAGTTACGTTCGCGGTCACGAAATTAATTTTATATAAAAACAAGTGAGTCTGTACGAGTGTTTTAAATCGGATTGTCGTTTATGACGCATGAATGAACACGAAAACGGAATTACGTCACTATTACTTTATTATGAAATTTGTAAATGTCACGCGGTACTGGGTTCAAGAGTATACTACGCACAGAATATAATAAGCCGGCTCACAAAACTCAGCAATAGCTCAGCAACGACGAGTAGAGTGGGGCAGGGGGTAAGGAAGGCAGAAACCGAAGCAATTCAATAAGAATTATGATTTCGGTATACTTGGAGTGGAAGATATTCGACGTTTGTTAGGAGGCAGTCTATTTCGAGTAGAGAACCTTGTATTATGGGATTATCATTACCCATGGCGGATATCCATTATGGGTTTCTGTATGGGTCACGTTTATGCCGTCACTATAGATTCATGGACTATTGGGTAAGACGATTACGTTTTTCAAGCTACCTGTAGTAACCGACGTTTCTCATTGTTAGACGCCTCCGCGGAAACACGGGAAATCCTTCTAGCCCACTTTTTTTTCCTCTTTCACGTAAACGTTGATCCCAATAATTTAACTGCATCGACGATTTCACGTTTTTATTATGGAAGACATTCTACTTGCGTACGTCATCATTTTTCTCACGTCTCTTGTTCCCCGTGATCTTGATTTATTTCACGAAAATTATACCAGGTTTATATACACTTCACTGAAGTCTAGTATTGTATTTTAATCTCTTTCTCTATTATCAACTGGAGCTTCGTTTTGTTACTTGCGATTCTTTCAGCTGCTATCGCGAAAGTGTCGCCATCGTCATGATCAGTGACGTACTCCTAACTGCTGTGGCCCTAAAATGACTATCGTAATTGGTAAGTCTGTTTATCGATGATAAAGAAATACCACTGTTGACTGCAGAGGTAAATAAACTGGCCATCTTTACGGTTGACAACTTATCGCTGGTTTAACAACGACTGGGCGCAAATTATCCAGGTTGACGAAGTACTAGCTGCTTCAATTCAGAGATGGCAGCACTCTCGACGACGCTTCTGTAGGTCAAACTCGCGCGGCAACCAAAAATGCAAAAGAATACCACCTACTGCACTTATCTTTAGTGCACGATAAGGGATAAATTCAACAGATAAATAGCTCTGTTTAAGAGTATGGATTTTTACGTAAATCGTGTATAAGTCAGAGGTATATTTAAAAAGTATGGTTTAATTTATTATATTACAGATACGTCATATATAAATGAGATGATTATTACAATTCAGTTCTCAAGAAAATTCTGCAACGGTGTCCGTCATCGACTGGATGATCTTTTCAGGTGTTCGAAGTACAAAAATTCCTGAAAAAGATACCAACGACTGTTTAGATATGACGGAACTGATTTTTTTTTTATAACAATTATAAAATCACTAGCATACCATGAGGAACGTTGCGCCTAGTAGAAGAGCCTTAACTTTAACTTTCATATCCGCAGGTACAGTTAGAAGTAGAGTATAATCAAGGGCAAGATGATCCCAATGATGCATCACTGATGCAATTTGATGAGTACCATCTGCGGATACTACTTGAAACTGTGCATCTTTGTACATGCAACAAGAGCAAACATTTGGACCGTATATATGACAGATGACGTTTCGAGATTTGTCGTAGACAGTGAAGCTGGATGCGATGAGCGTGAAATTTTGTTCAATACTTCCAATTAAATCATTGCACTCGACAGTCATTTTCTGAAAGTATACAAGAGGTAAAATAAGTTCTTGGATAATTGCTACCCTTAGTGTCTAGGACTTCACTTCGTTCGTTACTAACGTGCAGTGCGTAAGGAATACATCCCCAGCTGACCTTCTTCTTGAACGTGAAAGCCAACTCGCCTGTAGGGTCAAGAAGATTCAAGGTGAAGCCTCGTGAAGATCCCAAGACGTCACGCTGCCATTCTCCAGAGGTCTCAGTGGCCAGGAATATCGTTTCCGCCCTTGGAACTTTCACCCTGTACTGGTTGCCGGAATTTGATTCGCCCAGAACTAAAGGCAGATCCATTATGAATTGTATATCTTTATGAAGATTCCATGAAATTGGATTTCATACGTACGTGTGCTCAGTTGAATGATCTGTTGTACCTCCAACTGCTCCACGCTACCCAGGAAGTCTGTTCCTCGAAGAGCACTTAGCTGAGACCGAGGCGTGGAGACCCATGCTGATGTGTTTACGGGAATCGGTCTTCTTCTGGAGGCTTCACTAAGCTCTAAGGTAATATGAGATTAATTTTATGTCAATAATTAATAAAATATCTTATACATTTTCTTTTACCTTCTCGCTGTGGTTGGAAAGTAATAATAGTGGGAGTGGTAAAAATTGGTGGGTTAACAGAACCATCTTCTTGACGTGCATACTCTGGATCAGGTACCTCGTCGTAAATAACTTCGACAGGAGAACAAAGGAATATTAAAAGGCAATAAAGACAATGGGAAAATATACGCTGGACAATGAAGAATTATTTACCTGCACGGGGCGGTGTAGTTGCCGTAAAATCTTGGGTTTGACTAGTCGCGTTCACCTTGTGTTCTGACATTTCCTGCGGTTGTCGATTCACAACTGCTCTTCATTATCTCCAACTGATTACCTAGCCGTGTTATCATCTGCTATTCGATAAACAATATCTTCTACGTAGCTAAGCACGACCCACTATCTAGTCTGCAAGATAATTTCTGTAATGATTAAGCGTGATTAACAGTATTTACAAATATAAAAAAAATCAAAATCTTATTACTTCACTCCCATCTTCTGAAACCCGTTCCCAGAAAGCGTTCAATACACCTTCGTATCGACAAGCTTAACATTCCCAGGAACGTAGCGGAATTCTTAAATTTAATCAGCATTGCACGCTAATCGATCAGCCGATTCTTAGTTAATCAATCAATATCAATTGATATGACAAAACAGCCAAAAATACCATATTCAAAATAGTAACCCATTATAATTTTTTTATGGCTTAAAAAAATCCTGTCACCTTGAGCAATAGAATTTGACCTTGAACCCTCTCCGTTATCAACAAAAAAAATACCCAACCCTTAATTGTTAAAAAATTATCAGTAGACCTCTGGCCTCTGTGTCATGCTCGCTCAAAAAGATGTCCCTGGATAGAATTACGGAGTAGAAACACGCAATGTCCTTGAAAGCTCATTGCAATTCGTAAACGTCCGCAGATTCGTCGTCCATATACCAGTGTCCCTTATTTACGGGGGTAAATATTCGCCCTTAGAAATCATCCCCGATCTCAGTCTGAAACACCCTGTAGGAGTGGCTGAATGAACGAACACAGCAATACCCGAGTGTCTGAATGGTTATCGAACGATTCCGATATTGCTTGAGCTGTGAATTTCTTTTTGGGTATTGTTTTATGTTTTTTGTTTAGGCACACCCCATGTCTTACTTGTTGCTGCGTCGAGAAGCCGGCATGCGCGACGCTATCGATCGACGCCACTTGTATAAAAGGTACGACGTCCCTGGTGGTGGTAGACAGTAGGCACTAGACAGAACAGATCGTAATATACAAGTCAAATATTCGCGAGGCTATTAAAAGATTAATTCGGTGTTCCGATAAGGTTCTGAAGAAAGGAGAACATATACGAAGAGGACAGTGAGTCATAAGGATTCGCCCTAATGAGGATTTAAAAACACGTAAGTCGTTTAGACGTCATCCATTTTTATGATTCTGTTGTATCTTTGTAAACGCGGCCTTAGCAAGCTGGAAAGATAACGACGATTTTCAGAGAGCTACTGTTAAGAGTAAGGGATTCATTAGTATTTTAGGATTTGCAGGACGCCGCCGGCGACGCCGGGCGTCGATCGAAGCGAGGAGGGTGGAGTTATGACGGGGCTCGCGTACCTACGCCTTGTTCAGATTCTCGTACCATGTCATACCTAATCGATCTTACTCACAGCCATCTTATTCTTGTTAGGTCACACATTGTTAATGGCCTTGGATTCGTCCATCAAGAGCTTAGAATCTGATTAGAGATCATTTTGGAAATATCTTCTAATTCCAGTGGACATGTCGTCGTTGTCGTTGCCGTGTTGGATTCTGTTGTCAGGGCTTGCTATGGTGGCAGCCCTGGCTCCTCTGACTCCATTATCTCACAGACAGAGCGAAGGTTCCCTCAGGAGTGCCCTGGATGCTGTCGCCAGGAAACAAAGATCGCTGGACCTCAATAATCAGGACTACTATAATGATCTGAGGTCATTCAAATATCGTGGAATGGCTAACAGCGCTGCTGAGGCTGAGAGGAAGCTGGAGGAACGTCAACGTAAAAGAGAACGTGAAATCCTCGACGAAGAGGAGGATGATGATCTGGAGTTTCTTCCTCTGGGTAAGAAATTATTATTGATGGTTTCGTTACCGGTATCGAGACGTTGATCACTAGTCATTTGTTTATATATGATTTTCCAGAAAATGGTCAACTGGAAACTGTAGGCGAGGGTTTTCAGAAAAATCAACCAAACGGCTATTGGCTAGACCTGAAACTTCCTGAGCGTTCTCTGAACGGAAAGGCTCTCGAGCAAGCACTTAGAGACTACTTGGAGGTTGCACCAGGTCAGGTAGAGGCAGCACCGTCGCCATTCCGTGAACGAGAGCGTAGTGGAAGTCACAAGAATGGAATAGGGGATGAGAGGGGACCAAGTGACAAGCAATTGGCGAAGATCTTTCTCCAGGAGTTACAGGATGGACCTGCCTCCTACTCTCAAGGAAAGCTAGAGGATGAGGATTACCTGGATACTCTGTTATCAATCTATGACAAATACAGGGCAGATCAGGAGAGCAAGTCCCGCGGGTGAGTCTTCAGAATCCTCAGCTGACACTAAACACAGAACAGATGAATAAAAGTAAAATTTCGTTCACAGAAGCGACATGGGAAACGCTCCTGCAACCTGGGGAGAAGTCTTTGGCAGGCATGAATCATTAGGTAGGAATCACCTTGCAGAAGGTGATCGCGAAGAGTTACCTGATAGACAAAGAGATCTACACCGGGAACAAAACCAGGATCTCCTTTATCCAATAGTAGTAGAGCACAGGAATGTCAACGCCAGGTATCCCTTAGGGCGGGACTACAAGAAGTACCGTGAATTCAGAAAGCGCTACCCTGTGGCTAAGAGAAGTCCTAAGCCTATGCAAACTAAGCGACAAGTTACGGATCCTAAGGTGATTAATTGCCTGAGCTCTTGAATCTCGAGACTAATTATATTGACTAATTAGCGCACTCTAATTGTAATCCTGTCTCTGCCATGTACTATGTTGTATAGGTTGCTCAGGATTTAGGAGCTTTGTTTGGAACACAATCAACTGAAGATGCTCTTCACAATCATACTCATGAGAATCATGATCATGATCACGATCATGAGTATGATCACAACAAGCATCGTGAGCATGAGCACGATCACGATCATGATCATGATCACGGGCATGAGCATGATCACAGTCATGAGCATGATCGCGGCCACGCGCATGCGCAGGAGCACGGTCATGAGCATAGCCAGGAACATACTTCAAAAGCGCCTAACGCAACTGCGCAGCCTAAGGGTCAGAAGGAGAATGCAACGAAGGAGAATAAATCTAAGGAGCGTTTGATTGAAGTGAAGAAGAAGAGCGTCGATTGGTCACAATATTTTGGGATTGATCGGAGGAAGAAGAAGTCTTCGCTATTAGCTCGACCAGGAACACAGAATCTTGATGACGAATGGCTGCTTCAGAAATACTATAAGGTTTTGTTTGATTCTATCAGTACCTTGTGAAGTTTTGCAATTCTTATTTATGTTATTGATGAATATTCCTTGAAGACCATGGCTGAGAATCTGAAGCCTATGGATCGTGAAGCGGAAGAGGAAGCTGGTGAAGATGATAGGGGCAATAGGAGGAGGAAGATCTCGCCTAGATTGAAGAGTATCAAAGAACTCATTATTGAAGAGCTTCTCAGGTACATGGGATGGCTGGATAACACGGATCTGGAGGAACTCGCCGTGCAGAACAACCTGACTGCAGACTATTCAGGCAGAAAGAACGAGGATAACCTCGATGAAGATGATGGTATGAATAACGAGGATATAAAAAATTGTAGAGAGAAACCTTGAACTTTGGTAAATCTAATGAAAAGGTGGCGCCAATGAAGATGAGCAGAGTTGTCCGGAACTCGAGGCCATTGAGAGACACTGCAGAGCTGTTGGGAAGCTGGCCGGAGACAAGGCTCAGGTTCTCTATGCACCCTGCGTCTTGCACCAGATCTGTAGAGCCTGCGTGAGTATTCTGGCGAACGCGAAAAAATAATTACTCTTCAAAATTACTAACCAAGACTCTTGAAATTCATGTCGCAGCTGCAGGAGGAGAATCACGATCAGGACAATGAAGATGCTGCAGCTGCAGAGGAAGAGTGCAATGGTAGCTTCGCCATCGAGGCAGCCAGGGCATGCGCAGGACACGACGGAGGTACTCAGGACAGTCAGGAAGCTCGAGAAAAGTGTGCAAGGATCGCCCTGGTCCTGTCACAGCTGCAGAGACCACCAGCTAGTGCGACTCTCTGTCGCTCTTCAACTTCCGACTCAGACCCAGCTGATTCCTGTCTCCGACGTTATCGCTTCCATAATTCTCATCGCTTCCGTTACAATCCTTACTCCGGTTCATCTCATCGACGTAATGACGCTAGTAGCGTCAATGGCGTCCAGCTCGAGCGATAAGCTACCAAAGACCATGAAGGATTCTCGGCGACGCGTCATGTCGGAAACTTCTTCCTTGCATATTGGCGTGCGGAGCGTCGGCGTCGCTGTCATCCTCTGGAAACATTCCATCTATTTACAGTGCGACGGCGGCGACGTCGATACGACTCCCTCGAATATTTCTGGTCTATTTGCGAGATCATTTTAAGCTCACGTGACTGCTCTTCCTTCCGGCCATATTACACAAGAACACCCGGAATCCATTTGAACGAGAAAGACAATAACTAGATGGTTAGAGCTTATATCTTGGAACAACGAGAAACCAAAAGAGGTTATGTCATTCGAAAAATTAATTAACCGTTTCGGTCAAAAGGTCAGGGAGTGGCGCGTGAACCTAGAAACATAAAGAAAAAAGCTTCTTCCGGTCAGCCGAGTCATTATCGCGAATAGACTATACCTCACGAGAGTATATCCTCTCTGCATCCAAATGGTGCATTCACATGAAATACTATTCGATACGATATATCCATTGAATGTTGTTAAGAACTATACTTAAAGTTAATTATATCCTATATATTTGTGAGTACTACGAAAGTCACTAGTATTCCGATTTTGACGCAATAGCCGCATGCAAGATGACAGATAATTATGACAATGAGGACGCGAACAACGACGGGGAGGGGGTGACGAATTATGAAAATGAGAAATTTGATGGAAAAATGAGAAACGATCGTACAGTGACTATTACTCGACGTTACTCAATATTCGACGACCATTTAAATAAATGTCAGAAAATTTATCGATATCTGTCAGGAGATATAAATGAGGATTGTACACAAGGTTCTACAGTGCATCCATTACGAAGATAATATATTTATGTCGAAGGACAAGAATGCGTACTATGTATCGGCCCTATGTGGACGTAATAAATATATTTAAACATACTGAAGAGTAATCTTCGACTTAATTTACTGAAGATCGTCGGAAGGAGATTAATATTCTAGATAGCTTCCAATTGATCATCCGTATCTTTAGCCACCGCAAGATCTTCAGCATCCTGTATCTCTTCAAGAAGTTCCAACGCCCTCATGCAAGATGGCTGATAGAGTGCCATCAGCTTCAACTGCAACGTAGCACAATCGACTGAGAGAGCATTGCATAATCTTTCCCTAGAAAATGTAATAAGCTCACCTCTCATTCTTACCAGCCTCTCTATGAGCATCTTTAACTCCACCATCATCCTATCGAATTTCTCCATATCATAGTTAGCAGCCATTCTTTAAATCTCAAGGAATACCTGCTTGCTGTAGTACGTTTCGTCAGATTTGAATTCTACAAACTGTCGATCGTTCCATGTTGAAGTTTCAACCGATAGATGGCACTAGTGTTACAATCCCGTTTACCAGTTACAGATGGCAGCACTTTTCGGTTTCTTGATAGAAATATTACGTCACATCCGAGATAGCCGCTTCCTCTTCGCCCTTATCGTCACGACAGATTGAACTCCTTGTGCCACCTGCAAGTAGTTAGCGTAACTTGCGTAATCGACTAAACTATAGTCGGGGTACCATGGTAACTGTACTCGAAGAAAAGTTAAGCACAAGAAGTCTTGACTACTCCACCAGTACAGAATAAAAAGATGTCTGACAACAATAAAAACGAATTATCAACATCTAGTCTAAGTTCTGAACTGACAGGTATTTTATAACAATTAAATAAAATCTTAAACTCGCTGCTGGTGTAAGATTTTATTGCAGCGTTAATTAAATCTAAATCGTGATAAACTGCATGTGCCTCCATTAGGTATATCACAAAATAAAAAATCATGCAACATATTTTTTATTAAAAAATTTTAAGAACTGTTAAGACGTCTTGAGGTTTCACCGCTTTTACTGGACGATGAGGAAGCGTCGACCATAAACAGAAGATCGTCTAGTGATTCGTCTATCACGACATCGGACATCCGGAAAGCTGATGACCTTGATGGTTATCCAGAAAGAAGTTCATCGAGCGACGTACTCGATCGAGAAGTCATTTTAAAACAGTTAGTTATTGTAAGGGACGAAGGAAAAATAATCAAATTGAAAAACGAACACTTTCACGAGCACCTTATAGAACACTTCAAGCGAAAACAAGTACGGGAATTTAGATTTAAAGAAATCTTTTTTTTAACTTTAAAGGCACGTTGTGGTACTTATTGTTCTGCGAAGGGAAATTACCTTAAAAGGAGTTGCTCGATGATTTTTAGATGACTCATGTGTACAGTGACAAACCTGATGATCTCCCACTGATAAAAAAGTATTCACGGAAATTGGCGGAGCTGGAGAGACTCAGAGAAGAAATTCAGGCTTCGCAGGAAGAGCGGGAGGCGGAAGTGAAGTGTTACCAGAAGGATTTAAAATTGAAAACGGCAGAAGCCACTAAGAGCGTTGAGGCAATGATTTCACGGGAACGAGCCGTTGGCTTAACGACGTATCGGAATGGAAAATCATTTTCCATGAAAGATATTCAGAATTTAATATCAAAGCAAATTTCGAAAATCCAGGAAATGGCCAAATTTCGAATTCGTTATGTGCGTTCGTAAGCGATTAGTATTAAAGAGAAAGTCGTAATTCAGAAAACGATCAAGCATCATTATTCATTTCAGGCCCGATTACGCGACGATCTCATCTCGAAAGAAACTACCCTGAACACTTTAAAGATGCTGAATCCAAATTTGGGAAAAGAGGACTATCGCCGACTAGAGGATGAGAAGTTTTACTACGAGCACGAGCTTTCAAAACTGGAAAACGAAAGTAAAAATTTGGAAGAGAAACGCAAGAAACTTAAACTCGAAATACATTCGACTGTAAAAGCCGAAAAAAAAGTAAATCTCGAAATTTTGACTGAGAAAAACATGAGCGACAGTTTGAAAAACGACGTGAAACGTGCATTAAAAAAAAAGACGATGTCTTTAAGGAAATTAGAAATTTTGAAAAAATTCATTGTCAAATTTACTAACGCTGCTGGAGCCGTAGCTCATCCTGAAATAACATCAGAATTGGCGACTGTCCGTAAGGAACATGAAAATTTGATAAAAGAAATTGCAATAATCATGAACGATATTAAACAATTAAGGGAGTCCCTGTCAGTCATGCGAGCCAGTCTAATTGTACACGATAAAAAAGCAGAAAAGAACCAAGACAATAACGAAGAGGATGACGACGATGAAGATGATGACAACAGTTACGTACGTCAAAAATCAAATTTGCCGCCAGTGGCAGGCGGCTTTTATCTTCCGCTTCGTACCACGTAGTCAGTAAGAATAAAACCAAAAACAACAATCCCGCCAAATGAATACACGTGAACACGCATTTGTTAAAAGAGTTTACAATAATTAGTTTATTTTGGCGTTATTTGGTGTATATTATTCGTTCATTAGAAATAAGTTGCTCTATAAAAAATCGCCCTAGCGATCATGCGTGACTCATTCAATTGTTCTAAATCACTCTCCCCCTTCATTTTGTGTTTGTATCGACTCTGTGGAATTTGAAAAAGTTCGTTAGGGATTTTACAAAAATTTTCTTTCATTCCACACCGTAAAAACTTCAAAATTATTGACAACCCAATTACAGGCTATTTCGAGTCACGCGACTGGCATTAATTATACTTCTCAAGTATAAACAAGTACAATTAGTGTTATCGTTACTGTTACTGCGAGATGCATGGCGACAAAATGGAGTCGTGGCCTAGGGCCCGGCAGACTCCTTCTAAAAAATTACTCGAACAATAATATTTTGTGCTGTTGTTACACAATGACACCAACAATTGATGCCACTACTGACAAACATCGTGTACACGCGAACAACGAACAGCTAAGGACATGATAATGATAATGACAATAATAATAATAATAAAATTACGACAGCAGTAATAATAATCGTAACAATAATAAAGATATTAGGTACTAAAGACACTGGGTTGGCGTTATTCGTTATTTACAATTGTCTCTTACTGTTATCGGCTTGAAACGGTGAAATGATATTAAACAATAAACCGGAAGTCCAGTCAAGGTTGATGATAAAAATGACCACAGAGCATTCGTATGTAAAATGAATTTTCGATCAGTTATGAGAATTTATGTAAATGAAAAATATGCTCGTTAAAAATATCATAAATACGAAAACAAAAAATCTTTAGTATTCTTCCTCATGATTTCGTTTAAACGTTCTTTTTTCTTAAAATACTCTGCAAATTTCTTTTTTTTCTACGCGAGAAGCTAGTGAACGCTGCTTGACCGTCTCTTAAATTTTGTGAGAAATTAAATGTAAGGTTATAATCCCTACCGATTAGAAATTAATTATTGGGCGTGATTACTAGATATATTAATTACTTTCGTACATACTAGTACGTACATACTAGAGTACATACCAGTCATTTTCCCCATACACGCGCGCACAGCAAAAAATTGTTTTTAATTCATTTCTCAACAGGCCATTTCGCTCATATTTATAATCTTGTACGAATTTAAGAACACATTTAAACGGTACCGGTATTCCGGTACACGCTGACGTACGTTTAGCTCTTGAAAACGTATATATATTTTTTCTTTTAATATCTCGACCATCCCTTCCTTGTGCAAGCGTTTACAAGCACGAGCTCAACCAGATTTTTTACGTCGCGATAATGAATTTCGGGCCAGGGCCCAAAATTCGCTTGGTACCTTTCTGTTTCTGTATACAAAGGTCACATATAAAAATATTCGAAAAATCAAGCGCTCGGAAAGATATACGTGATTGCGTTAACTAGCGATATCTAATCTCACCACCCCCTATATTCCCTTTGGAAAAATTGTATACGTTACCGTACGAGAAAACTACCCCCTCGTAAACAATTACAATTGGCAATTCCTTGCTATTATAAATTTATAATTATTAAACGTTTTTCTGTGCAAAATTCCCAAAATATCTTTCGAGTGTACTGAGGCATTTAATGTCTATAAAAAATATATATATATAAAATCCCATCGTAACTATCCACCAGTGCGCGTATCGATGGATACAAAAAACTTGAAAATTTCTCAAAAAGAAACAAGAAATACAAGCTCGATCAACGAGCTCATCCTGAACCACGACTTCCGGCACGAACGACAATATTCTTTATAACGGTCTCTCATTATCTTTACTCGAAGAATTTCGCGCGTCCACGTAATTCTGTCCTATCCTGGGAACCTTTTTGAAATTTCAACAACATTCTCAATACTTTCGATCGAAACACAAGAGCTATAGGTTGAATGGGCGTTGAGGGTTGGGGGGAGGCAAGACTTTCCTTCATCACTCTGCCACTCATGCAAACGTCATTCATTCATGCACTCAGCGCACCCACACGTTTTTTTGACTTAATTCCCTCTCCCTCCCGCTTCTTCTTCTCCATCTTAATCTTCATATTTTTCAAAGCCTTTTCTATTCCTCGCCGTGAAAAGTTCCTGAAGCGACCTTCGTTCTTCACGAAGCAAAAAATAAACACCCGTATGTCTCTTCCTGTACCGTCCACACGAATTCTCAATATCTCATTTTTCTTTCTCGCGCTCTCTCTTTCTCTCTCTCTCTTTCTCTTGTTGCCAGAGTATTAGAGCACGCAGCATCTCTTCTTGTTCTTCTTGTAATTCGGCTTGAGGGGCGGCCTCTCCGAGAGCTGAAACTTCCTGACGATCCTCACCAGCTCGTGGAAGGCTTGATCGACGTTCATGCGCAATTTCGCGCTGCACTCTATGTAAGGTATTTTTAATTGCCTCGCCAGATTCTGCGCTTCTTCAATGGATACCTTCAGTGTTGACAAAAAAAATGTATCAGTACAGTTCCTGAATTTCATTTATTATGACGCATCCATACGTAACTGTCACTTACGGTTCTTTGATGATCAAGATCAGCCTTATTACCGACCATCAGCATGGGAAATTCGTCGCGATCCTTCACCCTGAGTATCTGCCTGTGAAACTTGAACATCTCGTCGAAGGAGGAGTGATCCGTCACCGAAAACACCAACAGGAATCCTTCGCCGCTGCGCATATATTGCTCGCGCATTGCGCTAAATTCCTCCTGGCCAGCTGTATCCAAAACTGTAAAAAAAAAATAAAATGAAAATTAATGTCGCTAACAAAAGCCCAATCGATCGAACGCATAATTGTCATCACTATACTGACTGTCGAGTTTGGCAGGAACATCATCGATCACGCACTGTTTCGTGTACGAATCTTCAATGGTGGGATCGTAGTCCGTGACGAAGTAACTCTGTAAAGATAAACGAAAAATATTGTTAATACAGACTCGATTACGACACCATATTTGTATTATATACCAGAGACTTGTGGGTAATGGAAAATTAATTATTACACGCACAACCCACGTATCCCGCTAATGTAGTGAAAACAAGTGAAAACTACGTGATTACAACAATTAGTCGAGTTCCCACGTATATACGACGTTGTGCCTGACTGTGCACCTACGTCATTAAATAAAATATCATTGAAACAAGACAGCTCAGCAACACGTCAGTGGAAAATGATTTTCCCCGAAATTGTATCCCGAGTGAATTTTAACGCGTTTAAAATTATCCTTTGAGACTATACAATTACCAAGGCCTTTTGATCGTGACGTGTAATTAATTGCTGTAAACCTTGACAAACGAACCAATTAACATCGTAATCGATAAAGCAACTTCAACGTAAGTAAAAGCAAAACCAATAAAACAATATACCTAAACGAAGAACGTCAATCGACGAATATAACGTAAAACAGCACGGAAAGTCCCGCAGTGCCGTATTTCAAATAAAATTTCGACGGGTGCAAATTAAAATTCGATTGCCAAGAATAAAAATAAAAGACAAAGAGAAACGTAAGAGAAAGAAAGATAGAACTAAATCGCACTGCCGTAAACGCGAAATAACCAAAAAAATCTAATAAGAAATAATAAAGAAAGAAAGATAGGTTAAGTCCCTCGCGTGGTCCACGATCAACCGCTGGGTATTAAAGGAGATCAGATTTATGTATAAGCAAGAAGAATTCATCAATTCAACGCAGCTGCGGACCTTAAGCCGCGTTCGCAGTACAACGACACGGCGACCTTCTCAGGGATCGTCTTCGTTGCGGTAAGACAGGAGTAGAAGTCCGGAAATGACGTGAACCCTTTCTCCATTAGCTTCCCCCACCTCACCCCACCCCTCCACCACTCTGCCCCCCCGTCGACCAACTACTATTGCAGATAATGAATTGAAAGGCTCAGTCCATACTGGAAGATATTGGAAATCAATAAAAACCTATAATCATCCTGTTCTGTGTACGAGCGACAACATTTGTATACATTGGATATATACGGATATTCATTAATCAATGTATACAAGAGAATTGATATTGAAAATCTTTAATTAGGAGTGTTATTTGATTTTAAGAAAGTTAAGAGAACGTTAGTGGATGATCGATTATCGATTTACGCGCAAAGAAATAATAAAAATTGTATGTATCAGTGTGTACAGTCGCTCTGTATATAATGGCGCAATATCAATTGGCATTTTGTTATTCGGTAATTAATTTGACAATGATATAGTGATTGAATTGTAACATGAGTACGCACGATGACGATACAACAGCTGATCTCGACACAATTAAGAATCTCAGCAATGGCAGGGCCAATGCTGTACTGTGGTTAAATGATAGTCAGTGTCCGTTGTCCTGACTGAGTGACTGACTGACTGACTTACTGACTGGCACAAACTGGAAACAGCCGTGATATCATCTGCGCTTGGAGGCAGACAGATATAACCCAGCCTCCATTAAAGCCAGACCCAAGATAATATGCCACAATTTTAGAACGTGACGGTTTGCTTTGCGGGAATAATAATAACAACAGTGATAATAAAAAGAAAAAAGTAGCAAATAAAATATGTCGCCAGAGTCGCGTCGATTATTTTTTAATTTTACGAGGAGACGCCAGAGAGGATGATGAAAAAGAAAGATGTCTGCCTTCGAACGTACGTTATTGTCGATATGATTTTCCTGTAAGATTCTTTTGTTATTGTATCCGGAACCGTAACTGTTTCCTTATATATACAATTGTACACTCGTGTGACGTGAGTGGGGATGAAAAAAAATAAGCACTATGCGACGCTTTGTAAATTCCTGCGATTGCAGCGAGCGTAGCGATAACGATGATTCCCGAAACTAGTAACTTCTTGGTGTGACGAGTTATTTGGCAATTTAGTAATTCCCGCGTTGCGTCGACGAGAATATACACGTCACTACCGTTCTTGACCTCGTAACGCATGTATATTTAAAACGAACATGATTCACGTGGTGGTCTGGATTAATTAATTTAAAAAATCGCGATACAAATTGGCGACTAGACACGAAAAGAATAACTGAATTGCTAACGTACAGATTCGAAAAATGGCGCGAATTTCAAAGAGCGACGATCGTGGCGTACAGAGATATGAGGAAGAAAAATTTGAATTTTTCAATTTTTAACAAGCGATAATACGTTTCGTGAACTTTTTCAAAAACTGGATAACCACGTGAGTCAACGTGCGTACCGAATTAAAATTATCGAGTTATACTGAACGATAATTAAGACCGAATTCCTGCGTTATTAACGTACTAATCGCGTTACGTCATCGCGAGAGTTCACATAAGGTAGCATCGGTACTTTGATAATTACGTTCATGGCCATACACATCCATCTAGAAACGCACGTGAGCACGCAAGCACGCACTCTTGGCCCAATATAGTACACTCTTCTATAGAAGTAGTAGTACAGCGAATTTCCACTCTACGTCTGTTGTATCAGCTGTGGTATTACGAAGGAACAAACAACTACACGATACAAATCGAAGAACGTCATAGCTACTGATATACCAACTACTTAAGAATACTACAAGAGTAATCCACAAATCG
Organism: Pachycephus smyrnensis; assembly: GCA_030142225.1. NCBI lineage: Eukaryota > Metazoa > Arthropoda > Insecta > Hymenoptera > Cephidae > Pachycephus > Pachycephus smyrnensis. The sequence continues at coordinate 229,964 of JARQST010000089.1, read as the reverse complement.
TATAAGGCATCAAGAAAATTTAGTATCACGATTACACAGGAACAATATGAAAATAAGTAATTGAACACTAAAATATTTAAAATGCGTATTTACTAACGAGATACAAGAAAGTTTGTTGGGCAGTGGCTCTAATGAAACTTAGAAATGGTAGAAAGAGTGAAAAAAAATATTAACAATCCCACACGGTGTAATCGAGGTCTCAGGAGACTCGCTAACATAACGTATAGTCTCTCTTAATGTAATTCTCTCCTCTCTTTCTCTCTCTCTTTCACTCCTCACGTGCAAAAGCGACGAGGTTAATGCGTGGGTAGTCCTGGCTATATTGAGGAATGCCACCAAGGTGGTGAGCGAATAGGACGCCATTGCTTACATTAGTATCCTCTTGCCCAAGATCATATACATACAGCAGTAGAGCTGACGCCATTCTGTATCTTTTCAAAAGCTCACAAACCCCATAAGTACGCAATTCCGCAAAGATATGCTGCACCAATAAAACACTAATGGCCTAACGACAAATTTCATAATTTAAATTTTCCCGCCCTCTATATATTTTTGAACGCTTAAAACGTTCTTGCAGCGTATTTCAAATTGAATATACATCAGCGAGCAATATTGCATCTAACATTCTTTTCCAAAATGGGAAACAAATGCTATTTACAGAAACAAGTGGAAGAAGAAAACAAATATTACATCGAAACCGAGTACCAGAAGATGTCCACTCGAGATGCCTGGCACCTCCCAAGAATAAAGATAATGAATAAAGAAATCAGATCAAGAACGAAACGTCAAAGTATCCAAGAAGCAGGCATATGCAACGTGTGTTACGAATCTACGCGAAGTCGTACGAAACAGGATAAAAATAGTTTCATGAATCATAGTCACAGTGCTTGCGTTATTCGGTCGTCGTGTTATCCGCGTTATAACTGTTAACTCGAAAGAGAGAAAAAGATAAAAAAATTCACACGATACAAACGAAAAGTCATAATGAACACGAGTAGGACGGTCGACGAAAGCTTCCGAACTAAATTCAATAATAAATTTCAAATAGCCACTGCAAAACGCGTATGCACAAGCTACGTGCACATAATAAAAGCTTACTCCTTGTATTTGTCAATCAAGAAAAATGGCCGAAGTCTTTGAACTTATAAAAGATGAAAAAAAAAACAGATTTCCATAACAGAAACAATGTCCTTTCCCGCCAATCCGGTTCGACCCACGCAAAAAAAAACTTTACCTTCCGATTGGAAAGGGTTAACCAGCACGTGGGAGTTCGCATGGTGCCAATCCCAAATACGTCATTGCTCGATTATTTTCGTACTTGCCCACCTGATATTCTACATAAGCTCTAAGAACGTGCACGTAAAAATATTATGGTTACACTACACGAATCTATATGGTACACGGACGATGAAAATTTTACCAAAATTCTTGCACGATACTGTACGCAAGCTTAGTGCCATAAGTGAAATTTATCTCGTAAGTGTATGCAAAAATAGTATAACTATATAATGTATACCGGTATGCTATACCCACCTATTGTACTAGTACAGTTCCTGTATAGCCTACGAAAAGGGATTAAACGATTAAGCGGTGCGTAAAGAATTCTGAGACAGTGCGCGAAATGCGTAGGTTAACACGAAAAATTACGTAATTAAGTATGCTTTGAAGTTCGCGTATCGAATTAGGAGAAACGATTTACGCTGTGCGTGACGACACACGCGTTCCTGACTATATCGTACGCGTCGATAGTCAAACACCACATATAGATATAGGCGTAGGATACTATAAGATAAAAAAAGAATATTTATGCATAACAAAGGAAGCAAAGATAAGTAATCTGCATATACAGATAATTCCATGGAATGTCATCTCTTTTTACTCCTTATGGTTATTACTCTTGGGACCTTCATGACTAATGATAACAGAGAATTAACGATCGGTGGTTTTACACGTGCCTTTAATCGGATGGCCGATAACGCACGATTATAACACGTAAAATCGCTTGTCGTTTTAGACAAGTGAAAGGTCATCGCGAATATAGGAATTTTTTAGTCCACTATTTCATTCAGACGATTGAGGTACTATTAATAGTTTTTCATAATTTTTTGTCACTGCCCGTGAACGGAACTGGTGAAAGATGCACTTTCAAAATTGCCGCGCGTAAAGCAGTACGGCTAGACAAATGTCAAAATGGATTTTTGCAGCAGACGATTTTTTGGCTAAATTATATCGTTGAACATTTTCAAGAGTAATGGCAAAGCAGTCTCTACAATCGATTACATGATAAGTTGATATTAAATGATGGGTCGAATGAATAACTTAGTAAATTCGTGGCAAATGACAGTCATCGATTCGTTGATTCGTTAGGAATCGTCGCGAATTTAAGGAACTTACACACGTAACCGGGAGCGCCTAACATTTCCATAAGAGCGTCAAGTTAAAAATAAAAATCTAACCGACCATTGCCGCGAACAGAAGGATAACCCCGCTGACAGAAGCCAGAGAAACGAATATTTACAAAGCCCCAGTAAAAGGAGCACACACTGTGTCGCTCTTATGCCGTGATTTAAAAAAATACTCCATCATTAAAAAAAGGTAATCAGCATACGTCGATCGTAAACATAAATGAGTGTCGCGGAACAAGAAAAAGATGGGACCTTTTTAAAAAATAAAAGGTGCCGCGAATCATACAAAATATTTTTTTTAAACCGCCTCTGACGTAATTGGCAAAGCTCGAAACTCTCAAGGGCATTTTTAAAATAGTTAACTAAAACGTTTTTTTGTCATTTTTAAACGTTCAAAATTCAAATAATTTTATCCGTCTATCCCGTTCGTAACGCCAATCAAATATGTATCGTCAAAATCACCGTTGTTCAATATTTGTTGACTGCTCTCAAGAAATTAAAAAGAGAATATCTCCTACAGAGAATATACAAGAAATTAAAAGGAGAGGGATGTATATAAAATATGTATATACACGTATGTTAAGAATATAAAAAGCGCGCCGTTTAATCACCTGTATAAATTGTATAGTGATAGCGGATTTTCCAACACCGCCGCCACCAACGACGACCAGCTTGTAGGTCTGTGCGTAGCTCTGCCTCTCGCCGGGTCTCGACATCTTTTCTCAGCGTCAGACGAGTTTTCTTTTCTATGGCACTGAACACGTAAAACGAGAATCACATAGGAGTATCACGCGAGACAGAACGAGCGAGAGAGAGAGAGAGTGACGAACGAAGAAGATGCACAAGTAGAATCCAACGAAGACGCCACTGACTATAATGATTGCATTAATGCTATTTAAAATCACAGACAATCATAAAAATATCTCTCGTCTCTCCGCAGTCCTTTAGCGTTGACAGGACAGTTCGCGACTGAATGGCAAAACGCGAGCACAACGGACTCCACTCAGTTTTCTCCTTACGCTACTGCGTCTCTCTTGTTGCTCTTTGTCGCATATATTATCAGGTTAGCCAACTGGATGGATTAATGGGTGCTTCAGGGCCGTGAATAAGACGTGCTGGGGCCCTGAAAAAAAGATATTACGGTTGCCAAAGAATTTCTACGAAATTCGTAATTTCAATTAGACAAAGTGAACAAATCCTTTTTCCCTAAACTTGATACGTATTTTAAATACGGATTTGTAAGAAAAAATGAGGCTTTTTTGTAATAAGCGATAGCATTGAATGCTAAGACACGCTTGCCAACGTTCACTTTTTTCTAGACAGCAACGTAACGAGGCGAACGGTGCCCGTGGCTTTAATTCTTTTTATGAACCTTAGATAATTCGTTATAAGGAATGCGATTGCACGTGTTGTTTTTCACTATTGACACTGAAAATTCACCGTAGCAAGTATTTCGAATTGAGATAGAATTTAAAGCATTTTATGATTCCAACAGACTCCTTGGATTATTTATGATTTATGAGAGCAGATAATGAATTTCTTTCTGTATTCATAACCATCATGCTAATACTGCACGGATATCAAGGTGTCGCCAGTATTATTGATAATGAATTATCTCGTTACATTGCATCTAAGGGAACGATGTATCTTCGTGGCTGACAAATTATTTTATCAAGTGCAACGTGTCCAAATCTCTTTGACGTCGCACGTTCCTGTGCGAGGACAAAGCACTTGTTGAGGAACAATAATAAAGTAGGTGCACCTTTAAAAGAATGCACTCCTAATTAGTCACGCAATCAAACTGTTCTAATTGATTAAGAATCGTTCAACTGTAAATCCTAAAGTGAAACGACCGTTAGACCTTTTATTTCAGCATAGTTAACTTACATATTAATTTTGTATAAGCCCGATTCTTTTCTTTGTTTATAATGAATGCTGATAACAGTGGACAATATACGATTACATATTGTATCAACTGCATAAGCAATAGGAGCTAATTTTCTCATGCTTAAAAAATTATCATTGATAACAATATGAATCAAGAGAATGACATAATTATCGCGCCAAGCTCCCTGATTAGACAACGGATTCACAGAAGTGCCATTACAATCATTAGCAAAATGCTTATTGTTACCATAATTGAAAAAAGTTTTTGATAATTTCGTTGTAAAAAAATTGTCAGGCACAACCGTCTTATGTACGACTGATAACAATTTAAGCTTCCTTCCTTCCTCTCCTTATCGCTGCCTCCACCAATGAGGAGATGTGCCAGACAATTTAAGCTGATTCGTCACGTGTAAAAAGTAAACCAGGGAAGTAATATTTGAGAGGAGATGAACGTGTATGTCTTGGAAGTGGCCCGATTTTTGGGTCATAATTACAAGAGTCAGTTGCCGCCAATCGTAGCACAAATGATCCAATCCTTACGATTGATGATCGTCTTGACAACCCGCGAGAAGGAAGAAATTAGCTGCACATACAGAGGCCATCATTCGACGTTCGACGCGCCATCTCTTAAACAAAACTGGCAACTTATTTTGACAGCTGTCAGTTTACTGATATCTGTTAATCGAAACGTGCGTGACTGTATCTAAAGTAGGTACACAATTTTTTCCAAAATTATTTATTACTCATGTCCAAAGACAAGAGCGAAGAATAGTAAATAGAAAGTTATTAAGTAATTAATTAATTACGATAAGTAAAGATAACAGACTGTTCTCCTCCAATTGTGCAATTTCTTTACTAAGGCACACCGTGTGCCACGTGTAATTCAGTCGTGTGATTTGGACTGACTCAAACTCAAGCATTGCGGCTGACTCGTGAGCCAGTCGACTGGACGAACCCCAAGATGGCAGATACGGTGAACGAGATCGTGGCCCAAGTTAAGGAAAATGTTACGGGAAATGTAAACGGAACGACCATGAGGGTCCCATCGACTCCTGAAGGAATGGCTATAGCTTATGGGAGTTTAATAATAATGGCAATTCTGCCAATCTTCTTTGGAAGTTACCGATCTGTAAGACACCACAAGGAACAGCAGGTTAGACACAGTCAAATTCTGACATACTTTCCCTCCCGTTTATCTCATTCACTATTTTTTTTTAAGTATTTGCGATTTGCAATTTTCAACTCTTTATGATTTCTGTGACTTCTGTGTGCTGACATTAAATTTGGACAGGGTATAAACTTGTAGATAAACCTTGGCAGCTTTCATGTAGCCTGGATAACAAGGCATGACTACTTTTGCTAACATATTTTTTATTACTGTTTGAGTTTTACGACTGTCATCTTGCTGTAAATTGGTTTTTTGAAATATATTTTGTTTACTTGTGTGAAAGTGGGGGAATTTAAAAAATTCAAATTATGTTTTGGAGTAACTAGAATCTTTTTCTTCATTGGTATTCATCGTTGGGATACTTATTTTTGTGTACTTATATTTTACAGAAAAAGTTTGAAGACAGTGGGGAGAAACCAGAAACTTTGTCACAGAAAGAAGCAGCAATGTTTCCTTTGGTATCTAGTGGAGCATTGTTTGGCTTATATTTATTCTTTCAGGTACAGTTTATATGTAAATCATCGTGTGTTATCATGATATAGTACAAAATTAATCAATTAATATACTGTTTTTAGATATTTTCAAAGGAATATATTAATCTACTCTTGACTGGTTATTTCTTCTTTCTTGGAGTTCTAGCACTCTGTCATCTTACAAGGTAAAGAAAGAATTAATCAAAATGATGTTATTAAAAACTTTGTAGCCCCTTTAAAATTCAATGTCTTTTTTTTCCTAATTACAGTCCATTGATCTCATCTTTGGTACCAGCTGCAATCCCAAAGACACAATATCACATTCATTTTACTGGAACTAAAGACAATAACGTGGAGAACATTATTGATTACAAGTTCAATCTGCATGATATTGTCTGTCTAATCTGTTGTTCTCTCGTTGGTGCCTGGTATCTCATCAAAAAGGTGAGATTATAAGTGATCACATTATAGTAAATAAAAACATAGCAAACAGACAGAAAACTAAAGTTAAATATTTTTTGCAGCACTGGATCGCCAATAATCTATTTGGCATTGCATTCGCTATCAACGGTGTTGAGTTACTACATCTTAATAACGTTGTGACAGGATGTATACTGCTGTGTGGTCTTTTTGTTTACGATATATTCTGGGTGTTTGGTACGAACGTCATGGTGACAGTAGCCAAATCATTTGAGGCACCGATCAAACTCGTTTTCCCACAGGACCTCTTGGAGAAAGGCCTGGGAGCTAGTAACTTTGCTATGTTAGGTTTAGGCGACATTGTTGTGCCAGGGATTTTTATCGCATTGCTACTTAGGTTCGATCACAGTCTCAGTAGGAAGTCCAATACATATTTCTATGCAACCTTCTTTGCCTACTTCATGGGATTACTCGCAACAATGCTGATAATGCATTTATTCAATCACGCACAACCAGCACTACTTTACCTGGTGCCTGCGTGTCTTGGAACTCCTTTATTGTTGGCTCTTGTTAAAGGCGACATTAAAGCTCTCTTCTCGTAAGTGTCTCCAGTCTTTCTCAACTTGAAGACTTCGCACACCATTTGGAACTGGCCATACTGATCATGTTCTGCTTTGATTCTGTTTTAGATACGAGGATCATCCATCAGAATCAAATACAAGTCAAGAAGTGCAAGTAGATGCAAAGAAGGACAAGTAATGATTAGTTACTAAAACTTATAACAGCATGATGCGAAGATCGGTACGTAAACGTACCGCGATCGAATCGTTTGCCAAATTTATCTTCTCGTGCGAATATCTGGTACGTTACATAGTGACCAGCTATTAACCTTAAAACATCGCACGATTACTTTGTGATCATGAAAAGTGAACTTTTACAATTGCAAACAGTAACCTTTCTATTCGTCGAGTCGTGTTAAGGGGTCTCGCACACCAAATTTTCGTAAGCATCTCGTCAGGTGTAAATCAATCAGCGTACGTCCGTAACTCTGTCAAATATTATGGACATATGCTCATTGGCCTAAGCCTTACGTTATGCTTACGGAAGTTTTGTGTGCGAGACCCCTAACTCCTATTATAAAAACAAAAGAAAGACGTCTACTCACAGCTACACTGTAACATACGTCTCAGATTTGATAAATCATATTAATCTATCGCTAATATTCAACGAGTAGCAAACTTCTCGCGCGCCACGAATTATCTTCCGTTACGAATCCTTCGATTCCGCCAAAATCAGAGGAGTTACGTGGTCACGAGCAATGAATTCTCATAGATAAGAAAAGAAAAATTTTAATTTAGACACCAACAAGGATAGAAAAGAAACTATAATAAACAATTAGCTCTCAATTGACGGTAACGTTACTAAAGTTAGGTAAAGTTAATGATGACGTTTCCCATCGTTTTTATTATTCAATTAGGCCGAAGTAATTACTATATAAAAGTCATTCCAAGTACGATCATTGAATGTTCGAAGATACAATAAGACGAGATACAAGATGATATAAACGCTGTGTAAAGTTGAAAGGAAATATGTCAGAGAAAAAGATTTACTATACCTGCTTTTTATGTGAGAAATCGGATTAGGCAAGGATCTAATGGAAAGACGTTTTAACAATGCGTGTACACGTGCATCGAGTTTTCGCAGATGATTGTACAATAAAACGGGGATGCTTATGTAAGAAAAAAATCAGAAAAAAACCAAAGTCGGCCAATAGAATTTTTGAAAATAATACCGACTTCAACACCCGCGCGTGGGATTAAGAGTGGATGGATAATTGATTGTTAGGCAATTTTTCTATGTCCTTATTCTATGTTCTTATACTGATATGTTAGTGCGCATACGCACGTACTGTTACTGAGTAACGCATGAACGAATTGCGCGAACAGTGTTCGCTGTAAGTAAAATTACCAAACAAACAAGAAAAGTGAGTCTAGCGCACAAGACCGTAAACATTTATTCTTCCATTGACGTTTAAGGGGGAAGCTTTTTGATTGACTTCTTTTGGTACTACAGGATTTATCTTGTTGCCGATACTTGAAAAAGTAATCAATGCTTCGTCGCGTTACTTAAAAATTGGCGAAGTGATTAATAAAGATTATAATGTTAATCTGTAATTTACCGCTTACGGTCTTTTTAAAAACCTTTTGTAGCATTATTGATACTTTTATTATTGGATGAAATAGTAAAACTTGCTGTAAATGTGCATCTTTTTTGTCCTTTCATACTGTATACGTAGTAATTTAAAAGGGGGAAGCTGTCGTGTTGTGTCTGCGCGACACTTTTTGTATTTTCCCCGTCGTGATTGTGCAATTTCGTGTATCGTTGTGTATATTCCGGAAGGTAGTAGAGTGGTGAGGGATTTGTTGCTAGCACATTTTGTTTGTTAAGAATATACAGTAAGACCCTCGTTAACGCTCAGGATACGTTTTTAGAATTTAGAGCGCTGATCGGGGTATATGTAGTACGATATGGCGGAGAGTTTAGGGAATCGGGAAATTACCGTTTTACCAAATGTTTGCAAAAGCGTGTTATAACGAAACAGCATTGAACGAGGTGGCGTTAACCGGGGTGAGTGTACTTCCTAGAGTGCGCTTTAAATCGTTTTATTCTTAAGTTCATATGGGTACACATAAAAAAGATGAATAAAAGCACCGAAATTAAGCCTTCGCAGCATCTTCCACCGCCAAATTTTGTGCCGTTATTGGTTCCAATTCTGTTACTCCGTCCTTTGATACTTTCTGTACCTTGAAATTCGGTAAATTCACTATAAGGCGCTTGTGAATTTCACGGACGCACTTCTTCATCAGGACGTATGCTTGCTCCTCGGAGAGATCTGTAATACAAAAGAGAGAAATATTGAACAGCACTGTAAATTGTACAGAAACAAGTAAATGATTTTTGTTTTATTTTTTGATAACCGGATAGATGCAATACTTACCTAAATTATGATATCTATCCAAAATTGTAAGGGAGAAGAAACCACCATAGCCATGAGCTGCGTATGGTACTTTTATGCAAGATGCAAGATAGTCTATGAAATACAATTCAGGACCAGTCTCGTCATCATAACCTGCCATAAGCAAATTGACAAAATAAGGAGTTCTGGTGCGAAGGTAATCAGCTAAGTTTCTCCTGGTAAAACTGGCAGCTGCCTTCGGAGATAGTTCATACCCATTACGCATTTTATACAACTGTATATTTTTGCCAATGTATTCTGAAAACTGAGTCGTATCCCCAGATTCTCCAGACACGGCCATTACAAGTTTATTAGAAATCTTATGGATCTTTTGCTCGTCTGAAAAAAGTTAGAAACAAAAATTGTAAAATATAATCATGCATCTCAATGTATAAGCAAAATAGAAATAATGATAAAGGTTAACCAATATTTTGAAGTTTAACATTAAGTTTTAATTACCGCTTTTCATGACCATAATTGACTGGGCATTTGTCATGTCAGCTGCGACCAGCACAAAGTCTTTAAATTGAATACCGATTAAACACTCCATTTTCTTCACGAGTAACTTACTATCCAAGAACAATCGGTTATTCTGAAAAACGCCTGTCACTCGAATATGGCCGAAGACATGTTTGTTCCCTAATCAATGTGGCCAACAATCGCAACAGAGTACCATAAATGACTCAATAAATCACTAAAAACATAGGGATTATTCTTGCGAAAAAAAAAACAAAATTGGAACAGCGGCAACACTGAAGAAACCGTTTTTCTTTTATTTTCTACGTCGCGAATTTTCGAATGACTTTTCGAGCGCGAAGTCTGTCAGGTTTCTAATGACAACCGGATATCTCCCAAAATATACCGATTGCTTGACGTATCTTTTTTGTCTGCCTTGATTGCCATTGTTTTCTCAAACGGTTAATTGCCTATGATATTTCGAACGACCGACATTGTAATCGGCGTGTTTAAAAACGTTGCCTCGTGACATACGCTCAGCAAAATGCCAGTGGATCAGATTCAGTATTCGGAGAAATACAATGATGACAAATACGAGTACAGGTTAGTGAAAATCTTGACAATTTTTTTTAATGCGACTGAAAACTTAATTTTTACAATGTCACACAATAGTTGTTCCAATAAGAGAAATTATTAGTAAGTATAAATATGTTGTCTGATCATCAAATGCTATTGTAGACACGTTATTCTGCCGGCTGATTTAGCCAAGCATGTACCCAAATCTCATCTGATGACTGAAACTGAATGGCGTAACTTGGGAGTTCAGCAAAGCCCAGGATGGGTTCACTACATGATGCATGGACCAGGTATAATGATTAATTAGTGGTGGATACTTGTATCATTATGATGGAGTTAGCTTCGAACTTTCTTAAATAACTTCTTATAGTTTTGAGACTTTTTTTTAATACTGCTATTGAGCAGTCATGTCATTATTTTCTTTTTACTTTGGACTTGCAGAACCACACGTCTTGTTGTTCCGCAGACCAAGGACTGATGTCCCAGTCCGAAATGGTTCAGTCCAGCAAAATCAAAACGTTTATTGCAATTAAGTTATAAGTTATGAATAAGTGCTTTGTTAAAGACAGTGCCTACCTTCTTTTGTATATTGTTTAGCATACATGTAATGGCATTTTGCATTTGTTGCAAACTCACAGATTTGGCAAGCTGGTATGATGATATTGTTACCTGTTTATGTATAACTCTAAGGTACTACTAACTATAAGATAACACTGTACAATATTTTTCATGTAAGGTATGGCTTTAGCTGCATTGACAAACTTTAAATAGTAATTAATTTAGTATCAATCGCTCGTTTTTATAATCTACATAAAAGCTTTTTTATGTGACATGATATGATATTTCTTTAATTGTTAAAGCTTGTCCATGCAGAATTTTCCGTCATATGGGTGAAGGAATAAGAGAATAAATTATTTTTGCATAATTTGTGAGATAAATCATTGTGACCTATGATCTCTATGTTAATCGCTGATACAAGGTGATCTTTTATTTTTGATGATTTTTTTATAATTGAAATTTCCATTGTACTTTAAACTGTAAAATCAAATATTTGATGAAGAAAAAATACGTATTGTCGGATCATTTGTTATTAGAGTTATGAATTTGAAATTAGTAGGAAGATCAAATGTATGGGTTTCAGAACTTTTCATAGATATAATTAAAAAATCAATGACAATAGTTATTTAATATTTCTTTATGGACTTGCGTATCAAAGCCAAACGTTGTTTGTGAGCTTCTGTAACTGTGGCTCGTTTGTATGGTCGAACTTCATCAGTGCCAAAACCAGGAATCCACATATTCCAATTTCTCTCTGAAATGTATATTAATTTAATGAAACCACTGATGATTTTTGATGCTAAATGAAAATTATTAAAATATTATCTTACCTAAATGTAACTGTACATCTTTCACTTCTACTGTATTTGCATGCCTGTGCTTAGCCAACAAACAAGCAGCATTAACAGTTGTCTCAACAAAATCATCTGCTAACTGTAGGAGTATTTCTTCGACTTCTTCATCCAATTGTTCTGTAGGATCCACTTCTCTCACTAAGTCTTGTAACCTTGTCTTGGTAAGAAACTGAGAAGAAACAATAATGAGTTAAATTCCTTGCAATAATAATAAATCTAACTTTCTTACCTGTGGAAAGTCTGTAGATGAGCTTGACATCGATGACTGTTGCACCTGTTGTACTTTTGTTGGTTGAGATACAAATGGTGCCTGCGAAGGTTGTGTCTGAGCTTGTAAAGTCTGTACTGTATTGCTACTTGGAAGCGTAGTCAATGTAGGTACTGGAGGATTACTTGGACCAACTGACTGGAGATTTCCCAGTGCAGAATTCATATCTGCATTTGCAGTACCAGTTTGCATAGCAGACACTTGCTGCGCCATTTCTACATGAAAGACCAAACTTAAACTTATTAAAATTACCAAGGACTGACCTGCTATTTTCAAATACACGACATTGACATCCCATTAGAAAAGAATACAATTTGACAAAACACATAACCACAAAATTACAAATAACAACCCCGTCCCCCAAACAGAGCAACGATCATTTTCTCAAAAACTCTTATCATTGAACAATCGAGAAAACATTCTTCGTATCTCTTCCAGACACAAAAAATAATTCTCTACCCGCTACAAAACTCTTTGGAAAATTCCATCCTTCACGAGTACCTTTTGTTTGAAACTTCAAACCGCGAGAAACGGCAACTGCAGGGTTTTTTTCGTTACAAACTTTAGTAATTTCAGAATCAATCCAAATACCTCAAAATCTCTAGAATATCCAATTTTCCAATTGGATAATATTCATCCAAATTTCCCACTTCTGTCCCAATTGTGCAGCCAAAATCATACAAAGGACATAAATTACCTAAATATAGTTACCATCGACAGATCATAAGATCCACCAAAAACTATCGCAAACACAACAGATGTCGGTACAAGTAATCCAAAACGCGGATGAAGTAGCATGTAGATTTAATTCGACCCAAACTTCAAGTCATTCCTGGCAAGAAGCCGATACGTATTATGGGGTTTGTGCCGTCGAATTGGGTAGTTACATGCGCGCCGCCGTGTAAAGTGGGACGTTATACTTTAACGTCTCCGAATATCGCATTCTAGCCAATAATTAAATTTCACACACATCCACTGTCACCAAAATTCAAAATTTCATCTGCTTCAAAACCATTTTCATCCGACTCCAACAAGGCATATAACTTACGAGAAAATCAGCTACAGTTATTCCTCTTTCCACTGCTGTTACTGCCTGCTGCTCCAGTTACCGCTCTGCCGACACTGCTATTTGACGTTCTCGCATTAAGGGCAACGGTGAGTCGAATGATTTTACATTTTATCTGCATTAATTTCGATACCTCATAGAAACTGAAGATTAGTCGAATGCGTAGACTGACTTAGAATTATCTGTAATGATTACGTGTTGTGCATGTCGTTTTATTTTATATTCTATAATATTAAATATTGGTATATAGGTACTTGACAGATGGGCATCGATCGCATGGGCACCTGTCCCGACGAGAATTTTCAATGATTCCTCAATGACTGTCAAGACGCTCGCTTGTGAATACTCGTTGGAAGAAAGAAAAACATGTATGGCGAACAGTGGAATTTTGTTTTTCTAATTTTTTTCCTTACGGGATCTGTGAGATTTTTATTTTCACGAATTGTTGGTTAATAGCTCGATTAGTGCGAATTCTTTTTCATCCACTTGATGACGAGTTACTGATCTAATTTATCCGTGTACATAGATTTTTCCTCCGATTTTGAGTTTCTAATTTTGCACGTCGGTGTGGATGCTTTTTCTTTTATCGTCTAGCTTTCGCAATCTTTCTCGAGTTTTATTTTAACATTGATTACGACTTCTGGGGAACGTCCAAAGCCATTCTCATTTTTACGAAAAACGTCGGTTATGTTTTGGCTCGATAAACTGTTCTTTGAATGTTATATACATATTTATGTATATGTTTGCCTATAGGTATATTTATGCGTTACGTAATACAGTATTGTATATTGTTTGCGAGCCCCCAGTTTTCCCTCAGTTTCCTTTTTTTTCCCTTGCAATGAAATTCCGCCGTTCGTATCGCGTAAAATAACATTTTTTTCTAATGCCGACGATCAGTATTTTTCAGTTTTCTTTTATGCACTTAGCCGTGTGCTTTCTGAATTTTAGATAATAAATATCTATCTTACGATGACAGAATCGTAAATCTTTTCGCAGGATTTTTATAATAATCCCCATAGAATATAATATACATAGGGGAAGGGGAGGAGGGAAAGAGGCCCCATGGAGCAAAATCGGCATCCTCATTAATACTATTAATGGTGTCCATTTTGCCCCCCCCCCCCCCATATATATATATAAATATTTGTATCCATGAAAAGTATGATCTATATTATCAGCAATTAATTCGATTAATTTTATAATTATATCATATAATCATCCCACGTCTGTTTAATGAACGATTTCTAATCTTAACAGATTTCATTACAAGATTGTATTTAATGACATGCTTGGGGTGTTTATCGTGAGCTATATAGAATCACGTTTCAATGTCTTGAAGGTTATCAACAAATTGCTTGAATCTGAAAGATAATTAGAAAATACTTTTAAGTTCGCCAATCATTAGAAAAGCGACAAGATTCACAATCACAAGCGTATAATTTTATTGTCATCCAAAACAAAAAGGTCACCGTTATCGCGCTACTTATTGAGAATAAAAATTCCTTGTCACGCAGACTTATCGTTATCAGAGTATGCATACGATGTGCAACGAAGGCTAAAGGTTGTAAAGAGAAATGCAAAAGATTTGTCATATTATTCCAGTTGCTTGATGATAAACAATTGAATGTTTTGTATCCTATATTATTAACTATTTAATGATTCCTCATTTGCAGATCCGGATTAACGGCTAGAATCATCAATGGCAGACAACAGTGGAGCAGTAGAATCGTAAGTTAAACCGATCGATTATCATCTACGTTTATTCGATTAAGTACAGTAACTATGCAATTGGCTTCATAATACATTAGATAAGCCGAATGACATGGAATTTCAGACCCCTACAGTACAATATTATCTATTGAACGATAACTGATGATAACAGAATTGGGATCATTGACGTCGTACCGTCTCTTAGTATTCATTTTAAATGTATGGTAGCCATTGCAAAATTTTGGGCATAATTTTTACTACACAGCTAAGTATATTTGAGAATGCATATTGTATATGCAGTTATTAAATTGATAACAAGTTCTGTCGATAACTGCTAAATAATCATTTACACGGATTCTTGGATGTATTTTTATATTATGCAAGTTCCCATCTGTACTTTATATTTAAAGTGATAGTTGTACTAAACGAATTGTTGTTATAGGCACGTATGTCGTGTGACACTCAATTAGTATCATTATATCTTGTAACATACGCTTAATAGAGATATACTATAGTACAGTATACTGTCCGGAGTGTATTAGTTACGTCATGGGTTTTATTAAGGTCCCGTTCAATAGAATCTATCTGCTTTTCATTTGAAGTCTGTGTAACAGAGAAAGTATTAATGAAAATTGTTTCTCCTTTTCAGAATTCCCAAATTGCCACCGAAGCAGCAAGAAGTCAAGTGAGTGATAAGTCATCGTAAAGAATTTTTAATTTCACCACTATGATGATATGCAGTCTAGTTACTGAATATCTTTTCGCAGTAGGTTTAATATGTGATATTTCTCATCGGTCCACAGTCTTTGCTGTCTTATTAACATTATATGGATTGTCTATTGTGTACCAATGCTACTGGTATACTTAATGAGTATATGATATCCTCTTATCAAATGCTAATACTCTTATCTGAAATCAATAGGGTTCCTTTATCTATGCTATCTTCTGAAACTTTATTTATTTGATTGATTGTACGATCTTGATAACAAAAGTGATTTTAATATGATTGCTTATCATTGAATATAAAATTTATTTCATCAACTCTCACTGCTCAACAGCCATTACAGTGATTATTGCTGCGTGGTAGGCGGTATAGTAGCGAATTGGATGCCTCACTATGTCAATGCCACGTGTATATTTAACTCTGCAAAAATTGTCGTATGTTCGCAAGAAATAGCATATATTATCGCATTCTAGTATATATTACAGTCAATCTTGTTTCCACGTGGATTATATAAAATTTTTATAGATATGTAAATTAATTAGGAGCTTTTCTGTCGGAGATGGAATTTTATAAGTATTGCGACATTGCTATTTTTTTGTTGGATATAATTTCGACAATCCCCATTATGATTGGACGTTAGCCGGTCTCCTGATTCTACTAGTGTATATAAAGATACATTGACTCCAAAAATCTGACCGAGAATTTCGTATTATTAGCATCTTCTTATCTATAATAGATTGACGCCTGAATTATCAGTCCGTTTAATGAGTACTAATGAAAATTAATAGAAACATCGTCCCACATTATTAATTTTTTAATGAAATTTTTATGAGAATACAAAACACTGTGTTTATTAGAATAATATAATTTCCAGTTTATTTGTTAATTAATATATTTGCCTAGAATAACTACTGTACTATTAAGAAGTATTCCATAAACATATAGTAGTATCTGAAAATGTATTTATTAACATTGAGGGATCTTGTTTGCGAATCTATGATTTGGATAGATCCATTGAAGTGTTGTGCAAGATAAATTTAGGAAAGAGTACCGTTACGAAAGTTGATAAGAGAGTAGGAGATAATTCTGAGAGGAGTTGTAAGAAAGGAGTTTACAGCAATTTAGATGAATAACGGTAGAAAAATATTTTGACTAAGAAAAATTTCTTAAGACAGTCAGACATATAAGAATGTTTTGCATGACAGATTAATGATTATTGTTTTCAGGCTCGTACCTAAGATCATCAATGGCGGTATTGCTGGTATCATTGGCGTGTCCGTGGTATTTCCACTGGACTTGGTTAAAACACGTTTGCAAAATCAGGTCGTGGGACCCAATGGCGAAAAAATGTACAAGTCAATGTAAGTTTAATATGTGGGCTATGTAATGTAACATTTAATATACTTTTATTCAACCTCCTTCAAGAGATTAATATTGTTACAGGTTTGATTGTTTCAAGAAAACATACAAGGCGGAAGGATATTTTGGAATGTATAAAGGATCAGCTGTTAATATTTTATTGATAACACCGGAGAAGGCTATCAAACTTACTGCCAATGATATGTTCAGGCATCATTTGTCTACAGGTCCAGGGTATGAGAGATTGGAGCTCTTAAAAAATCCTAAAATATCTTTCTTGTTAGATTTATATAAAAAATATTGAATCCTTTAGCCAACCTTTACCACTTCCTCGTGAAATGTTAGCTGGTGGATCTGCAGGTGCATGCCAAATAGTGATAACGACACCAATGGAATTGCTTAAAATTCAAATGCAAGATGCTGGTCGTGTTGCAGCTGCAGCCAAGGCTGGTACGTATACATCAGTGCACTATTGATTTCTTTCTCTTGGTAAACAATTATATTTCTTTTCACAATTATAACGTAAATTTTGTAATCTCACAGCTGGTCAGCAGATTCCCAAGGTATCGGCATGGTCTCTGACAACAGATCTCCTTCGTAAAAGAGGTATCCTGGGGCTGTACCAAGGCACAGGTGCGACAGCCCTTAGGGACGTGACTTTCTCCGTCATTTACTTCCCACTCTTTGCAAGATTGAATGATCTTGGTCCCAAGAGAGAAGACGGATCCTGTAAGTCACCAAAAACCATCATCGTATCCCTCATATTTTTCTTGTCCTCAAATAATATTATTTCAAGCTTTGCAATACTTTTCTTGTTCTTGTAGCTGTCTTCTGGTGCTCCTTCCTAGCTGGTTGTGCTGCCGGCTCCACCGCTGCCTTACTAGTCAATCCATTTGACGTTATCAAAACGAGATTACAAGCAATCAACAAAGCACCCGGAGAGCCAACATATAATGGCGTCCTGGATTGCATAGGGTAAGTACTAAAAATATTACACAAGTAATTTCCTGTACAATAATACGATTGCTTTTGTACCTTGTAGAAAAACATTGAAGAACGAGGGACCCACGGCATTTTTCAAAGGCGGTGCTTGTCGTATGATTGTGATAGCGCCATTGTTCGGTATCGCGCAAACCGTCTACTACCTCGGCGTCGCGGAGCGACTAATGGGCCTCAAGTAAAAGCGTCGTCGACGTCGGCGTTGTCGTCGTCCTAGAAAGTTACTCACGCTTGCAGGCGCGCGCGAGAAGCAGACAATAATACAAGTATTTTTAGGAGTAAATGCTAATTTCTATTAGATCACGAATCTCGACACGGGTTTGGCCGTGCGGTAACTGCTCGTTGGATTTACACAGAAATAAGGATATCGACTGGAGACTCAGTTTCTGCCAAATATGAAATGATAGTCGTTACGGCAGTGCGAATTGTTAAAAAAAAAGAAACTTCCAGATTGTGAAATTAATTTCAACGCTCGTTATACACGCAGTGCTTCAATAGACACTTGAGGAAGAAAGGTAGTTAAGATTTTTTTATATATAAATATACTTTGCTTGACAGTACGATTTTGTTAGGATAATTTTATGTGGATTGCATTGCTACTACGAGATGCCAATGCGAATCTTTTTGACAAGTGGACCGGATGTCTTATTGATTTATAACGATTTTATTTCTGCCAATAAAAAATGGTAACGAGTAACGTTAAAGCAAAGCAAGTGTCTGCAGTGGAATTCAAGAAACCGTAGACACTTTTAATCAAAGTATCCACAGGCGTATACCGATTATTGAATTGAACAAGGAAATGATTGGAATGTCAATTAAAGTCAAAGGAATTTTACTAGCCGGTCAATTAACTGAAGGGTTGACAGTATTTTTTAGAGAAACAAATTTTCTTTATGAAAATGTACTTTTGTCGGTGATTGATATATTCAGTAATTCTCTAGCCACCCGACCTGTGCATTTTGCCTCTGTGACAACGAGTCCTACTATTTCTAATCTTGGACACTTATTAGAATTCATCCAATTAGCTGGAATGAATCTAATGGAACAACAAAGAAAAAGGAATACTTAGAAATGTTCGATGAAAACACTGCCCTGAATTATCCTTCGGTATTACTCTAACCAATGATCTATGCCCAATCTTTGTCTATCCACTGTTTATGTACACGAAAAACGTATTTTATATCAGTAGTTTCCATTGTGCTGCAACAATATAGTGGCTCAACATTAATTGCAAAAGAAAATTTCCTTAGTAAATTCATATCCAACGACATTATAGATATTTAGACGTATTTTCTCAGTGCCGATCCCTCCCGCCCTTTCTTCCACATATGGCATTTCGCCATTTTATTTTCTATTTTACTTTGTAAATAGCTACGCGCGCGCATCGCACGATTAGGCATACCTGTAAGTTCTGCTGAAATTTGAGTAAACAGCTAATAATTAAGTGAATCAAAAACTAAAACCTTGCAAAAGCGTGGAAACGTCTCTAGCTCGAAATTTATGTCGCGCGGTTCTTGTTGTTCCTGTTGTTATCATGGATGATCGAAAATGTCTGCTAAAGAATTTATCTGCGCCCCATAATTATTTCCTACGATAATATTAAATTTCATTAACGCCTTGCCTACCGATACTCGCCATTTGCGTTTAGAAAATCGCGTTCTCATTAGTACTGGCAACTTTTGACCAAAAAGGAAAATCTTATCGACGCATTATCAAATTCTCTTGTGGTTCTTTCATCTCGAGCTTATTCTGTTATAATATAATACTATGTATATAATGTGAACGTCATTCACGTAGCCATGCGCATTTTAGTTTACTTTCCTAATCCATTTTAAATAGTGCAGAGCCTCTCGTTTAAGCGTATGTTTTACTTTTGGCGTTCCACCTCCTTTGACATTCTTTCTCTTTCATTATACACGACAAGAAAAGCAAACAAACAAAAGAGAAAGGATGCGCGGGATAAAACAAGAAAAAAAAGAAAGTAAATATTAGCATTAAACGTAAAAAATTGCTTCGTTGACTGTGCGGACAGCAAAATGATGTTGTGTCGCGGTTGTATTATATATATATCCTAATGTTACTAATTTATAATAGTCAAAGGTATATATTGTTGCGAGAAGAACATAAATAATGTCGTGCTAATCGTCAATGTAATAAAAAAAAATATGTGTCCCGATGTATCAACGATAGTTCATACTGAACTGCTGTATTATTGCGACTTGTCGATATCGAAACGAATATAATTTTATCCTGTCAGAAACTTCTGATTAAGATCGTATTATCATTCTTGTTGTTGTAATCTCGTTTTTCTTTGTTCACGCTACTTCAACTTACTCATCTTGTGCTTTTCACATTCTTTCTACGTATATTTAGAATACTATTTCAGCTTATTATACACCAAATTACATACATATTTACAGTAAACGCTAAACAGTATAGGTATATATATATTTTTTTGTAATCTGGAATCCTAAAATGGAAGTCTAACTGCGACCTAATTAGTTTTCCTTTCTTTTTTTACAGTTATGGCAAAACATAACGTTAATTCTCAATATCCTGTATAGGCCAGGCGACCTGCGCCACAGGTGATAAACGTACGTGCACATAAGCCTATCTATTTATAAACCCAAAAACCACAATGAAAATGAAAATAAAATATTACGCTCAACAAAAAAAAAGAATACGTCATACTCGTGACAACCGTTTCCAATTGCTTATTCGCTGACGGGAAATTATCTGAGATATGACAGTGTATGATATGAGTGAAAATGAAAAAGAAGAAATAACATTAAATTTGCTATGTGATAATATAACCGGGATAGTAAAAGTACAACGTTCTCTTACATATTTATGTGCGTAATATATATACCGCGTTTTACTGTATTAATAACGAGAAACGCCTTTGAATCGCACGGCGACACGCGAAATATATCTATTATATTTTTTTCTAACTCTTTTAGTTATTTAATTTATATTCAATTTATCTTGTCTCGTTTCTTCAAGAAGAAAGGGCCCGCGCGCATGCGCAGCGAACTATTGTCGCTTGGCCCAATTACACTTTCTTTATTGCACATTGTTTTTCAAAGTCAATGATTCGCACGAGCGGACGAACATAGATACTGTGAAGATATACGGAATTATTATATTTGTTAGTAATATTTTTCTTTCTCTCGATGATTCTGTGAACAGTTATATATTTCACTAATACCGATTTACAATTCATTACCCCGATTTTTACATTGCGGTAACGATTATAAAATACTGTTCAATTGTACGTGTCGTGTTCACGTAGGACTTTGGCAGTTTTTTTAAACGGTTCTCGAAGGCGCATATGATTTTGTACTGTTAAAAATAATATCAGAGAAATTAAAGAATAGAGGGAGAAAGCTTTTAACGAGTTCACGCAATTTTAATGGGTCTATTGTCTGGTCTAATTACCACGGTCGTCCATGTTAATCCGTTCGCACGGATCAGAAACCGTAAATATTGTATTTTTTTTCGTATAATTGTGATACAGTAGCGTGCGTATTTTTTTTGTTGGTTTGTACAAGCAAAGATAAAGAAAAGAAAGAGAAGATACCGTACTAGGTTCTCATGTATTGTCACAATAATGTGGGATTTTTTGCTATGCTTTAGTTTCTTGTTTTCTGTTTGACGGTTATCATATACTGTACACTGTACACTTGAACAATGTGGTCGTAATTATCGGTTGCGAGCAACAACGAGAAGAAATAGAGAAGGGAATGTTTTTTGTAGACGTTGGTGTGGTTTTGAACGTTGCTTGTCTAGTCGGTAAATTTGCGGTTCGGGTTGCGACCGAACAGAGCCGAACGGATCTCCGGCACCAGCTGCTGTGCAATCAATTCTAACCTTGACTCCAGGGTGTTGCTGATCTTAATACGTCCTGTATAAAAATTATCGTGAGAATGTTTCATTGGATTGCTCTTTTTTGTTGTCTGGATTTTAATACAAAATTCTACTGCCAGTGAGTGCATTGGTATATTGTTTGCTGCACTATTATTTTTGGATTATAAATAACAAAAAGGAAACTCACCCCTGGCTGCAAGCAGATCAACACCACCGCAGCTGTCAGCAGGCAGGAAATTGTCCTGGTCGACCTTCACAGAGACGTCCTTGCCAGAGACTTCCTTATAAGTTTGCTGAACTGAACTTACAACCGATTCGGCAATACCCAGATCAACTTGACGAACGCGGATCACTACGTTGGCTTCCATCAGCTAAAGAATTTAGGTTTTATTAAGATGTCATTATTGGTTTTGTTTTTATAATTGATTTGATATTATTAATAAGAATTACCTGGTACAATGCTTGTATAATTAGGGATTTTAAAACCTGGGCATAACGGGATGGATCACGGGTTACTTCACCCAGCCTCTTCCTGGCCTCATCAAGCACATTGCGGACATGGTCTTCACGAACCTTCAATACTTTCAAACGTGCCTGGTTGAGCATGTTTGAAGATTGGCTATAGAAATGGAATTAATATATGCTTAAAGAAAATCATAGCAGGCATAAATTATTTCTATTTATTTATGCCAAAAGCTTTCTGCAATAACATTCTCACTAGAAATTAAG
Source organism: Pachycephus smyrnensis (assembly GCA_030142225.1). Taxonomy (NCBI): domain Eukaryota; kingdom Metazoa; phylum Arthropoda; class Insecta; order Hymenoptera; family Cephidae; genus Pachycephus; species Pachycephus smyrnensis. Next base: position 207,429 of record JARQST010000089.1, on the reverse strand, counting down.
ATAAGACACTATTGGGCCTGTATAAACAAGGTCTTCAACCAATTACATAATATCCTTAATAATTTAGAATTTTTGAAAAAATTGATTATTTCATATACATTGTAAAGCCCTGAATTTGTTAATGCTCATTTCCATAAATTCTATTAAGAAAGTTTAACTTTTCTGTGATTATTTTTATAATTTGTAAAGAGGTGGGTGTGGCACACTAGTGACATGTGACACTGTGCTTCCAGCAAATGTCATAGATAGCAGCAGTGTGTTTAAATAGTAAAAATGCTATTTCTCGAATTACTATGGAACTTTTAATATAATAATGTAAAAGGAGGGTGTGGCTACTAAAAAACATGTGACTTATCCAATTTGAAAAACTCTAAGAGCATCTAAGTCTATATGGCATAAAGTAATCAGAGAAAAAAATATCATACATTTTCTTCTGCAGCTCAACCTGCTTCTCTTTCTTTTCATAATATTCCATGATTTTAAGACGCTGTTGCTGCACCAGACGTCCCTTTTCAATGTTAAATTCTTCCTCTGCTTTTGCATCAATTTCCTCCGCCTTTTCATTGGCTTCTTGCTCAATGAAGGCCATCATGTGCTTGATCTGTAAAGCAATAACACAAAATGGTCTCTACAAATCAGTAAAAACAATCAGTCTACGAGTCATTTAATGAAATAAAGTGTCCAATAAACATGGATACAGATAGAATAAAAAAAAATTAAAACCATTTGAACTGCAGTTCTTGTAGGTACATAAAATAAAATTGTATCTAATTGAATAACAATCTGTAAAATGATATAATTAAGGAGCATCAAGTCATGTATAAGACAGTATTACCTAAGGCTAACAATAGTGATAGCAACTCTCGTTTTGTATATAATTTTTGGAGCACATCTTGCCAAGAAAAGTCATAAAATAAGTGTCAATGCTATAGATATTTAAGAAGCCTAACTAGGCCAGTGTCTTCTGAAGGCATATGCACTGTGCAAGAGTGTCGGCTGCTAGAAGAGAAATGCAATATTCAAAAACCGTGTCTAAAGGCATGCCACGAAATTGGCAAAGGTTTACAGCATAAACGAAGGACACTCTGAGAAAGCTGTCGAGGAGTTTCGCAGTGCCTCGTAAAAAGAAGGCGGTGCTCTTCGAGTACCAAGAATAGAAATAGTCTGGAGATTCTGGTGCTCTCAAAAACGTCATTTTCTTTTCGTAACGCACCTGCTTCTGCACGTCCGCGTCGCTGAGAGCCATGGTGATGTCGTGCTTTTCCTACGGCAGATGACCACGAAAACTCCTCGCTGGATATCCGCGAAACTGTAAAAACCGGAGTACAAACTCGATGAAAGAAGTCAACGCCTATGAAGCACCAGCGTTCACCAGACTGACCGAGCGACGATCATATGATTGCTGCGTGCGCAACAGCACTCGAATCAAATGAGTGTCTTGCAGATGCAGAGGTATTGCGAGATCTTCTTGCACAGAGAAATGCAGTTGCAGTAGCAATTTTCTTGTTGGAATTATTGTGACTACTACGAGGACTCTTAAAAGAACATCATGTACTAAGATTTATCTTATAATTTCTGAAGAATCCACAGTTTTTATGGCTCGTATGGTTTTATAATCACTCGTTCAGCTGCTGATTTGATCTACATTAACGGTAGAGAAGAAATCTTCTTTATCCATTGACAGTAACGAAGTTTCTGACCGTGCTGCGTATATACGGCCGTCTAATCGAATGCACAATAGCGAATTTTTGTTTATGAATATCACGAGGAACTTCCGCACGTCGCGGTCTGACTTTGTTAATTAAATAAGACCTTGGGATGATTATTTCAATTGTTATTCGCAGGGTGTTATTTTAGGGCTCGCGCCATATTTCGGTTGCTGATTTGGGGACGTTCATAAAATTGCTAATATGGCAGAAATCTGTGTCTCTAGTGTTGTTTAAGTTTGAGAAAACTGTACAGTATAAGCAGAATTACGTTGGCGAACGATATTGAAATGTGCGTGAAATCGTGATCTCAGTGGGCCAGTGCACGCGAGTATTGGACTCCCATGCGGAAAGCAGTGACCGCCTAAATTATTTCGGCGTAACACCTTCATTCCAAGTCAACAACATCGACTTTTTAGTGTTTTTTTTTCTGACGTTCATCTACTTTGTTTATCATGAATTCAATTGAATGCACGTTGCAGTGATTTGCAGCAGGAACAAATACGATAGGTAATGATATTCGAATGTCCACCGAGATTCCCTTAGTCCCAAAATGCTTGCACTATAACCTTTGTTTCCTTATGCTTGTCACTCAACTGTATGGCCCATGTAACGTCAGTACCGTCATATGCATCATTATCCTATCTTATGTCGTGATCACTTTTCCCGGACGCGACGGCATTTCACTTTACATATCCATCCCAATACTTTTCTTCTATACCCAGTTCGACTTTGTCCTCGATCACTCCTTTTATCCATGTGTATTTAAGGTTGAGAAAGCTTGGCCCATGCCATGCGATAGGATATGCAGTGATATTCACAATGTAATATCACAATTATACTGCCTTGTTTTTATATTTTGAGTAACATCAGATTGAAGCACTTGCAGTATCCTCTGATGAGAAAACTATTTGTGTATTTTCTTTTGGTTTTTTGCTTGAAATGGGGTGTTCTGTCAACTCGATGGGTGCTGGTTTCTATTAGATTGCCTTTTATACTTGATTGAATGCAAAGAATTAATGGGTATAGATAACTTTTGTGCAGGGCAAAATACAGAAGCGTTCCTTGATGGATCAGGTCCGAACATTTTTGTTAGGTAAGCGACAGGCTACTCAGTGTAAAAATTTGGCTCCTGCAAGTAACACTTGAATTGACAGTATAGTAAACATATGCACAGCATATTCCTTTGGATGTTTAAAGCTTCCTTTATATTTTTCAGACGACTGAATTCATCTGTAAAAAATATTGCTGCGTCTTGTTCCTCTTGCAACTAAACGTTATCCAAGGAATCCATGATTCTACTACATAGTGAGAACCAAGTTGGCTCTAGTCTTATTTGAGGAACAAAGGCAATCGACTGCTACGTTTTTGCTAAGAAGGCATCTGCAACTATTCACATCACAATCCAGTAAACAAGGAACGTTTCTTCTAACCCTTCCAAAAGTCGCACAATCTACTGCCACAGAATCGATAAATCCAAGAACAGTGCGCCCATCCTGTTACAGAGCACTACCAATCGCAGTAATACTTGGGGTAACCTGGACGGTGCTAGAAGACAAACTAACAGAATAATCATATTGAGAATAGGTCAGAGTCCAAAAAGAAAGCCATTAAACGTTCATACAGATAATTAAAAAAAAAAACTTAAAACAAAGAAATAACGGATAAACTCATCAAAGGCTGCCACTAGATGTATCCATCAGGACGACTCCTATCAACGTTCGTCTCGTGGTTCCAGGTTGTAACATCGTACCCTTGGTTGGGACTCTGCACGAGCCCCCTAGAGTACGGCGCACGAGTGTGAACTGGCCTGGTTACGCGACCCGGAGTGCATTTTTTTTCTGTGGAAATAAACGTAAAACAAAGTGTTTCTTGGTGTGCCCCAGCAGGTACTTTATAGTGGAGCCACCGGGCTATGGCCAACCTGAACTTTGAGCAGCCGCCACGCAGTATCGCGAACGCAAGCTTAACTTCGCGTGGGGCTGGTGGGGGGGGCTTAAGCTCGTCGACCCTTTCGGGTCATGTCACGCCCACTTCGGGCATGTTCTCAGGATCCTCCGCAAGCACATCGAGCACATCAAACTCTACGGTTGTCGGTGCCAACGTCTATCCTGGTGCCACGACTTCCGGAGCTGCGCAATCCGCTGCGCATCAGCCTCAACAGCAACAGCTCTCACCTATGGGCAGCAGAGGACTCTTTGGGCAGAGGGCTTTCACTGACAGACGTACAATGCCTGCTCTTGGGTCAGTTCACGCTGTATAATGTAGCAATTCTCTATATTATCTACACATTTTAGAATACCTTTTAGACATGCAGTCATTATTATTATACGCTAGCCAGCGAACTGTATTTATTGCAGATGATCCTCTATATTATTTCATCCTGTATTGATTTTCATTGTTGCTTTAGATCTGTATTGGCTTTCATCAGATTTACTTGACTTTACTGTACGCTTCTTTGTAAGCTACAATCGAGCTCTTCCTCTTGTACGAGTACACGCTTAAAATTTTATATCAGCTATTCCACTCGTTTACCAAAAATCTCTGTCAGCTTATCCTACGAATTCGTAGTGCTAGTCTTTCTTTTATTGGAAAGTTTTTGGAAAATTTACATGTAGCATACTCACGTTGTGTATAGACGTGTTTACTTCTGCGCTTAATGCCGTACCACCTGTGCTTACAACACTGTTCTAATGATATTGCTAACTTGGTAACAGATCATTTCGATGATTGGCAACTTTTAATAATCCATCAAAAAATTGGCATCACTTCACGCTCAATATTTATCGAGAACGCGTTTTTTCACCATGAGAATTATTATACTCCCGTTCTCTCTTTTAACTCCATGACTTTTCCCGCGCAAACAGTCCATCCAATCCTTCCACGTTTCTCATCCATGTATTACACCAGGATATTTCGCTCATTAACGTATACACCCCTTGGACGCCATTACTTCTATTCATAATAACAAAACAAATTTCCAGAGACCATGCATGACCCGTAATAACATATTCGTATAGAGCGTTACCCTAAATATTTATCAAAACATTGAATCCTTATAATTTTCTTAGTTCCTCCCATTCTAACCAATGACCGATACTCAGGTTGATTTTAAAATTACAAACAAAAAAAAAGTAGCACCAACGTGACAAAAACTCGTTACTGGCTAATCCTCTTTATGGAAAATTTGGGACACAGGTAGGTAAACCAGCTTTAGGCAATTCGCGAAAAATCGTATAAACTACGGAAACAATTGTTTTTCAATAATTTTCTATAATATAACGTCAGCGTCCATACGCTTCCTATACACAATGGCTAAGTGGAGACTTTAATGCACGTCTTGATATATTTGTAACACTTTACCAATTCTTACAGGAATTCAAATCCAATGGGTAGTATGGGCAGTTTTGGAATACCTCCAAGTCGTAGCTACGGATCTCAAGGTGCGATCAACAATTTCCACTCTGTGTTTGGGAGCGGAGGTGGCGGGGACACCAGCACTCCTCCTCTCCTGGACCTCTCGGAGTTTCCCTCGCTGACGAATCGTGGCCAGGGTGACTCTATGCCTCAGCCTAGTCCTATGCCTGGGAAACAACCTTACGGTTAGTCACAAGTGACTACGACCGGGATACATTGACATTTCTTTTCTTTTTTTTATTTATATATATTTTCTCTTGTTTTCTTCTTCCATCTATATCTTTTTTCTTCGTACTCTTACACTCACTCTCTCGTTCTCTCTTTGTCGTGGCCAAATATTTTTTTTCTTTATTTATCTCTCCCCGACTCTTTGCATACTCATTGGAGTATCCTGGACAATGACTATCTCGTGGGTCTGTAATTGTTTGAGAAAAATTGTGTGATTATTGCCAATTGTAATTTGACAGTGTAAGTTTTGTTTGATTTAATATATACAGGAATATTGCCAATTTGTACATACAGAGAGTCGGTATCTGTGAGAGTCGCCAATGATTTTCGTGAATTTTTACAAATTGTGAATGAATGATTCTTTGCATTTATATATATATACTTTTTTTTTAATTGATGACATTTTAACGTGACGCGATTATTATTGGTGTCTTGTGAAAGGGTAGACTATATTGGAATGCGTTAGCTTATTATTAACGTGGTTATTATTATTTTGTTACGTGCACGTATCGTTGCACGTGAATGTATTCGCGATTCCTTTCTCGTTTTTAATATTTTTTTTAATTTCCTCAAAAAAGTTCCTTTACAAATAACGAATCCGTCCCATATCCTTTGTACACCCTCTACCGTCTATTTGGATACAATAAGCCTTACTATATGATACATCGTGTCGTCCTGTCAGTCATCATCATTGTCATAGTCATTCTTTCATCATCATGATACCAACCATTAAAAGGCATCGGGTCGGTGCCGGTCAAATTGTTCGTCATGTGGAAATCAAGAAATTTGCACTAAAATATTGCATGCTTTAGAACATCGGACAGATTTTCTTCTCTATTTTTCATTTCGTTGACACGTCTGCGCATCCTTGTTTTCCTAATTGTTAATACACATTTCCCCATGTTCCCCGCTTAAACAGCACGTTCCTCTAAAAAGAAAAACACAGAAATGGATTGTTAAAGCACTTCCGATGGAAGAAAAATAATGTTTAACAGCAAGCATGAATACCTTGCTATTTTCCAATTGTCACGGTAACAATGGGGTAATCAAATATTTTTTTCTTTTTTTTTTGAACTACTGTTACAGTGGGTATGGTAAAGCAACCGACGTCTGAAGCGAGTGAATTTACTATGAGTTCAGAGGACTTCCCTGCGTTGCCAGGTACGCAAAGCAGGGAAGGACCATCTCCTGGGGGTAGTGTCTCTGGTGATAAAGGTATACCTGTGGGACTTGGTCCTGAGATCGGTCAGGACGTACTCCAGGCGAATAGAGCACCGGGTTCGGAAAAGTCTCAGGCATCTAAAAGAGGCATCCAAACATCACCTGACGGTAAGGATATTGGAGATATTTAAATAAAGTAGAAAGAAATTACTGTAAAATATCACTGAGCATACGCAGTAGTGTGGTTCTTGGTTTCTGTAATATTTTTTTGTGTTTCAGGTAAAGTGACACACATACCGGCTAGTATGGTAAAGGATCAATTTGGTATGGTTGGTTTATTGACCTTTATAAGAGCGGCGGAAACGGATCCGAATCTTGTATCTCTAGCACTTGGACAGGATTTAACAGCATTAGGATTAAACCTTAATTCACCTGAGAATCTTTATCAGAATTTTGGCGGCCCCTGGGCGGAAACGCCTTGTCGACCTCAAGATATCGACTTTCACGTACCACCTGAATATCTAATCAATGCCTCCATCAGGTATCACAGAACGCCATACTTCCGGTCTTAAGCATTTTCTAGATATGTTTTAAATGATTTTTTTGTTTATTGCAATTCGTGTCTTTCAGGGATAAATTGGCACCCGTTAAGCTAAACCGGTATAAGGACGATCTCCTATTTTATATGTTTTATACGAATGTCGGAGATGTATTACAACTGGCAGCTGCAGCGGAACTGTAATTATCTTGTTCGCCAAATATTTCTCTCTTATTAATTTTGCGTTTTTCTCTCTTGTCTCATTGCCTTTTGTTCTGCCATTAGATACAGCAGAGAGTGGCGGTATCACATGGAAGAGAAAGTATGGATCACGCAGGCGCCGGGTCTCGGACTTGTTGAGAAGACTTCGACGTACGAGCGCGGTACTTATTACTACTTCGATGCGCAGAACTGGAGGAAGGTCGCCAAGGAGTTCCATTTGGATTACACGAAGCTGGAGAGTAGACCGCACCTTCCTACGACCTTTCACCAATCCCAGCCTTGACTACAGGTGTGTATTTTGTATTAAGGAATCAAAAGATTCTTGGGAAATAGCTTGTTTATTTGAGCCATAGAGTTTTGCGATTGCGCGTTTGACAAAAGTGTCAATTGGAAATTTTGTTGTTGACATGTTTCAGATCTGCCTGCAGACTCTTGTGCTGTCTTTAAGCTGGAGGAAATTCAGCTATTGTATAAATGAACAAATTTAATAATCTTTAATAAAAACATAAAATTCGAAGAGTAATAAAAAAAGTGACAAATGGTCCTTGATATTTACATCCGACATTTAATCCATCCTTATTTTTGCATAATTGGAAATGTTTATCTGACTCTGTAGACTTTATCGTAGTTCGACGTTATTTCATCTTTAATTCTTCAGCTTGTCGAGCGAGACTTATCACGCTTTCTGATGCTCTTATCAGCTTCTTCTCGATGTAATTTCTACTGTTTGTTTCAGTTTCGTTCAGGAAATATCTGTAATTTACCATAATTCCACAGCTATTAGCGGATCCACGTGGAGATGGATCTGCCAGCCAATTAATTCTCCACATAACGGCTCCATTGCGTAAGTGAAAATTTGCTGGTGAAACATAGAGGAAATTTAAATATTGAAATGTTCATTAATTCTTTCATGGACTGTTTTTACAAACTTACCCACACTGTTCAGTGCATAATTCCTTCTTTTCTCGGTATACAGATATCGAGCGCAAGCACGTATCAATGGTTTCTCCAAAATCGTAATTAATTTGTAATCATTCATCCACAAGGAGTTATCAAAAGTTTTCTTTAAGCTTTTGAACAAATCCTTTGACTCCAAAGTATTTTGAATGACATCGTATTCCTCGTCATTGAATATCTCACGCGCGTCTACAGTGAGATCCGCCATTATGATTACTGGAAGACACACAATTTCACAGGAAACTTACTTTGCTTTATTCTGTCAAGAAGCCACAATCGGAAATTGGGTATTGGTGACAGGCTCGATAGCTGGTCAATCATTGGAAACTCATTAATGACTTTCCTAGCAACTTCCTTTATTAAATAATTACCCAGCTCTATACCCTGAAATTAATAGTTTTAGTTACGACAGTAAAATGTCTTTTTTAATGAAGATTCATTGTTTGCTATTCCTTTCAAGTATCACCTGCAATCCTTTTTGCGTGGAAGCTATAGAGTAGAAAACGGCAGCCTTAATTTTAGTTTTGTCTTCTTGCAAGAAAGAAGTAACCTCCATTTTCTTGCCTAGAATTCGTTGTTCCGCTTCCTGAATTCCCTTGACAGTCGCTAAAATTATTAATATGTTACTTCTCTCCAATGCAGAGAATTACTCTAAAGAGGAAAACAACGTTACTTGGTATTTCATCACAAAGAGCTGTGTGCAAGACAACCAATGGTTCCCTGGGCATGGAAGGATGCGTGAAGACATAACATCTTCTATATGGACCAACACGTCGCTTCAGATCAATCCAATTTTTAATTGGATGAATAGCTTCGTAATCAGAGACCTAAATGATAGTCTAGAACAATTTTCTATTGCACAATGTACAAGAGGAATTAATAAATTGTACTATTTTGTACCTTTTGCAGTATATCGCAAGAACTCTGCCAAGTAATGCGTTCCAGGTGCAAAAAACCAACTGAGAACCAGAGCAGCAATAGTTCTTGTAAGGTCAGGTTCAGCTGTTGTATTATCATAACTTCTTCAGCTTTCTTAGTTTCAGATATCAGTTCCTGCAAAACTATTGATCAAGTATTGATTGACTGGTACAGTTTTAGTTTATAATTATGAATACCAAAACATCCGTTCGCAAATCAACCAGGAACTTGACGCCATACTCAAGACGACCCATTAATACAAAAAGCCAATGATATACAGGAGTAAGGGCATTCTTTAAGGATCGCTCGCCGATTATCATCTGTTTTTGATTATCCGGCTGAAATTAATTAATTTGTGAATAATCATTATGATGATAATTGAATCATAATTTGTATATAATCATATATCAATAATGTTCATTAAGTTGTTTATTAATTTGCACATACCTCACTGCAGAGTAATTTCTTTGCCAATTGGCATATGTCATTGTGATTGACAGCATACTGATATGCTAACAACTTTATGAAACTTTGTTTTTCATACTTTGACTGTGTACTGTACCAACAACAGAGCGACTGGATTTTTGTCTGAAATATCAACAATAACGATGTTTGATTATCAATTATTGTTAAAAATTTTCTTGTTATTTCTTCGTTTGTTACCTCTATTATCCAATTGCTGATGTTAGTATCCTTAAGGCCAAAGATTTCTTCCAATTGCTTATCCATACAGCTGTCTGTATACAACATTCTATTAGCTGCAGTTGGTACAATGGAAATAGAGGAAACCTTGTCGTGCAATTGCAAAACGCAGTCATTGCGTTCAAACGTAGAATATAAAGATATTCCAACTGGAAATTGCAAGGCAATTGGTTTTGAATTCCACCTGATTATTAACCTCCCACTGTACAATATTCTACGTCTGACTATGGACATGTTTCCCCTGGCAACAAGATGCGTAAACAAACCAGTTGTCCCAAATACGCCACAGGAAGACACCAAGTTGTACAACTCTACAGCACAACGTTAACAATACAGCAGCACAATATTCCTTGTCGTATTTATTCACGAACAATAGTTTTATAACACAAAAATATTGATTTATTTGTTCGTTCGTGTCAGCACCGCATACACATTTCCTCTGCAGTCTTCTAGGTTAACGTTAGAATCCACATTACGTCAACCATATTCAAAATGTCCATGATAGTCGCTTAATCAGTTAAGAAATAGTCATTAATCATTATGAAAAAGGTTGTGAATTATCTTAAGGGTAGAAAGCGCTCAGGGGGTCGCGGTGAAGATTCAGGACTTAATAAAAATAAGTTTAATTTAACTTATGATGCTCCACTGTCTGTTTATGGCAGTTCTGAAAGCATGATTTCTAGTAATGATACTATATCTATATATGATCCTGGATCTGTTAATAAGGGATGGAACAAGTTACATATAGCTGCTTGGGTTGGGGATGTACAGAAAATGCGTACCAAATTGAGAAAGGTACTTAAATCTTTCTTTTTAATATCAGTATCATTGAATCTAAGAGAAAATGTTTTTTTTTTTTCAGATTGCAGTGGATACCACTGATGACCTTGGAAGAACACCTCTTCACCTTGCAACTTCTCAAGGACACGCTAATGCAGTAGCTTTTTTAATTGCTTGCAAGGCTAATATGGCCGTGCAGGACATTCAAGGGAGAACAGCTTTGCATAAGGTATAAAATAATAAAAAAAATTAATTTTCTGTACCGCATAAGGATGCGTTAATGACTTGAACTTTGTTGCTGAACAAAATTACTGTTACAATCAGTAGTGATTCTTTTATTATTTATTGACTGCATAAAGCTTGTGAAAGTGGATAACCAAATTTATTGCACTTTTATTATAACGCGTGCGATTTGCGCTTTCGTGTGGGATAGATTAACGGTGTTGTTTATTTTCATAGATTATTTATTTTTTGAGAAATATTTTTTTTATGAAAGGCTATGGAGTTCGGGCACGTGGATTGCGCACAGTTGTTGCTGGATCGTGGCGATACGGATTTGGTCAACCTTGTTGATAGTTCTGGTGATGCGCCGTTGCACGTTGCTGCGAGAAACGGAAGTTACGACATGAGTTTAATGCTGTTACAAAAGGGCGCCAATTTGGAACTTGCAAATACTGTAAGAGAGATATTTGTATTTTTTACTTATTGATTCGTTATAAAATTAAGTTTTTTTTAATTTAGGATGGTCAGTTTCCATTGCATGTAGCCTGCGCATCTAATACTAAGGACACTCACGAATTGATTGAATTATTGTTACGTTATGGGGCTCTTATCAATGTCAAAGATAAGAATGAAGTTACCCCATTGATGATTGCTTCTGGGCAGGGTATCATTAATATCGTACGATTATTTCTTGAGTATGGTGCTAATAAAATGGTCAAGGATAAGAATGGTAATTATTAGACATTTTGTGGTGCTTGTGCAGGCAATTGATAACTGTTATCATTACCTGTAGGAAAAACTGCGTATTCGTATGCTGCCGAAAATCATTTTGATGATATTCAGGAAGTTCTGAGAGGACCGGGCGATAGCGATGACGTCGATGACCGCAAATTACATTCAAGTAATGGTTTAAAAATTTCTCAGGAATCGGTTAACGTTATCACTCCGCCGGTTTTTGATATTAACAATTCCGACGAAAATGACGAGGATGATGGGATCAATCAGCAGGTAAATAATCAACATCATTAATTTATTTACTGGTTTATTTTATTGATGTTCTTTTTTGAAATGTACAGATTGAAAATAAAAATGAAACGTCCTATATAAGCGACGAAGAAGTCGCTGGTACTACAGCGACAACTACTGAATGTAATAGGCCAGATTTCTTATCACCGTTGTCAGTACAAATTAGAAGGAATTCCAGTAAAAGTATCCGTACTGGAGAAGGTGATGGCGCGTGCTCCATGGAAGGAAATGATGCTACCAATAATACGGAAGAGAAATATGAAACTGATAAACAAATGAAAATGGATAATGAAAGTAGCGAGAGCGATTGGGCTGATGATTTTAGTTTATCGATTAACGAAGGGCCACGTAAATTATCATTGAAGAAGAGTCCCTTTTACGTTGGTGATAGCAGGACCAAGTCACAAGGAGATAGTGAAAAGAAAAGCTCAGTTGAGACACTTTTGAGTAGTCTCAAAATTGATGAACCATCTAAGGAGGAGCAAGAAATCGCAACAGAGCATAATAATGCAAATTCGGAAAATAAAACTTTTAAAGGTACCTTAAATTTTGAGAATTCATCGGATCCTGTGAAAACTATTGAAGACAGTGAATGTAAACTGGAAGATATGGTGAATCAATTTGATTTTATTGACGAGAACGAAGACACGTTCTCCTGCGATTTAACGAAAAAAATTGCACGGTCCAAGACTGTTTTTGAAATTGTTAGTGATAACGAGAATCAACCCAAGTGCTCAGATGCCCCTGATAACTCGGCACAGTCTAGTCCGCTTACTAGTGTTACAGAAAACTCAGACATATCCAGTAGTTCTAGTGAAGAATTGAAAATTTCAGAAAGTAAAAACGTGTCTGATCAGTCTGAAGCAGAAAATGAAAATTCGAGGAATATAAAAATTTCAATTTCACCATCTGCGTCTCATTGTGACAATACAAATAATGGGAGTTGGTCTTCCGACAAAGGGGATTCAGAAATACAGTCCGCAAATCCGATTGAAAAAATTGAAAAGCTATTCTCTATTTCTAAGACTCAAGATCATCAAAATTCTTCCAATGCTATTGATGACGGTGGAAATTCATCAAACGTCAAAGAATTCTCCCGTGTGCTCGACATACGAGATCTTAATGTATCCTGTAAAAATAACGCTAAGGATACTGGAAGTTTTGCTTCACCTGTAAATATGCCCTGGTTGTCAGATGGAAATCATCAATCTGATATTGACAATGATGATGATAACGATTATGACGTTACAAGTAAATCAAAAAGCTCTTCTGTTGATGAATATACAAAGGAGAATAAATTATTGTGTGAAGTGGAAGAAACCAGTGCTGCTATGGGCGTTGATGAAATATGGGTCTCTAATGATTTCGTACTTGATAAAAGTTATTCATCGTTAAATGGCAACGATGATGACAATGAGAATAAGGCCGCTTTTCTCAATTCAATAGCGATTGATTCTCAACCTGATTTCGAAACAAAGTCTGCCGAAACCAATGTTGAACATTGTGTATCATTGATAAAGTCAACAAATGATACTTCTTCTAGTCATTTCAGTGATAGTTCGGTCTCTAGTAAGCCAAAAGAATCCCAAGAGGAAAAGTTTAAGAAAAATGGAAACATCGTTAACGGTGGTTCGACTCCTTGTCGAATTCCTGATAAGGTCACTGACAAGATTCCGACATTTTTCACGGATTATCGTAATGGATCACCTTCGGATTCACACAGTTCATTTTCGAGACACAGTGAGGAGCCATTTTACGATTTTGAACGGAAAAAAAATCGCAATGGGGATCGTTCCTGTTTGTCGGATCCTGGACAGCTGATTGGTAGTTTATCAAGGTTTTTTGGTGGTGGTTATAAAAATAGATCAAGCTCAAAAAATGAATCGTCAAAGAATTCTGAAAAAACTTGGTCTCAGCCCAGTTCAGCAATTCTTCAAGAACCTGAATATGATTTTATTCGTGTGCCCAGTAATGACGTTATCAATCATCATCATAATTATTCACCTCACTTGGAAACTGATGACGATTTTATGGAGATCAGGAAGCTTTTAAGTCTCCGTGAGATTAAAGGCGCTAAGGGTTCCTGGACCTCTGAAGATAATGAAGATGAAGATAATGAAGATCAGATGAATAAAGATGATCTTGAGGAAATTGACAACAAGACACGTTTCTCATCGGAAATTATGCAAAAGTTCGATCGGGATGATGACGAGATGGAAATGGAAGATGAACAGACGTCGATAGGCGATGCAATTCTAGATGAAGATACATCTTATCTTCAAGATGACGCACGAGTAGAAGATACCTGTAAGGAACAAGATGATAGTTCGTGTAATTTTATCGACTATGAATCTAATGATCAGCTCAATAATTCCAATGAGAAGAAAAAGACACCAGTTTTCCAAGAAGATAATAAATCATCTTCCTTATCTAGTAAATGCGATTCTCGCAATCTTTTAGAACATATCTTAGCAACGCAATCGTCGTTCAAAAAAGATTCCACGTTTGATGCACCTTTCAGTAAGGTAATATCAAATTATCAAAACCATCAATTTATCTCACCGATTGATATAATCAAAGATGAAGATGACAAGATAAATAATTTCATGGATGAAAAAAAATCACCAAGAAGCCTATTAGAAATGTTGAAAGTAAATGATTCCGCTGATATTAAAAATAAGAAGATATTATCGACGGACAATAATTTTGAATTCCAATCTCCAGAAAAACGTATTTCCGGAAAAGTCAAGTTACAACAATTAAAAAATACGAAAGCAATTGTTAACGAAGAGCCTTCACCAGATAACAGTGTAAAATCAATCAATGACAAGATATCAATCGATCAAAATCATTCGAAGTCACGACGTTCAATATTTATAAAAAAATCATCGCGCACAAAAAGACGCAGAAATCCTTTCGATTCAACAATGCTACGTGAAAAATGTAATAAAAGAATTTATAAAAAATCCATCTTTTCTACGTCATCCAACATGGAGCCCAGTTTAAATTTTACAAATGACGTCAACCCTGTCATTTCGTGGACCAAAGATACACGACCAGAGGTTTTCTGCGAACAAAGAACTAGAAACATCATAAAAACGAAAAACGAAGAATCAAAAGAAACGAAATCTGTGGCTTCTGATGAAAGTTCTTCTGAAAGATATTTAGAGGCTTCTAATACGAATCTACATCATACAAGAAAGGAACCGGAAGAATCCAATATCGCAAGCAATGGTAGCAGTCTCATCAGTTTGAAAAATACTCACAGCCTCATAGATCTACAGCCAATGGAAATGAACGGTGTAGATGACGTTGAAAGTAAGAGTGATATATGGAGTATGGAAGTAAGATCATCTGACAGAAGTATTCCAGAAAGATTTGACGAAAGACTGAGGCTCCTTGCTGAGTAAGTAATAAAGATAAAACAATTGATTTTTATTTTTCATCAATAATCATTACAGTGATTATTGCTCTTGTTCCAATTCTATTAGTGATTGTTTGTTTTCAATCGAACGAGTTAACGATTCTCTTTGCTTTCATCGAGTACACCACATTTTCCTATGACGACAGTCTTCAATGGTTTTCCACTTTTTGCACCAAGTTCCTCAATCTGAAATGCATACTCAAAATGTAATGCGATTCCTTTTTCAGGACAATGATGAGGGTTTATATAATTAGTATTACTTTATAAAGATTTCTTAGACCCTGTATTACTTTTCCAAACACGACTCTCTTGCCGTCCATTGTCCGAAGTTTTCCAAAAGTTAAATTGAATTTCGAATTGTTTGTGTGCTCTCCATTACTCCACATAGACAGTACGCCGGTTCTTGCGTGTCTCAGGTTGAAGTTTTCATCTTGAAATGACTCGCCATAAATACAAGTACCTCCAGTACCATTGTATTTCGTAACGTCACCGCCCTGACACCAATATCCAGGTAGTATGTGAAAGAATGAAGTCCCCCTGAAAAAAGAAATGGCGACAGTTCTCATTGAATTTAATTTTGATACTTCAAATATAGGTACTTTTGGAAAAATATTTTTACTTATAGGAGAGTCCATTGTGACCGCGACAAAAGGCTTCAAAGTTTGCGCACGTGCGTGGTACAAAATCTGAGTAAAGTTCAAAAACTATTCGTCCTAGTTTTTCTTTAGTATTTTGTAATTCTACGTCAAAAAAGCATCGGGGTCGTGAGAGATTTTTTGCAGTGCTCAAATTTGAATCTATGATAATCGAGTCGGTTTCTTTGACAACTTTTGGATCTTTCCACGTAAGGGGATATCTGAGAAGGAAAATTCAAATTTCCAAATTTTGTATTTACGTTAACCCTACGGTTAGGATCGCGTGGGTGTTCGATACCCACAGAAATGTAAATTTATCATTATTGAAATAACACTGTCCGTATTGGATGATTAATTTTCAAAATTTCTCCCACCTGCCAATTTTTTCTAAAGTAGCCTCGATCCGTTTCCAGTCGCGCAAAAATTCTTTTCTCGAATACAGCGTTTGCCTTTTGGCTATACTTTTTCGAATTTTCTTATTGGTCCTTACCAGCTTCATATTTTCTGATTCTTGCTTATCCATTATTGACTCGTAAACAATATCAGGATTCCAGCAATCCACTTTGCCCTATTGATTAATATTGTATAGTATATCAACCTGTTTATATATCCTTAACAATTAAATTCTGTCATTGGTTGATGCCATTGTTCACTAACGTTTGTTCTGAAGATGATATTGATCTTTTTTATCAGTTCGAGATTTTCCTTATCTATTATCCGTATCCTATCTGCATCCTCGGAAAGTTGTTGAGCTCTTAAATATATTTCTGGTGCAAATTTTGGTGGTTTATTGTCAATTTTTGGTTTAGCGCAGATAACGTTGATACGATGTTCCACGTATGTTTTGTGATCTCTGCTCTCTTCAGCATTGTCAACCTTTATAGTCAAAGTTTTTAAATGTTTGCGTTTAATTTTTTTGAGGCTTTTTTTAATGACTTTATTAAATGCCGACCTGGCCTGGTAGATAGCGGGATGGTGGTTCGCGTCCCAGAATTTTCAAAATCTTTTTCTTGTTCATTTTTCTTGTTTTATTTGGTACTGCACCGTGCACGTTTAATTTCACAAAAATGTTACGACCGCGATTAGGTTATGTTGAAGTTTGAGACATTTTTTTGAAAGCTGATTGACATGATGCTCCTTTTTTTTGGGTTTCTAAAAGAGAAGCTCCTAGTCCGATTGACAGTTAGAAAATGTACAAAAAAATATGTAAATAAACTTTTCGTATCCTACAACAGCAATGTAAAAATTTGTGCGTGATAATATTCTGTTTTTGGGGTAAGTAACGCATAAATTTGATCCCGTAGAATTTCGTCAAACGTATTTCAGTATACATTGAGAAAGCTGTCATTTAAAAGAATGACCGTTACGATTTCAAAAATATTTTTTTTGCAGTTTGGGTAACAGCATAAATAATGAACTAACCAATAAGGTAAATACCTTGCGAATGGGAAACGGATTAACAGTACAGTCTGAAAATTCCAATGACAGATTGAATGTGAAAGATAATACAGTGACTTCCGATCAGATAACGATGACTTCCGGTCGTTCGGAACCAGTAGCAGAAATTCACGAGAATTTAACAAAGAATCAATTGGACGTAGTAAGTACATACTGCAATAAATAAAAAAAAGTCAATAAAGACAACGTCAATCAATATCTAATATTCTATTAATTTTTCCAGTTTCAATCAGACGTAGTGATGCTTCTCCGAGGTGATTACAACATGGTGGAAGAGACCTTAAAGAAGCACAATGTCGTCCTGGAGAACTTAACATCCAAGTTAAAGGACGAAGGTGCCGTTTCACGTTATTTAAAGGAAAAGGAACTCAAATCGAGTGAAGTGGAGTTAAACGAATTCGAAAAGGACTGCCGTTTTAAGGCGCTACAAGCGGAAGTGACGATACTACGCGAGAAGCTAGCAAGAAGAAGACAAGAGGAGAATACGAGGACCTTGGAGGCTGTTGTACGTCTTCAGCAAGAAAAATTAGATCTTCAGGCGACTATCGATGGTCTTAATCAGACGTTAGTTGAGCATCGAATAGATCTGACAGAGTTACGTAAAGAAAATAACAGATGGCGCAGCGAATGGAACGTCATGAAGAATGACCTTGAGGCTCATATGGCGGAGGTGAATTATTTAACCAGAAGATCCTTGCCTAATGATCCTGCCGTTGTTAGAAAGATTACGAAACTCGAGGAACAGAACAAACATCTTGTTAGTAATTATCACAATCTCGCAAAGGACATGGAGTTACAGAAAGTTCAGCATCGTAAACATCTTGAAACTATGTTCAGGCAACTATTGGTCTCTGGCACAGCTACAGACGCGGGAAATTTGAATACTGAACATAGTACAATGTTGAGAACTTCTATCGAGTCTAATGACAATATACGGCGAAGCAAAAGCGATCCTTTGTTTGACACTAGAACAACTCAGGATGTAACTTTGAAAATTCCTGTTGAGCTTCGTGCTACTACTTCTGTTCAAGTATCGAGTATTGCTGAAGACGAGAGTGATAATAAAGAAGATAAGAGTACCATGTCAAAATTTTCTAAAAATGATCGGTCTACTTCAACGGCCGACATTAATAACAGTTTTGGGAATCCTCTTGAACTCCCTGCTGGAAAAAAAGATGATGGGCACTTGATTTGCAAAATGGAACAAAATAAAAAAGGTACGCAGGAGTGTACGATGGCGACAAGAAAAAATTTTGTACAGTCCAATCAGCCAGTACGATTTGGTGTGAGTTGTAAAAATTTGGAAGTTTTGTGTAATGCGAGACAATTCAGCGCCAAGAGATTTTCGACACGACCTGTACGAGGAAATTTCAAAAAGATCAATAGGTCTTGGGCTAAAGCAGAAACGTATAGTTTTTTGAAATCTAAACAACGGCGTAGATTTGGTTCCAAAACTGTTGCAACAGTCTGTGTAGACTCAAAACGTAATTGTAAGAAGTTAAATCTTGAAAAGTATTTCCAAGAACAAATTCCAAGCCATAAGAAGAATGATGAAAACTCAAAACAAGTTTCAGTAATAAATATTGTAGATGCTGTCAATACTGAGATTGCGAATAATGGAAAAGTATCATGCGAAACAGCAGCAGTTACTAGTTCACAAAGTGAAATTTTGGAAAAAATAGATTATACCGAAGAATTACCTTCTACGCTTGAACTGAAATTTGATAAAGACAAAGAAGCTATAAGTAATTCTGAGCAAACTGTTTTATCAGCTGAAGTGAATTCAAAAGAATGTCTTGAAAACGTTAAAGTCTCGAGCGAACAAAGCGACAAAAATTCAAAAAATGATGTCACAACGGCTATTGAGGAAATTGTACAAGAGTTTTCTGTTCTTTTGGGTTCTGACGATTTATCATTAGGATCCGACATGTCAGAAGATAATGAAAATTTTCATAATTTGAAAATCAACGAAGCCAGTGCTTCCAAAGAGACAATGACAAAAGTATCATCAGCGTCAGTTATGGGTAAATTGGAGGAGTTAATAAGATTCCTGCCAACGGATGACAAAGATTCTAATTCGACTATCAAAACAGTATCTGATGTTAATGTAAAATTAGAAGACAATAATAAGGAAGAAAAACGAAACGAGGACAAAAATCAACAAGATGAAATAAAATCTCTAAAAGAAAAAGGCTCATTGGAAACTTTAAGTGTGATAAAGAACTGTTCTCAACCGTTAAAAAAAACAATGGTTGACATAGCAACAGGAAATGACGTTCCTTTTGATTTTTTGGACGCTGCTGTGGCCACAGATTCTAAAACCCTTCCTATCACAGTTTCAGTATCAGTAGGAAACGTATGTCAAGAATTGACCGGAAATGCTTCAATGAAAGACGCGACCTCTACTCTAGGAAAAAAAGAAACATCACACCCAGAATGTTCCATTTTCCAAAATAAAATACCTTCGAGTACGAGTAAGGTAATTCAAAAAATGATTGAAACATTCGACAAATCCGTAGGAACTTCAGAAGTCACAGAATCATCAATTAAGTTAAATGAAAATGATAGAATGATAAACATTGATAAAATCCCAGTGACTTCATTAATTCCCAAAACTGCTGAAAAAAAACCACTAAATCCACCCACAGAAACTACGAACAAGATACTTAAAAAAACTGTCAAACCCTTGATACTAAATATCTCAAAAAACACGCAACCCTTATATAAATCTACAGAACCTTCCAAAAAATCAGCAACGACAAAAACACAACGCATTTCAAAAAAAAGTACGAGAATTACCCGCAAAGGACAAACCCTTCCACAATTTCTCGATATTCCCAAAATACTCCAAAGAAACCTAGAAGATCATCGTCTGGGTCCAAAACTGATGCGAGTCCCAAAATATCCAGATAAGAAAAAAAGCCGCACAGTAAGATTCAATCCACGTATTAAATCCTCCAGTACAGAATCCTTGAACGACCATAAAGAGATGCATGGGTCGAAGAAGGAAGAGTTCATTCAGGGCGCCAGACTCTTCACGTCTTCCGCCAGGACGCACAAGAGCATCGCAACGGAAGTGACGGACGGAGAACAACAGGAAGTTTCAAAAGACATGAGCAGTGCCTATACAATATCCTTAGATAAATGTAATATCTATGGAACCAAATATGCTTTGACGACGATGCGAAATGGCGAACCTGGTGCACCAGTGATCCTGATAGGTGGTGGTCCTGCTGATCGTACAGGACCAGGAGTTACAACACCCACTGTACCGTGTCCTCTTCACCAGGACGCAAAAGTAGCGGGTGCGCAAAATGAATATAATTTGACTACAAAGACGCCCTATGGATACCAGGAATATTTTCAGTATGAAAATTCGAATTCCTTTGAGAAGGTCTTCCCGGATGTTGCTATTTCAAACGGAAGTGAGGTGTGTCCTTTCGGATATTTTAGAATTCACTGAGACTGTATAAATACTGATCGATAAATTTATAAATGTTATGAAAATATATTGACTGATATAAAAGCATGTATTAATGTATTGTTTTATTATCTTGTAGTTTAATTCACGTGTTCAACAGATTGATCGATTGGTGGATCTACTGAGCCTACAGCATGATTCGTCTTCTCAGGATTTGTCAAAATTTTCTGAGAACGTTCGCAGGATACGGGATATTTTGGAAAATCGTAATTACCGCTCAAAGTATTCCAGAATTGATCATCAGGATCAATCGATAAAATCAGATATAAAACCGTTCACGGAATCCATTGAGAGGGTGACAGCAATATTTGATGATCTCGAGACACTGCAACGTGCTGACGTTCAGTTTCATGATGATTCCGAACAATGTAATGATCCCGATCCAATCATTAATCATGATGAGATGATTGAACCAATAGAAGCAGAGATAAACACTTTTGAAAAGGATGAACCGTTTCATACGAAGAACAAAGTAGTGACAAGTAAGTGTTATTTCTATCATGCTGACATCTGTCAATTAATTTTGATAATTATTTTAACAGGTGTTCGAGATCAATCATCAATCAGGCAATGCAGGAGGAATCTTCGTAGATCAATAATCATGGATTTTCCTTATGAGAAAATTCAGACAAACAGAGATGAACATCTTAAAAGATTGGAAATCGCTATGGCCAAAGCAAGGACGTCAAATTCATTAAGCACCAAGCAGTGTTCACCAACTGAACAATCAAGATTGAACAAAGACAAAATGCCGTTATTTGTTAACAGGAAGAAGTCTGTTGAATTCAAACGATCCCGATCTTTGGACGCTCAGAATCCTGCAGGAAATGGTTCCAGAGTGTTTAACACAGTTTTGGATGCTGCAAGATCCAGCAAAGATTGTGCAATGTCTTCACGTTTATCTGGCAGCTGTCTCCAGGGATCCAAGAACAAAGAGTTTCCTCCAAGAAAGACATTATCCTTAAAACAGAATCCCATCGATTGTCCCTCAGAATGTTTGACAAGAACATTATTGAAAAGGCAATTATATAATGCATCAGGACGAAAAAGAGTCTCAACGTCTGTGCCCAGGCTATCATAGGTTCTCCAAAGAGCCAACGAAAAACAAAACCCTAAAATCTTTTCAAAACAAATATACAATCCTGCACACATGCGCATACGCGTGTACGCATCATCAACCTCAATTTCGAACCACAATTCCGGTCTACAGTTTCCGTAACAGAGGTTCTTTTTCCCAGGAAAATAATTATGATTTGTTACCAAAAAAGGAAATAGCATAAATAAATAAATCTCTACGAAGGACGTTAAGCGAAAACACATTCAGTCTTCTCTTAATATTTTTCATTCCGGGCGAAGGATGGTGAGGAAGGAAAAAAAGGGACAGTAGGTCAAAACGAGAGCCGAAAAGCCATCATTGGCGGAAACCGGTAGACGCCAGTTCGTTCCATCGGGCTCTTTAAAATTTCCAAGCTCGATGTCCCTTTATTTCGTTGGCATCCTTGGCGGGTGCGACGGGAATGATGAAAAATAGGGAGCAAGGTCTTGCTTTCTACTTCATCTTTCAGCCCCCGTAGCTCGCGCAAGATTATTAATATGTTTGTCCTCGGGCGAGCGTCCCCTAATGACGTCATCAATTACCTTAATCACCACTAACCCAGGTGAAGGCTGATATACTCATCTCGGTGGTCCATTTATATTTAGAATGCAAATTTTCTCGGCTGTTCATTTTTTTATCTTCTTCTCGCCTCCTTTCTTTGCTTTGCTTTGCTTGCTCTCGTTTCCCTTTTCTTTTTCTTTCTTTTCACGCAAACACAGCCAATCGACAGACCCCCCACCCTTACTTCTCTCTTCCCTCTTCCCCTCCCACGACCCCGTACGCACAGCTGCGTTTATGCTAATGATTTTAGCCCCAAGGAGCAAATACATAATTCACTGATAATTTTGCAAAACATACGTTTTCAGAGGAACTTCCAAAAAAAAGTCGAAAAATGCAATTTTGTTTGATATTCCATAAATAAGCATACTTATTTTGATTTGCTATTAATGGCAAAAGAAATCGAGGTGTCACTCTTGCATTTCTTGTATTTTGCAATTTATCGCGAGTGCGACGAAGACAGAGCGGTAGACTATTACGTGCGTAAGAGAGAGAGAGATAAATAGAGGAACGATCAACATCAAATAGGATACCCCTCGTATTGTATAAGCACCAGTCAGAGAATGTCCATGCTTTAGATATTACGAATTTCCTATACCGTCCATAAGTGCGAGAGAGACATACCTATGGAGATCTATGTGAGTCGGAGAGAGACACATACCAAATCCTCGAAACCCGTTGCTTTCGCTTATACCGAATAAACACAGTAATTATTTGAAAAGATATGGAAACTGGGTTGACATTCTTTTTCTTTAAGAAACAATCCTCTTTGATACTATCTTAGAGAATATAGTATTTTTATTTCCTATTTTTCCTTAGTTTTACGTGAATGTAATAAAAGGTTATCAGAATTCCACTGTCGCTGAGGATTCTTCGAAGAAACCCATAGCGCCGTTAGGTCCACTGCATATGGAATCTTTATCCAGCATCTTCCTTATGTCTATACGTTGTTATAGGTATGTACATATATATGTATATATATACTATGTATTTCTGTTGTACGTAGCTGCGGTAAACTAGATACGCATAAGCTTTGCTTTCAGACCCTGTGCCCAGGACGACCTTCACCCTTTGACCTATTTCTAGCATCATCCCTTAACTACATTGCTTGCGTCGTAAAAATTGTAACGAGTAATGCCCAACGGTAGGGAAGAAAAAAACACGTGATACTTTGACATTAATGATTTTAATTATTCGTAGTGGGAATTGATAATTATAGTACATTATGGGTTATCGGTATAGGGGTAAATTGTAGTCATTCTGTCTGTTGTATTTATTTGAAGTTTGCTAGGGGTGCGAGTCCGCTACCCCTGCGACCTCCGAACAGGCCTTCGGGACTGACATCGTCCATGCAAACAATCATTGGTTAACGTCATTTTGAGATTTTTGGAAAGAGATCGATAAAATGATCTGCTATTATATATATATATATATATATATATATATATATCACATAAATTATCATTGCTAAGTTACAGTCCGGCCAGGAAAATAGGAAAAATAGGACAAAAATATGGGTAAAAAAAACTTTCTGCTAGTGCGCCCCCTTATATAGCAGCCAGTACCCCTTGGTTGGGTACTGTCTGGCAAGTGCTGCCCCCTGTGACAAAATTGTCAACTTCCTTAGTACCTCTGAGTATTCCTCAACATAATTATTATCGGTGTCTGTCATCTTGTCTGATCTGCTAGAGGATGCATTTTTCGTAATTTGTGCACTTTCGCATTGTTTGTTTTGAAAATTCGTGGAGATGGCGCACTTTCTTAGAACTGCGTTCAAAGTCCAGTTTGAAGAAAAAGTCGATGGGATTGCGTCAAAAATTGACTAACATAGACCATTCGTCAATAAAAATGTATCATTGACTGATTGACGCGCGAAAATTCATATTGACAGATAAGCGGAAATAATGATTGGAGACTTTGAAAGTTCACGACATGATTTTTGGAAAAAGGGCAGGAAGGAGGGAGGATTCGATAACAATTATTATAACAAATTTCCGAAACGCAGTGTCTGTATAACACATCATAGTAGAGTAGTTATTTTAAATCGTATATAAGTTCTTTTATATCGGCTATACCAAAATTAGCATCTCTGGAAATGCTGCAATAGCGGTGCGAAACGTAGCGCCGCCGTTTGGTTAATACGATGAATAATTCACGGGAGTAAAGTATTTTTTCGTTTCAACCACTCAACTACAGCCTACGATAATAATAGAAAATTCGACACTATACAGAAATAGAAGCTTGCCATCTGACATAATTATATTTTTCTTTCCACCACTTTTTTTTTCTTTTACTTATTTTTCAGCCGACATCAGCGCTGAAGTGGATTGTACTCGAAACTCTAACGGCAAATGGCCGCCTCTGCCTGTCGTTCTTAATCACGACTATACGTATAGGCGGACCTGTTGCATCGAGGATAAAATTAGCGGCGTTCAACAAGCATCGCCTACATGTGTATTTCAATGTAAATCTGCATCCTATCAAAATTACCCGTCTGTCAAAACAGATGAATTCAATAATACGGTAATATCACATTTCCCTTTTTCAAAAAAAAATTGGGCATTGAATTACAAAATAATAAATATATTATAATGCTTTATTATATTCTTATTTAGTCAATCCGTTTCCAATATCCTTACTACGATGTCGCCACTGTCTACATCAAAGACGCCGACGTAATAACCGGAAACAGGATTCAGATCCAGGCGAAATAGATTCTCGTGCTACACCTACGTACCAGATACACTGTGTATCCACATGACATCGATACCTGCATATAATATAGATATACATAATATAACGGAACAGCGAAAAGTCAGAGAAAAGACAAGGCGGAGAAAGAATTCTGCGTTTTTGTCCCCGGGCAGTATCCGTTATGCCGATGTACTGACTATGCTAGGTGCATATCGAATAAATTTGCATACCGCATAGGAAATGGCGGAAATAGCAGACGGAAGTGAAGGAGAAAAAAGAAGTAAAAATATATCAAAGCATGGAATGCGAAAGGAAATCTTAAGAAACAGAGAACGCAACTGGTGAATGGTAACATTTTATTATGTCATTTAATACAGCATCAGTAGGTTACTAAGAATTTTTTAAATATTTTATTTTTTAATTAACACAAAACTAAAGGTCTGTACGCACTGTATTGCTGTATAGAGGTGCGTTAGGTGAAGGTAACAAGCGCGTTGCAGGGTTAATAAAGATTTTGTCGCAGCGCGAGCTGCGGATAGGTAGGTAGGCACTAGGGTGGGTAGGTAGGTAGGTTGGTAGGTTGGTAGGTGGGTGAGTGAGTTTGCTTATCGATCTGCAGCCTGCAACCTGTGGAACCTACCATCCGGTGAGCTGGTTCACTTTTTACCGTTACACCTAAAGATACGCCATAGATACACCCCAATACAAAGGTTAGAACCTAGAGCACGTCCACTGGGATAAATGCGTGACGGTCAAAGAGTACAATTTTCGTGACTTCTTTACTTTACATTGTTTTATTTATTTTTCTCTTCTTTTTCTTTATTTCTCTTTGAGAATTTTACGGTTAAAATTGTTTTTAGTATAGGGAGCGATGTAACGCTATGAATAAACATACAGTAAGAACTTGCAAGTTCTTGTACTTGTTGCATCTCTTCGTGCTGTGCGTATATAATATGTATCTACAGAGTGAATAGTGTAATGAAATTGATATGGATTAAATAAAGAAGAATTAATAAAACTTTAATTATGCTTTTTGTATGATTTGCTTCTTTATCAATTCCCTTAATTAATTCACGTGTAATCACAACGTGGCCATTGTGTATACTTTGTTTATATATCAGTCAACTGTATATTGAATGAGAGCAGCCTTAGAGGGATACTCCGTCATTATGCGGATTGTAGATAACAATAAATCGATTTTCTAATAGATATTCCTAGTCCACGATGACCTCCATTGTCTGCGTGTGTCATAAATAATGTCAATCAAGAAAATTTATGGCAATTTTACTTATAGTATATGTACAGGGTCAAGTATCTTTATTGACAGAAATTTATAAATAACCTCTCCGTTTATAAATGTGATTCGGGTATTTTTTTCCTTTGATGTTTTACGAAGGAGTTTCGTTATATTAGATAATTATTATTTTCTTCATAGGACTGAATTTAGGTGGGAAGGTGGAGGTTCATATGGTGCGTAGTTAACGGTATCCTATGCGTATATAGGTAGGGTATAGACATGTGGTTATGCGTAGCTAACTATCAGGACTAATTAGGTTAGTCGTAGGTATATTGAGCTACGACTTCATTATGTCATTGTATAACGGTATATATGCATGAATACGGATGATACGATACTGTATTAATTATTATATGGATGTAAATACATGCCCAAACACGCATGTATGTAATCCGTACAGAGTGGTATGACAATTTACTTTTGAATTCTCATTACCTTGGCTAATTAAATTGCGAGTAATTATAGATCGAATAACAAGAGTGTTTTTACTCAGGTGTTTGTGGTGTATCTATTTGAAATCCCAGCAAGCACAATATTACACGTATCGTGCATGCTAGTTGTAGTTTCCTAGTCATACACGTAATGCGAATGTAACAGAGCTGTTATATTGTGTTTCCTGGAACATCGTGAATGATAAATAATTGATAATTTAATTGGCTATTTGATATTACCATTCGTTATTTAAAACGCAGACAGGTTATAACGAGATAAATACGAGCGTTTTATTTGAATCTGTTGCCGGTTTTCTCCGCTTGGTGGCAGCACGATCGAATACGTTACGATTCAAGATGGTGGGCGAATGGATTTCTAGTATGGATCTACTCGAATTTTAAATCGGATGTTTATTACGTCGATCACGTTTCTGGTGTTTTCTCAAGACTGGTTGACGTCAGGCCTCTCCACGGCAGCAAGTAAGTCTGCGATGAATCGTTACTTTGTTCTATTGCATAAAAACAAGGCGCACGTAACAGCGTGATGACGTCAGGGGAGAGAGAATTGCACCAATATTCTCGACTATTTTGCATTGTCATTTTCAAAGTATATCATTATTTCTCTTACATCTTCCTTTGATCGCGGAACTCTTCAATTACAGAACTATTTATACATACCTTGAGAGTGATCTACGAAGACAATTGTATTCTAACCTATCATATTAGAAAGAGAAATTAGAACGTTGGCATCCCTTCATTCCAGTTTGTTAAATTTCTCTTTTGTCTGAGGTAACTAATAGTTTGACATAATAATGTGGAACATATGAAGATAACAGTGCAACAATTTTTCTCGTCTCTGACGTCATTATATTCCTACGTAGGTTCTCTATGTCGCCGTGTTTAAAACGGACTGTGGAGTAGCCTTAAGGTACGCTCGATTCTCGGCTGTCTTGTCTTTACGTACATACGTGACATACAGTTGGTATGGCACGTGTGTACATGCCTATATCCGTCGTCACTCGTGCCTTCTAGGTCTACCTTTTAATTCATGATTATCGATCGTCGTTTAAAAGTCTTTACTTAAAAGTGTCCCTCCGACTCACTTCTTTGACTAAGACTATATTCTTTATCTCTGTATATTCTGAGAAAAAAAAAACATTCACGTAATAGGAGTCAATATCAATGTTGCTTCAAAGGATTGCGTGACGCATTAATTACGTACACTCGTTTTTGTTTTCACAGACTCTCTTTATATCCGCTATTTTAGTCGGTAACGAGAATTACCGCGCGTCTAATATTTCAATAAGTAAAAGTGAAAACGTTTGGAGTTGTGGGAGACAATGAATTCTCTTGAGTGAGAGTCAACTGAGTAACCTCTTTTCTCTTTTTCTTTTTCTCCTCTTATTCTCTTTGTTGTCTCTCCTCAGAGATTCCGTCGAGCCAGAGAGTCCTCGTGGCCGGTAAGTACCAAAACAAGAGCCAAGTCCAGGCACAATGGCGTCCCGTTGTTGTGCCGCAATGGACTATCTCGTTATAGACTCCAAAACGCGAGACTCAAGATTTCGGCGCTTTGCTTTCGCGTGCGGATTTAATAATTTAAGGAACAGCGTAGAACAGACAATATTTAATCTTGTATAATTCTCTTTTTATACCTGCTAGATTTACACTAACTAGATCTTATGGTAGTACTAAAAAGATTATTGAAAAACTTATTGTAACGGTGAAAGAGGTTTTTTTTGGAATGATAGAAGGTTGCTTAGGAGGATTAAATAACCAAAATTCGAATGCAGAGATAATTACTGTATTTTTAGGATAGGATGTAGTTTTTAGGAATTTTACAAGGGGTTATGATAGCGAGGTAACGATCAAGCGAAAGTTCTATGGTGAGGTATAACGTCGTGCCACCTTCTGATCCTGTATCAGACGTTAAAGGCAGCTGAGTTTATTCATGGTGTACATACAAGCAGACAAGGAAATATGGTGGGATGGATCAGCGATTTCAATGCGGAAGTACAAGAACTATCTTCTCTTTGATCTCGTGTGTGTGAACGAATTGAAACCAGCCATTTTGCACCCTGCACTGGCATTCTGACGGTTTATCTCAGGGATGCTGAATGAAAGTTCTCGATACAGATCCGGTTCGAATGGTGTATGCTAACCTACAGATGAACTCAAGACATTTCTAGATTCAAGGTTTTATCATTTATTTCATGTTGTATAGTTAATTCCGTATACTTCTATTGAACTGTTTCATTTATATTCGTAGAATGTACGAGAATACCTGAAATTTTGGCTGTTACGCCATTCAAAAGCGTGAGGTGATTGTAGCAACGTTCACGGCATCCGTCTTTGTACATCGAAGGGTAAGATCTTGTTGAGAATGTAGGATTCTTCCTTTGTCTATTTTTCCAGAAGTAATCCGCGAGGGTAACCCCGTGGAAAGGTCACATTGAGAATTGTCAAGCTATGTAAAACCCCTCGTACCTCTTCAAAGTCCTTAGTGTTAAGAGCAAAGGGGTGAGTATCGCCTTAACAGAAGCAAATGAGGCACGTGGCCAGCATCACTGGTATCCGGTAACAGTTAGTTGAGAAGGCCAGCACTTTAATAGGTATCAGAAGAGTGGTTTGTTGCTGCTTGCTAAGGAGCATGAGGGTCATAGGGTCGAGGGTGAGAATATTTGTCGAGGGTAGTATCTATAGTAATAGGTAATGGTGGTGGAGACAACTGTGTATATGTGGCCAAGTTAGTGAGAGAGGGTGTAGGTACTAAAAGGAGAGGTTAGTATCTATATATATACATTGAAAGAGAGAAAGAGAAGTAGATGATTTAGTGGAAAGAGGGTGAGAGCGAGAGAGTAAGAAGGGGATGGAATGACGAAGGGGTGGAAATGGGGTGTGGGTTCTTCGGATGGCGAAAATTTTTCGGCGCGGAGGCTTTTTACGATTCCTACCCCTCCGCGGAGTTGACGTCATGGAATCCGTAAGGGGCGCGGTCCGCCATATTGATTCAATCCCCACCCCCACAGCGCGTTGAGGGAGCTCCGTTCCATTCACAAACACGTCCCGCCAGCTGCGCACCTCCCTTCACCTCCTGAGGAAGTTCCTGCCACTCCTCCTCCCCTCCCCTTCCCAGTTACCCTTGTGGATGGACTCGGCGGGGGCTCCTCGCGTGAAAAGGGGTTGTTCAAGGGAAACGTAACAGCGAAAAATATCCACAAAGGGGTTGCGCCGGCTGACACCAGCAACGCTACTGTCGTCACACTCCGATCTTTTGCGAATCTCTCAATGGCTGGTATCCACCTTTATGTGTATATACCGTTGTACATACTTACCCCCTGTACTCGCTACCCCTCGACCAGATACTTTCCCACCACCCTCTTCACCCTTTCGTGCTTTATATCAATCCTCTTGCTATTATTCCCATACAAATCGTGATATACAACCGGATTGTCTTTATTTACTAAGGGATGACACTTGGTCTAGGGATCTTATATTTCTTTGTTCTTTTCATCGCCAGTGTAACATTCTATGAACTTGACCCTTACGTTCTTAGCTGTCTTAGGCTAAGGTTTTAGTGAAATTATAATTTTTCATTTCCACATAAAATTTACCTGGGATGATAACGCTAATGGTATTATCGGCTCTTTGTTCTGTTTATACGCAACACGGGGTAGAGTCTTGATCTCGTACACGTTTTCTTTGTAGATGCCTGATGTAACGTCCGGACTGTTATGAAAGTTAAAAACACTAGCGGAATCTTCGGTCTGACGTAGTAGTCGACCTTGACAGGGTTGGAGCGCTTGAATCATTCTTACTGCGTGGGCGTATCAATGGACCTAGTCTGTCAATTCTTGAGTGAGATCTACTATACATATAATTCTTTGGCATAGTAAACAACGAATCCTTTTATTCTTTCTGTTACTCTTATCCGCCATTTCTGCGCAGTCCAATCCGGATGAAATTAACAGTGACAGCCAAGATCGTTGATTGATCAGATTTATTTTATCTGTATTTATACAATCATATTGTCCTTGTATGTATTCGTTACATCTTAATTCGTTATTTTTATTCATGATTTAATACTTTTAATTTTACTTAAAAGAACCATATATGAATTTCACCTTTGACAGGAACAATCTGCAATGATTTAGGATTAGGGTTATCACGTAAAATTTTATTTTACACAATTTCAAGCCAACTGCGTAGAATAAATAAATGAAGCTTCTATCCCCTGTCCCGGCGTCACCAGCATCCCCGTGGTTCTAGCCTATCCTGAAATCATCCCTTGGCTTGCATCCTCGTCTCAGTATATTCGGACCCTATCGTTTTCTGAATGACCGCCGAGCCTCTGGCGATCCTTTGACCCAGGCCGAAAATCGAGGATGGAATAAATTTGAATTTCCCGCCGAAGGATTCCCCAGAGAATGCCAGGCCTCCTCGTCCTTTCATGACGCGAAGAACCAATAAAGGGTAACCATTGATTTTTCGAGAGGGAAGAAGAAGAGGAGGAACAAAGAAAAGCTAAACAATGCATCCATCGACAAATTGAGTACACAGGATAAATTCGTCTAACGTAACTCCATTGGGGGCTTCATGCTTCCGTTTCAATCTTTAATATCTAATCTAATATTAATCTATCTAATATTATTTAGTAATGAGTTCAGGGCTGAATTCGTACACACTGTGAAGTTCTAACCCTCCGTGCACTCTTCTTATAAAAATATTTATTCCCATCAGTAAAGAGGTTAATTTTACTTGCAGGACTTCTCTCGGTCTCAACCCTTTTGCGGTTCAACTTTAAACTTCAAACTTCCCGGCCACTTTAAGCCCAAGAACAAGTCACTCTAAGAGCCCTTCCTGTATATTCGTCGACAAGGGATGATATAAACCGATATTGCTTAATAACGACGATCCCGTATTACATATTTACAAAGTCTATACGTATACTATACTATATATATAATATATCCAGATATATATATATATATAATTTGGTATCTGAACAGGCAGATAATTACGTACCATAGTTAAGTATACCAGGGTGGTTCCTATCTGGCTTATAGTTAGTATAGTATAGGTAGGTAGAGGTAGGTAGGTACGCGTGTACCCAGTCGGCCCGGAAGGTGGCGATAGGGTTGTTAAGGGTAGAGGGGTCGAAGGGTGCAAAAAGCGATTGCCTGTCAGGAGCTAATAAAACCGCGAGGGACCCCGGGAAAATAGGGGATGTTCTTCGTACGAGGAAGCACTGTTTATGCGCTTCGGTATAATCCTCATAACATTTTTTGCTTCCCGCTCGCCCCGTTATCCTTTGTCTTTTATCTTTACGATATCATAATTGTCCGGACGTTCTATTTTTTACCCATCGTCCCCCCTCCTCCCCCTCCCCCGTCACGTTTAAAAGAGTACAAAGCGTAGTCGGCGGTAGAAAATAAAAAAGGAGAAGCCTGTGCAAGTCGCGGCGTACAAAAGTCGCGGAATTCCTAGGTTATCTCAAGGATAAGCTTTTCGTGTTATCTTTATCTTGGTATATCGCCAACCGAAATAATAGCTGGGGTCTAGATTTCTTTAGAGCAATGAGCGAGTGGTTGTTTCCGAGGGGTTGCAATTTCTACGTATAACGGGGGTAGCATTGTCTCTTCGTGTCCTTCGAGGGGCAGGGGGGTTTCTTAGGCGACCGCGATGACCGTTTGCATTCTCCCACGCGAGCCTAAAGCTGCTGCCTCTCCCCCCCTCCCTCTATACTGTCGTGCGTTTCAGAAAATTTCCGGTCGTTTCTTATTAATTCTTCATATAACGGGTGTGCTCGTTATATTCTCACCCCCTGTGAGTGCTTTGTGTCCTGTCCTTTATCTTACTCGGACCTTGCGTTCTTTCTTGGTTTTTATTATTATTATTATTATACCTGCCGCGGGCTTTCATGGTTCACTTAAAAGCCAGTGCCTAAGAGCTCGGAGAGTGAAAGGTGCGTGTACGAAAGAGCAAATGAGAGTGAGAGAGAGAGAGAGAGAGAGAGAGAGAGAGGGAGAGAGAGAGAGAAAGAGAGAGAGACAGAGGTAGATAGAGACAGGTAGATAGAGAGCAAGCGAGAGCAAGAGCGACAGTGGCTACTTAGGATCGATGAAAATTAATTGATGTCGTGACTCATCTCTAACGACCTCACAAGCACTTTGTTAATGGGTCACTATACCGGCTCGCTATTGATACACTATTCTACCAATTAATTATTTCATCCTCGTTACGTGATTATTAATAATTGTTTTTATAACTGCATTAGGTATATTCATACGGTGGTTGGAGCACTTTTATTCTGGGTGGTATACGAAGGCTCTAGAAGTATTTTGGATTATTTCCTGTGACTAGTGCGCAATGATAAGGATGCGTATCACGTATGGTAATCGTGTCGATTTACCTGAAAGATAAAAAAAGGTATGTGCAAAGAGGAGAACGTTCTTCGTGAGCTTGATTGAAATTTTAATCTTTTGGGTATATGTCGAATATGTTGTATCAGCTTCTGGATGAAGTTTACGTTATACGTCATTATTATTTCCATACTCCTTTGGTACGTATTAGTCTTTGGCATCCATAATGAATCTGGGAATAGTCGTGAAATTTTGGAAATACCTTGACACAATGTACCCCAATGGTTGTGAATTAAAATTTGAGGAATGGAGTCTTCGAGTGTACATTATGTATACGTAATGGGAAGCGGAAGAATATTGGGATGAATTATTGAAAAAGGGTGAAAAGGATAATTAATGAAAATTTTTTTTAATCATAGTCATATGGTATTAAGTTCAGGTTTTTTCATTGATCTAGGCAGCTCGTGAGTATATCTGTATTTTGTGTAAGGAAGAAAAAAAAGTTTAACCCCTGGGTTCCATCGAGCGTTTTACGTCACTGCTTTATGGGTTTTCCCCTACTTCGTTTGACGTCGACGTTTTCGTTACACGACACCATTTTCGTATGTTTTCCTTTCGGCCAGACAGGAAGACTCCGGGATGGAGAAATTTCGGAAGAGAGACGGAGGGGAAAAGGAGTCGATGAATATTTGGGTGGTAAAGGAAGAAAAGAAATTCAAGGTTACCGTAATTCTCTTCCTCGTTTGCATACGTGTAAAGCAGATCAAGCAGTACGGGAATGCTTTGAAATAATAATTTGATAATTAGATTAGGTCGCATTTTCACGTAGGCGTTTCAAAGCCGCTTTGGCATGCTAAAGCGTCTACATGGTCCATTATATATCTCTTGTATTATGTTACAGCATCTTACAGCTCCCAAGCAACCCGTTAAAACGACGTAATATCTTCACTGAGTAGAGAATATAACGAAACTATGGCAAGGACTAGAATGCTTAATAGAAATTCCCAATAGGATTCATTTACGAGGACTCTTAATTTCGTCCTTAGGAAAATTAATAAATACCGAACAGTTATATAATCCAAATGAAGAAGAGCACCTTGTATTAATACAGATTAAACACGCAGGTTAAACCCTTAGAATAAATATTATCCCACGCAGTAACAGCATGACATTACGTATAGTTAATTCTTCGTCGATGGATGCTGAAAGTTTGGCGATGGTGGGGTGGGAGGAGGGGATGACCTTGATAAGTATTCCCTAGGCAGTCACTAGTGAAAAATTCCCTAGCAGAAGAAATCAGGAAAAATTTCTCAGAACCGTTATCGCTGTCAGTTTCCTCAGCGATCGATCCAACTATGACGTCACTGTGGAATTTACGTCCCTCTCGAAATTTTGGTATCGAAAAAAAAAAGAAATCTTACTGTCTCATTGTGCTTTCTGGTTATGTTGGCTGAGTCCAGGCTGGTGGTGGAGGGGGAAATCGGTCAATGGAGTGGGGGAGAAACGGGCCACTCGCATCATTACTGGTATAGGGACTTTTTGCTACGGGTGGGGGTTGCTGATCGTGGTGGGGATACCTGGGGAAGTCAAGGTGGGGATTCGCGGTCGGTACGCTGCCGCTGAACGATGAATGAAGCCGGGCTTTTGGCGGCGCTCCAGCGCCGGGGTGCCTGCCGTCGGCCGGGAGCTCTCCTAGTTCTGACGTCATCGCTCAAGGCCGCCTACGATCGTTACTGTGGCTCCTGCTGCTGCTGCTGCTACTGCTACTCCACCTCCACCTCCTACTTTTGTTATTAGTGATCCTCTTGTTCTAACCTTCCCTACCCGGATATGACACTGCACTTGCAGAGGTCATGACACTAGGTTTCATAGGTTATGGCACGGGGAAGATATTTTAATTTAACATACGTAACAGCAAATTGTCTGTATCAGTGATAAGACTTGTATATTTTGATTATTGCTTGTCACGTAAAATAAAAATTTTTTTTTCTTTTTAGGACGCCTGTACAATTGATTTCTTGTCAATTAAATACGTATTTATTGCGGCTAAAATGGCGGAGTCAGCTTCGTCCGGAATGGAGTCCGTGGTCCATTAGTGATGCTGTGGCCGCTTGATATTTAAGATCTCAAGATTTCTCCGGGGGTTGCTTGTAATGGATGGGGTCGCCGATGGATGATGCGGCAGTATCGGCGTATACGCCCACGATGCGTAACCGACTCCTAACCTCTGATATATATCTAGATACGTATATGTACACATATGACACTACATATGTGGACATATTGTGTACCGAACGTCGTGGTATTAAAGACTTGCGTGGAATGTGGATATCTTTTCTACCCCTTGTCTATATGGGTATGTCCTGTGATAGAGAGAGAGAGAAAGGGTGCGTTGGTAAGAGTAAGCGTCGAGTGGCGCTTTCATTGACGGCGTCCCGACGCCGCTCTGTCTCCGTCCGGACGCCTACGCTTCTTGCGGAATTCTCATCCATGAACTTTCCTTCCTTCTCATAGCCTTTTATCTTTAATCTTTATCTCACGGCTTAACCTATCCGAATTTTGCGTTACCTCATGCGACTATGTTTTTTTTGTTATCTTTTTATTATTTCTCTTCTTTACTTTATTTCCCATTTCTTGTATTTATCCTTTCCTCCGGCAACGCGCGAGTGGGTGTATTTTCTAGCGCTTCTCTTTTCACTTCTTCCTCCTTTAGATTTCTCAAGGGACAAGGAATTATTGCCTGAGACTGTTTATTTTTTTTTTCAATCTTATTTGTATTCGCCGTGAGATTTTTAATCGTCTCTTCCTTGCTGGATACTCGAAGCATTCTTTGGTATCGACGCTTACTATTGAATTACCATCAAGGTTTATGGCTTCAGTCGGTTCGATTTTTATTATGGGCACTAAGATATTTATAGCAGGGGATAAAGGTACTGTTCCGTTAATTTAATTGCTAGTTAATTCCTAGTGACTGCTATTGATTAATTACTTATCGACGCACTTCGTCGATTGTTTCGTGGCGTTGAGGAATGTTTTGAAAAAAATAAATAAATAATTGATGCAGCGCATGAAAACACCATTGGGAATCATCTACGAATGTCCTTCGTTAATTTGAACCGTGGCATACCAAGCACGTTAATATAATTTACGAGATACGAGTATAGCCATTCCGGATGTTGGATTAACGATTTTCATCAGTATAGGCTTACCGATTAATTATTGTTATTATTATAACGTACCGAAATACCGTAGCTTTATAACATTGACGTCACGCGGCCATTGCAACGTTTCGCGTAATCGACTTTACGACACAATCAATATCCCGCTCAAGCGTAGCTTGATACATAAACGGAGGGTTCATGGAAATCCACCCTGTCGTAGTCTTTTCCTTACTACCCGCTAATGCCAAAACATTTTGCTCACCCCTAATAAGAGCGGCCGTTACGAATATTCAAAAAGTCTAATGAAAAGTCATTCAATCCCAATGAATCTGTCAGTGAATAATTTCGTATTTGGCAATTTGATCGTTTCAAAAATGATGAAAATAGTCAGTTTTTTATTTGCGATGTCTAATTCTTTTTTTCTTTTGCTAAATTGGGAATTATGTATATACAGTTTAACGTACTGTGATGATCTACTGAAGTCTGTACTATCTAATACGAGGGTAGCTACGTCACAGGGATATTATGATGCTCGAGAGTGAATGAATAATCGAAGACATGTGGCGGCGTTATGTATCCGTGGCATTTATATTGACGTTGCCATTGTCGACGACGCTGTCGTCGTGTCGCGTCATCGAGGTGCACCCTCGTCATAGCGTCGTATAGGTTGCTGACAGGTCGCTACCGTTCTTTAGTTCTTGTTGTGACTTTCTTAGTTGGCTTTAATGTCAACTAAGTTTACACACTGCGGCGTATAAAGATACCGTACGTGCATCATGGCCGGTTTGAGGTTATGTAGAATAGTTCACAGTGGATATTACTTTATACGACTTTTATATTCAAATAAATAGATCATGTTCTTTCGTTTTTGAATTCATTCCTGTCAAAGAGAGCAAGCGCCAGACAGCCAAATAGATATTACATTGTTCAGTACAAACATACCGGGTGAAGTTTGCTTTTATATAATGAGAATCAAATAGATGTGGCAACTTCAGTCGATAAGTTTGGTCCGAGCGAGTCTGGAGGTAATGTTTTGTTAGGTTATGTAAAGTCTGAGTAAGCAGAAACAAAGCAGCGTGTTTTATCGAGTCTCTTGATGTCTGTTTGCAAAATTAATAGTCGTTGTTTAGTTTTGATAAGTAGTGTTTGTGGTTTAGGTGAAACCGTGTACCCTGCTTAATGATTTGGATGGAAACCGAAAGCAACGTATAAACGGAACCTAAAGATCTATAGAAATGCATATATTCTATAGATTTCCAGGCGATTTTTTTATTCTGAATCTGTAAGTTTATAGTTCTTTTTATCGTATGTTTAACCGGGGAATTTATAGACTCTTGCTTTTATACCAGCCGTATATACCATAAGTGTCTGCAGTGGTATCACGTGCTCTATCTTACTGCTACATTGTTTTCAGATTCCAGGGAATTTGTCGCAGTCGTTTGTGGCTGCATTTACTCTCTGAATATTCAATTTAATTTCTCACTCGTGCTACCGAGTCTGCTCGCTTACAAGCTCCATACCTCATACACAAAGCATTCTGGCTAGCCACGATGCGTTTCCATTGCGTTGTATATCAGGACTCGTAGCCAAGCATTTCCGTTAAACTGCATTGCATACATTGCGCATAGTCGAGTTTTTCAATTGCATTGCTTCTGTTCAGTTATCAGCCCAGTCATTAATTGCGAAACCGGAAATACGTTACTTTGGTTTTTTCTGACTTTTTTCTCTCTGTCTTTAATACTTACCGTTTTCATATTTTTCAGTGATCTGTCCTTCGACTAAATTTGTCACTCCAACGATCACTGATACCAAAAACGGAAGGAAGAGCAACAAATGACAAGATACAAAATAGTTTATATTCGGACGTCGTGACGCTTGGTCCGTCGGTAACTTCCGTCGTACCCCAAAGCGAATATGGCTATTGGAGGAATAAAACCAGTTGAACGAAGAAGAGGAGAGTGAATACGGATTACGTAAATGGTTCCACACAAACTTAAATCTGCGGATTGGCTGGTAGCAACAATGGTGAGTGATTCTTGCCTACACTAAAATATAGCCTGAGGATCCTAAGGTGCGTGACGGTATGTCAGAGAGGAGTGACGTCATCGATGACGAAATAGGCCTTGATAAGTATGCGTGGGTCAATGACCCATAACAATGGCTCAATTATAAATTTTCATTTTAGCGAAAAAACCTACAGAATTCGAACAGCCAATCGTGTGCCCGATTGAAGAAAGGCCAAGCTTAGCTAATGGTTAATCAATATCTTTACTATTTTTACTAAAACAAAAGTTTTAAACTTACCCAAGGTCCTTCAAGTTAGTGACGTCAGTGACCCCTGGGACCTTAGCTCTGTCAGTATTCTGCGTACGCTGATAATTTTTTTTGGAACGGTTTTTTCTTTCATGGCTGCCTATTTCTCTTGCTGATGAAACCAATGACGTCACGTTTCTTCAGGATACTATATCACTGAGAAACTTTGCTCGCGTTCCACACTCTATTGTTACATCACACATGTGTTCTGATGCAATATAAGAGAAATAGATGCTCAGTATTTTAGCATGACGCATCGAAGTGGAACGCAAATTAAAATTATTTCCTTCAGGCAGGAGAATGTGAAAGCGATTGATTGTGTACAAAGAAATTTTGAAAATTTATAATCAGAATTCATTATACGCGTATAATATGTTAAATGGATATCATACATAATCTGGTTTTGTCTTATGCAAAAATTCTGGGTAAAATATTCAGAATCCTTGATACGCGTATACCGCGGTGTATCCCATATGAATTTTTTATCTGACGCATTACATAGGATATCGCCATAATTACTAAATGCACATTTAATCCTTCTTTTTGTACGTACAGTAACGTATTAACTAATGGTAATTCCGAGTTAATGTTAATTAATGTTAATTAATGTTAATAAGCTGTAAGTCAACTTTGCCCTTCGTTTCCGTGATATGCAATAATATTGCATAGATGGCAGCTGGGATCGATTTCAATTTTATTTATTAATTTTTAATCGGTAGACAATTTTCATTTTTTTTTCCAATCATGATGACAGTCACTACAAAAAGTAAATACTTTCGTATATCTTCAAAGTATCCGTTCTAATGGTTGGGCGTGAGTATCTCTAGAAATTTCAAAATGAAAGCAACGCGAAAACTGTCGACGGCGTTAGTAATCCGTACCACCTCCTACTCACTTTGTAGAAACTTGAAACTAGCATTGGACTTGGTAAACTTTCTGTACTCTGCGAAAGAGAGAGAGAAAGAGACAGAGCGACAAACTGAAGAAGAGTGAAAGAGTGAGAGGAAATAGCTGGAAGGATAAAAGTTTTTTTTTCAGGAGGAAGTAAACTAGAATTATTTTCTTTCTACCTTCCAGGAAGATTTTTTAAAATAGTTTCTCTCTCGACAAGCCAGGTCTGGCAGATTTTATTCACCTTTGAAATTAACACGCAACACCACGTTGAGTTAACGTAATATCACTTGTTTATTTTAACGCCCTTATTGCTGGATATGACTCTATTACTTTGACTCTTTTTTCTCCATTTTTTTTAATACTACTGATACGTGAACAGCATCGCGCAAAAAATTAGCAGGAGGGAATTTTATCTGTAGAAAAAAAAAATGTATCTGCTATACACACAGATTTTTCACGGATAAAAGCTTGCGGTAGTACGAGGGAGGTTTATGTATCTTTTTTTCTCTTTTCGTTGTTTTTCCTGCTCCTTTATTCTCCTCGGGGACATAGAAAATGGCTTCGCCAAAGGGAATTGGCGAATTGGTAAATCGTTG
Source organism: Pachycephus smyrnensis (assembly GCA_030142225.1). NCBI lineage: Eukaryota > Metazoa > Arthropoda > Insecta > Hymenoptera > Cephidae > Pachycephus > Pachycephus smyrnensis. The sequence goes on along the minus strand of JARQST010000089.1, from coordinate 167,155 downwards.
TAGTTTAGGGTGGACGAGTGTAGGAAGTAAGGACACGCTGGGCATCGTGCCAACGAGGACTACTTTTGCTGACTGTACATACACTCTATATATATGTATACACACACACATAGCATTCAGAAAACTACTCTTACCGATATCCACGTAATCGCGTACACGTGTAAGCGTAATCGCGTCATGTCGGTCATTCATGAATTCGCGGAAGGCCACGAGTGTGGGAGTTTTTGGCCAAGTTTTTCATCCCCTTGGTTGGCTGGATTCGCGTACTTTTGTACAGTCACCCACAGCCTGGCTATTCCATGACCGTTATAATAAATTTGACGTCTATTGCGCGCGCGCCGAACCAGCAGCTGATAAACGATTAAAAAATTATCTCATAACTTTACATTTCTAAAGTAACCGCGATTTGCCAAACTTACGGCATCCCGTGAACGCGAAGCCACGCGGAAAATTAACTCGCATCGAACGACGATAGAGACGACCAATCGGCGTCGCGAAAAGCGGCGACAGAATTACGCGATATTTTTTCATATACGGGGAATTAACTACGGCATGGATTTCACACTAAAGGGATTCTTGGACATTATTAGCACTCCCCAGAACTATTTCGTTTTTTGCGCTAAACCTACCCGTTCTCGAGTTATGGCCGAAAAACGAGCTTAGGATCCTGCCTCCCCATATGTCAAAAATGCACGTATCCCATTAATTTTTTTTTTTTAGTTTGTTGGAAATCGTTAGTACTACACAGAACTCGCCAGTTTTTTGCGTTAGGCCTACCCGTTCTCGAGTTATGGCCGAAAAATGCGTTTCGGATCCTGCCTCCAGATATGTCAAAAATTCACGTATCCCATTAATTTTTTTTTAGTTTGTTGGAAATCGTTAACACGCCCCAGAACTCTTCGTTTTTTTTTTGTGTGAAACCTCGTTGTCGCGTTATGGGCCAAAAAGTAGCCGCAATCATTCACATTGACTGCATGCGGTGAACGCGCACGCCAAGCGTCAAATTCACACGCATTAAACGACGATAGCGATGACCAGTCTGCATCGCGGAAAAGCGACAACAATTTTCTCGAGATATATGAGTAATATTTTCAAGATATTTTCGTTTTGCGGCAAATTAACTCCGACATGGATCTTATATAAAAGGGACGTATGCAAACGTTGCGACATACAAATTACGTTTCACTGGCGACTCCACGTCGAATCTTCTTAAAGCCTACTGCGGTGACATCTGGCTATGTCGCTTTAACGAAGGCTAGAAACAAGAATGGCAAATAAGCGTAGCGTAGTGATTATTTATTATCGTCATTACTAAACGCTTTACGCAACGACACTTGTTGAACGTTCACTTCACTAATCCAGCTATGCTGCATAGTTCCCGACGGTACAGTGCTTCCCTCTACAACGTCGTTACGAACGACAGTGCAGCCAAACTTCACGCTTATCAATCGCACTGCAGTAATTGCCTTTAATCGTTCGCAAATACGTCACGATAAATCGAACGTTAAGATAACCAAAATATTTTTTTTACTTTTACATTTTTACCAATTTTACACTTTAACGATTGAACTCAATTTTTTAGGTAACTTGTACGGTTCTTTTTTTCTCACAAAATTTATCCTCAGTCTCGCCATGGTCCAGCGTGGGATCTACATACAAATGGATGCTCTTTGGCTGGCGTCTGGCCTGCAAGAAGACTCTTGGCCATTTCCGTCGCGAATAGCTGCGCCCACGCAACAGGTGCACCCTGACCACCTTGAAATTCAATAAATACACACACCCCTGGGAAATCATCTTGGTAGCAGCATGGAAGATGGATATAGGGGTTGGGTGGGGGGAAGAGGAAGGGTGTGGGGCACTCGAGGGTCGTTGATGAAGGTACAAACGCAAGTACTCATATACACATTGTACACGTATAAGGCAGCCTTGTGCATGTTGCGTAACCGTGTAAAAATTGTATGGTTAAAAAAATACTTTTTTCTTTTTTTCTTTCTTTTTCTCCTCTCTTCCTACTCCGCTCTGGTGCTATACAGAAACTTCATACAGTGCTATGATAAAATTCACCCTTAAGTGACCCTTGCGTTCTTCTACCCGTTTACACGATCATACGCCCGTAATGTATACGAACGATTGTGAAGGCTAGTCTGTAATTAGGTTAGTTTAGGTTCAGGCAATTTTTTGTTGTATTCTTGTTTTTACCGGCTTACTCATCAGACTACCATATGAGTACACGCACGCTTGACGATTACTTTGAATTTTTTTTTTACGTAGGTTCCTGAAGTCGATGCTGCGTGGCAGGCAGTGTAGCGAAAAAAAAAATGACATATTTTTTATATGACAATACCAGGTATCGTTGATTGCTCCAATTATGGTGGTGCTTTTTTTTATTATTATTATTATGAATCATACGCGCGTCTCGCTAACGGGGTGTATCCACTTGCCTTGAGTTCGTGTGTCAGCATGCGCGTACTCATCGTTTCTCGTTATCGTTCTCGTTGTTGGGCTTATGTGTAATAAAAAAGAATTCGCAGACCCTACCTACCGTGTAATCTAGTTGAGAGGATGAGCTGTCAATTGACAGTGGTTTAGAGTCGAGTGACACAGAGGTTTTGATGCGTTTAGGAAGTGTATACGATAAAGGGGGTCCGATTAGAGGGAATTAGAGAGGACACGTATCCATGGTGAGATTCTTATTATTTTTATGTATTTATGAATTTTATTTCGTTAATGATTTTTTGTGAAGATCGTCTAATTGCAGGTGATGCTGAATCCATTTTGATATGCGGGGTACTCTATGCGTTTGAAAGAATTTGATGAAATTTATTCGAGAAAGGGTACCACCTGCGGATTTTGATCACGGGTACCTCTGTCTCTCTCTTACGCGTTCGAATGCCGATAACGCAGTCTCTCTTGCACTCACGGCGGGTATAGGAAATTGTAAAATTTTCCGGATTTTAAGGGCGTTTTTCTTATCGATCGTTTGAACTGGTGATTTGGATGTAAACGAGGGTAAAAGTGTCCTCGTGTTTGGGGGTTGGTTTTTAAAATGGCAACTGAACAGTAATTATACTGTATGACACTTGTCAAGTCGGGGACAGTGTCTTGGACGTAGCTTTTTTTTTCACACGTCTTTAAAGAGACTTCCCCGAGACGTCTTTCTGACGTTTGCTAACAGGATAGTTACAAGGCACCACCCTCGAGAAGTAGCTCGACTCGTGTCGGAGTGGTGAAGAACAAGGGGATGTCTAGGCTCGGAAAGAATGAAGTCAGCTGAACTTGTCAGTGGTACCAAGAAATCTTTCACGTCCGTGCTATAGCTGAGTATCCCAGAATACATGCATCCGTCCACAATGCATTTTCGCGCCATCGCAAGATCCCCTATCCATCCCCACTATCGCTTGCAATATAGGGGATGAAATATTACAAAGCTCTATCAATTCCCACGACACCCAGTGTACACAAGAATCACGACTGCGTGGAAGGGTAGTAGGTAATTTCGTGCCCTTGCCGATGAGAATCGACACCCCCGCGGCTGCTTTCACCTTTAATCACATCCTGGTAGCATAGGCTAATATTCGTCGAAGGGATGGAAAATCCAAGTACAAAGGGATGCAAATAAGTAATGATCATCGGGTACGGTCCATACGCGACTATACAGATCCCCACCCTCTATTATAAATAGATTCGTGCACCTTAGATACAGATGAATTTAGATGTTATCCAGGTCTCTGAAAAGGTCTGTATCTTAGGGTGGGACAAAGACTGAAGAGGGTAGTAGAGCAGAAGAGAGAGAGAGAGAGAGAGAGAAAGTGAGAAAGGGTGTGAGAGAGGGTGGGGTTGCGCGTGGGGCTGTCTTGGAAACGTGCTATACCAGAGCGAGAGGAGTATCGTCGAAGAGGGATGACGACACGTGAGGGTAAGTATGGCGGGGGGGGGGGGGGGTAACGCGGTACCCCAGAAACAGGGGATGGTGGTAGGGATGACTGAAAGTCGGGAGTTGCGCGAGTTACTGTGAACGGCCGTGGCTGTCGCGCAGCGTGGGAGTTAGTTCTGGTGAGGGCGCCAGCCGGCTCACCCGCTAACTTAAACCTACTATTGCGTTCCAACCCTCCGACCCACCCCAAAAACCTCCAAGCGAACGACCAACCTCCACAATCAGGCCTACCTTCCTCTACCTATCTACCTACATAGCTAACCATCTGCTTGCCACCTTTTATCTACTTACCCGTCCGTTTTCTCTACCTACGACCTACCTCGACGACCTTATCGCCTCTTGCTCCCTTTTATTCACTGACGCTTCTCGGTTCCAGCGGCTGTGCATCGGAAAAGGACGCGTCGCGACGCGCCGGCTGACACGAGGCTACACGCTATCTCATAAGGAAACATACGAGGGAACGGGATTAGAGTAACGGAACAGGAAGTGCTCTCCCTGAGAACACAGTGCTGTACCGGTCAGGAGTCGAATGGTACGAGGAAGCTGAACAGATTTGGTATATGACAACAGAAAGGGATAGATAAGAGATAAGGGCGCATTGTCAGGATTTTATTATACGGATTCCAGGGTATGAACCCCTTGCTGAGTTAATCCACGACTGGGATAATGAAGTCCGCGCCGAGGGGATCGCACGCCTCGGAAGCGGTTACGTTACTGACCAGGATTGTACAGAAGTGAATAGGAGGTGTAGAAGAAGAAGAAGAAGAGGAGGAGGAGGAGGAAGGGGGAGGAGAAGAGGATTGCGTATAAACAGATATTGATGCACAGTCGTAGAAAATACGTAAATGCAGACAGTCGTACTGTTATTGTTTCATGGTGTACCCACTGAGAGAGGGTGAGGAAGAGAAGGGGAGAGAGAGAGAGAGAGAGTGGAAAAGGGAGAAAACACCCTGTGTATGTCTCTTCGCAGCTTCGGCCAAACTCGGCAGGAGTCGAGCATCGGGCTCGGATAATTCCGTCTCGGTGACGAGCGCAGGGCTGCGCGCAAGAGAGACCAGCGAGTGAGAAGGCGAGTAAGAGACAGAGTGTGAGAGAGAGAGAGGGAGGGAGTCAGTGGCAGCAGGGAGATAAAGCGTAAGAGAGAGATAGCACGTTGCACGGATAGATAAGCTAAGGAAGAAAGAAAAGGGAGATCAGTCGGCTCGTGGACTGCGAGCGAGCAACATCAACCCCTTGCATTATTTCTCTCGCGTCCATGTTTTGACCATCTGTGTATCCCTGAGTGCTTTCGAGCTATGAGGTCTACGCGAATAATACACGCCGGCTAACCTTATCACGTAATATACTCGATCGAGGATCTGATAACAATCTGACTGTCCATATACGAAATCAATTGCATTCCAATCGACGCTCCATCGAAACAGACACGCCACTACTCCCGTTCTTCTTCTTCTTCTTCTTCTTCTTCTTCTTATTCTTCTCTGTACATCTCTTGATTCGACGAGGAAACCCCGTCGAGAAACGTAAGCGCGAGTGACGTGGCAGTGCGAATAAATTTTACGGGACTGATAAGAGGTGATAACGGATATTGCGTTAATAATAAAAAGAAATCGGGGCGAGTTTCTAACGACAGAGAATCCGCTAATCTCTTCGGGCGATATTTGTTCGTTATTCGTCGACACCTACGGGGGTTGATTTGATCGTACGTGAGATATACGGTGGTTGGGGTGAAAAATCAGCGGGGGGAATGAAGTGATATCGATTGATCGATCGATCGATTAACGCGCGCACGCATTACCGCACGTGTCACGTATCTAAAACGTTAAGATGATTGTATTGGCTATGGTGCAGTCGCCCCTGTATTCTGTCGCTTCGATGACGTCTGCCTGAAGCTTCGTTTGCTCTAGCGTAAAGGCTCTAGCGTGCGTACGAGGGAAAGGAAGAACAAAAATTTGAACCGACGGCGTTTTTCAACGCAGCGACAAAATCTTGCGCGGGCCAGCTAAAGCGGCAGCCTGTTGGCGATGATATCCAGGTCGAGTGGGCCGCTCGGCTAGAAGAGGGTGGAGAATTTACGTGAGTGCTCTCCTACTTCACACTGTAGGTAGATACGTGCTGCTGCCGCGTACGACGACATTGTATACAGGGTGTTTAAGAAAGAGAAGATCGAGTCAAAGGACACGAGGAATTGGATCTTCATCCCTTGCGAGAGAGGGTGGCGGAAGAACGAATCAAGACAACCAATGATTCACGTACTGGACCGAGTGTGAACGGATCGACAATTTTGTTTTTGAGTGCTTGAAAGTTCACCCGGTACACTAGAGAAGTCATCATTCAAATCGGATTCTCATCGCCCTGGTGAATCGACCTGGATTATACATCCGAGTCACGTCGTGATCAGCTTGAGATTATACTAAAGAGGGTCGGTAGTAGAGTGAGAGCGCATGCCGCAGCATCCCTTGCTGTAACTTTTAAGAACGCCTGGAGGATCGCTGAATCGCGGACGGCTCTTAGGAAGTGGACTGCGAGGATCCTCTTTGAAGTGGAAGTGAAAGCGGAAGTGGAAGACGGGAGAAGACTACGGAAGAAGCAAGTACCACAAGCCAAATAGAGAAAGCACCAAAGCACTGAAATTTTATGGGTGTCAGGATGCACAGCTAGTTAACAATCTTTCACGAGACCCTTTATATATATTTATATATTTATCTGCATCCCTTTATCACGATCCTTTATTAATATTCCACTGTGCAGACGTTCATTGTTTTCAACGTGATTTTGCATATTTTACGTTTTTTTTTTTTAAATATCAAACACAATTAACGGTTATCATCGTTAATCGTTAATTACGATTAAAGTCGTGTCCTTTTAATTGAACGCCATTGATATACGTGCACATCTTGTATAGAGCGCGTTGTCGTCGTCGTCGTGATTTTACTTCTCGTTGTCTCATTGATCTGTTCTACAAGATTATACCGTCCTTTTTTGTCTTTCTCGTTAATCGTGACCTATTATAACAGTCCACGAGAATTTTGGCTGTATACGTAACATCGAAACGCAAAAAAGTAGTGATTAATTATCGGTCGACCGATTAATTAACTAATTCGTTCGAATTAATTGGATCGTCCGGATTGCTCGTCGATACCAATTTTTTTGCTCGTCCGACATTGCTGGGGAGTGGATGGGAGGTTTTTGGGGAAGGGGGGAATAGGGTCTGATTTTTTACGCACTTTTTGAGGCACCTGTTGATATACTCTATACATATATATATATTAGACATATACATACGTACCACGGTCCTTATACTCTGACTAAATGCATAATTATATATATGTGTAATACAGATAATTGCACACATAACGCACATGTGCATGGTCATTATTTCGCACACGCATGCAGTCGCGAATTTATTCGCGCACGCACTAATTGCTGTCCAGGGATAACGAAGTCACTCCGAAGCACCTGATTGTTGTCAGTGAGAATTAAAAGAGGGAGAGGAAGGGAGGGAGAGAAAAAGTAAAAAAAAGGTCAAAACTGAAAATGATAATTAATAATCGTTGCCGCCCAAAACGTACCTTGTACTCGCAGGAGCTTTGATTCGCGTTAACGTTGTTGTTGTTGTTGTTGCTGCCGTTGTTCCTTGTTATTAAAAATCAAAGAATTCCCAATGACGCAATTCGTGCGCGCGACGACGTGCAGTGCTATCGAGAAGCTATAATCCAAAGAAAAAAGAAAATTCGACAGCCATAACAATTTTCGCGAAAAATACTGAAAAATAAAACGGCCTAAACTAACCATTTTTGGAGAGTCAAAAAAGAAAAGTCAAAAATTGACCAAAATAGCACATAGCGACGAGCTTGTTGACGATTAAAAAAGAAAAACTATTGTAACCGGAAGTCAAGGTGTTCGGTCACCCTGGATTTGAATCCGTCGGTGATTTCAGTGTTGGTGGTGGTGGTGGTGGTTTTAGTAACAGTAAAAATTTGGATTCTGTCCTCGTTGAACGATAAAGTCATTTTTCAAGCAAATCCAAAATTTCGGCGCAACCTCGTTTTTCGATTGGCTTACCGATGCGCCAGCGTAAATCCACCAAGCACCATCAGCAACGACACTTGACTATTATTATTATTCGTAATAATAACAACAATAACACACGGACACTCGCATGCTGACGCACAACGTTCCTAGCACATAAGCGCACAACGACATAGCATAGAGATACATATTTAGGTATACATAATTATACGCTTCTGTATATATATATATTTGTACGCAAATACGTATAATATATGTATATATATATACATATACAAAATATTAGTATTTACATACGACGATAACATAAACGCGTTTACACGAAGCGCATATAAAATAATTTTATATTTTTACGAAAATTCACGCACTCACGCGTGATCGCGAAGGAATACACACTTGTTTGTGCTTTGTGCGTGTTCCTTTCTGTGTGATCGAGAAGAGTGTGATACGGAGTGCGTTTGTGCACTCGTGACGTTATATATATATATATATATACACTACACATACGGATTCCGCCCAATTACAGATGCCTAACAAAGCAATTACGAGTCTAGTATATTTCGTGAAGCGAAACTAAGAGTGTAGTAGGTAGTAATTAATTAACGAGATTAGAATATATACTGTTGGTATTTATATTGGTTATTAGATTGGTAGTCTTAATTGGTATTACGTATACACGTAGCTGTGCAGACGTGAGCTTTGTGCGAGAGAGAGAGAGAGAGAGAGAGAGAGAGTCTAGGGATTTTTTTTTTCTTTATTTTTCGAAATATTACAAAACTTTGTGAACGCATAAGAGTTTAGTGGGTATAGTATTTTTTTTTTCTTGGTATAGTAGAGAGATAAGATGTGGAAAAAAGTAATAGTTTTTTCCCCTAGGGATATTTAGTAGAATTTGCCTTTTAGCTGTACGGTTTGACGGTGGGTGGTTTTTGAAAGGGATATATATATATAAGGTGAAACAGAGGAAAGAGAGATTGAGCGGAGTTTATGATTATTGTATAAGAAAGTATCGAATTAAGAAAGTATACAAGTTTAATTAATTAAGTGTTTATGCGTAACGTGCGTATTAGCGTGCGACGTGTGTCGGCCTTTGATATATATTGTAATTGCACGTAAATTATTTTTTGGGCCGATTTTTCGAAATCGCGACCTTAGAGAACTCGACAGGGATTTTTGGAATAGTTGAATTTCGGTGACCAGGTATAAGGAAAATTTGGGATTTTACAGGAAAAAGAAAAAAAGAAAGAAGTGAGAAATCAGAAAAGGGGAAAAAAGGATAAAATACGGTGTTTTACTCTGTATATTTTTGTGCACGTATATTTCTCTGTGATTGGCATTATTATTATTATTGTTCTTCTTCTATCTTCTTCTTGATCAACGCACCTTGAAAGCATACGGCACACATTTTATGTAACACTCTGTACAAAATTACCTTGAACCTTGAAAAGCGCAATATTTCCATAATCCTTGTAACCTTGAACTGTCCTGAAATCAAGTTTGTGAATAATCCTGATATCTTATTCACGTTTACTGTATTTACGGCACGCATCCACCTTCGAAGCACCTTGGCACAAGCACCAGCAAGCAAACGAACAAATCAAAAGCTGCACAGCACAGCACAAGCACAAGTCACGGCACAGCATTGTACGTGCAGCACATAATGGACGTTTTCTGTGCACATTAAAGATTGCAGGTATTGCACAAATTCCACTTTGTCCTTTGCACTGAAACTTAGTAGGCGCACACGCGTGTTGTTGACTCTGAGGAGCATAGTAGAAAAAATATATATATGTATAGAACAAAGCACAAAATTGAACGTAATAATCAAAAGCAAACAAACGCAAACGAAGGAGTCACGCTATCTTGTAATTACTGGCTGATTTCAGGAACGACTCCCGACGCACAGAATATTTTGGATTGAGAGCAGAGAGAGAGAGAGAGAGAGAAAGAGAGAGAAAGTGAGAAAGAAAAAGTAAACTTGAGGACAGAAGTAATCCGGAAAGAGAGTTTAGAACGAGAGCGAGCGAGAGAGAGAGACCAAAGAGAGACGTAAAGTTGAAGTGGGAAGTTACAAGTGGCAAAGAAAAGTAGACGTTACGCAACTCTATGGGAATGTGAAAAAACACTCAAAAGGCCTAACACAAATAAGTAATCAGAAGAAAAAGGTAAAAGTGAAAAGTACTGTCGAAACTGTATGTGAAAATTGGACCTTTTTCGTTTATTCGTCTCTTTCCCGGAAACACTCGTGTCTCTTACACCACGGGACACAAAGGACAAAGAATTTCGCAAGAGAAAGAACAAAGGGACATACAGACTTACAAGACACTCTGAAAGAAGGAAGGAATCGTTAACCTAATTACGTGCGATCGAACGTAATTGATATTATATATACTAATTATACACGTGCATATATATATATTATATATATATAACCAAAGTTTCTGCCCGTATCGAGAATTAATAAAAAAAGAATATCAACAACCCAAGTCCCACCGACTGTAAGAATAGTTGGAGCGGGGATACAAAGGAAATTGACAACGATTAAAAGTCCCACGACCTAATCCGACATTCAACTAGTGATTAAAATACGAGACTGAGGTATAGGAGTGTGCATAGAGAGATCGAGATAATTGATGAGACAATTAGCGCGAGGATTAGCCGAGGATTAGTGGCCAAGGAGGAGGAGGAGGTGGAGTAACGGATTGATAAGGCGAAAAAGGTATAACGAGATAAAAGGTAACGCGATCGGTCAGTGATATAACTGATAATAATCTGAAGTATCCTCAAGGTCAATAATAATCACAATAGTACCGAGTCAAGAAATACCAGAAGGAAGATGACGAGTCGCGCCATATGGTTCCTCAGCTATCTGGGTCTGGGTCTGGCGCTCGTGGTAGGGAATCGGCTGGGTACGGCCACGTCACCGGGACAGGACTCAGAAGCTAACAAGGCGTTCCTGGGGAAGCATCTTAACGACGTAGACCTGGACGATGACGTCGTGGAGCTGCCTATGAGCAACCTGGACAAGAGTGGCCTCCTGCATCTTCGTGCTCATCAGTACGACGGCTCGCGTCGCGATTGGCTGTTCTACGAGCACGTGCCGCCGCCTCGTTTACTCCTGGAGGAAGATCCACTCCTGGAGGAACTTGGTCCACCAGCCCTGACCGTCTTCAGACAGCACAGAGCGCGCAAGCGACCTGGGGGCTTCAGGCATACGAAGAAGGTCGTGGGCCTTCCACCCCTGGTCTATGCCGGCAACGAGGAGGAGACGCCACCGACTGCCGGTAGTGGCGGCACTGTCGGCTACGACCTCACTGAGGTCTTCGGACAGCGTCCACCGCCTTCCGATACCCTGCCCATTCAGATTCATCCTGAACCAGTCAACAGGAAGCCTCAGGGCGGTGGTATCGGTCTGAGCCCGCTCGTCTTCGAAACCGACAAACCACCTGGGAAGAGGAATCCGATCAACTCGTCCGTACGACGTCCTGGTGATAGTGGTGGCCAGGGTGCTACCAATCAACAGCAGCAGCAACAGCAGCTACCACCACCGCCACCGCCTCCTGGTGGAGCCGCCATCGCGTCCCAGTTCATGCTCAGATCAGCACGTGGAAATATGCAGTACGACGTGCCGCAGATCCGTGAGTTTTTGCATTTTATTATTATTATTATTATTATTATTATTATTATACTCTCATAACACAGGCATATATATCTATATCTTGTTTACCTACCAGTTTTATTCGTCATTCTTTCGCGAGAACGCGCAGCGGGATCACATATGTACGCAATACTATGTTACATATGTATTGTACGTATGTACAGTCGAAAATCTTGTTACGCTCTAAAGAATCTTTCCTGTACGAAACTGGAGCGTGGCGCGTATAGAGAATTCGGATTTGCTCTGGTTAATCTTCGATCGATATTATACTCATGTGTATACATAAGACTATAGTGTATCGTACTTTGATATACTATACGTTGCGTGTATACTATATATCTGTACTATATCCTCGTATACACTTCGCAACTTCCTATAGCAGTGTCGTCCCTGCCATTTCTCATAGTTACGCAAATAGATTAGAGAGGTATTCTGTCGAAAATCCTTTTTCTATACATTGCCCAGACTTTACCAGCTTGTGTTTCAATATCCATATGCCGTGACGTTATTACGTGTGTACATATACGATACACGTGCTGCTTGCGTTAAACGTAAAGGATCCGATACACTCGAGCGGCACGCTTTAATGCGTCTTTACGCTTATATGAAAAAGCGCGGCAATTTCGAATCTTGTCCACGTGTAAAAAAAATCATTGCGATTCGGATACTTGAAGCTTGAATGACGCTAGAATGATTTTGCGTCATTTTCTTGTCACTGACCTGGGTCTTGGCAGGTCTTACGTATATCTGCTGACACACTGTATACCTTTTTGTTTTCTCTGTGCACAAAATATATGCAATACTGTTTGCATACGCATAAATTTAAATACAGTGCCAAGCTGCATTGAAAAGTCGCCTTTAGACGATTCCTCACTGAGGTTACCTTAAAGCGACCAAAGAAATTTTTTTTGCTACAATATAAGTTCACGATATCCCGTGACCTTTCATGTATTCGTCTCAATTTCGCATTTTCTCGCTCTTCTCCATACGCATGTATACTCATCCCCCTGAACAACCCCTACCGAAGTCTTGGTAAAACGCTACGGGGCGACTATCAAATAGCATACGGCAATGCTGACTGGTGGTAAATTTGAACTTTGACATTTTCTCTATACGCTTCGCACTGCGGTCACCCACGTACACGCGCTGCCAACTTCTATACGACGTACACGTTACGTGCGTATAACGTATGAACGAAAACGTTGTTCTACCTCTCATCTGTGCACACAACAAATAACCGTACGTGCTTACGGCCATTGGCCATTTTACAAGCACGTTTCACTTCGATAAACGGATTCGCAACATTTTTGCGAGTATTTTTATAAGCGACAGGAGTCAATTCAGGAAGGTTCTGAAATTGCATCAATCCACTGCGATGCCCTTTGACCCTTGGATAAAACGATTCGCTCACCCTTACTCCACCCGACTACCCAGTATCGTGTACCAGCGACCACCCCCTACTAACGCTAGGTGAACAGTGGATAGTAACTTTTTTTAAGGGTGGTATACGTGCACTTTTCACACACAGACACACACCTACACACTCGCCGTTAATTGGCACGGAAGTCGCTCTACCGTAGCGTTACCGTAATATAGTTTTTTACCCCCTTTTTTCGAATTTTTTCTTTTATCGTTCACCTCGATTCTCGACACTCGGTAGCGTAAAAAAAATAAAAAGAAAAACGTTATTATCCTACCTCGCAGGATTATCTTTTCTTATGGGTTAATATTTGCCTATCTATTGCAATTTTCGCGTATATTCGTTTCGTTAGTCGCAATTAATTTTTGTTTATTGCTACATGGAAATTGGACGTTACGTGATTAATGTAGTAAGGTTGGTTAGATTATGGCTTTTGGTAGTGGGGCTGAGGGATTTTTTATATTGATAACACTCCACCCCCGTTGACAGTCAACCCCTCGCTTTTCCGTTTTAATAATTGAGTATTTCTTTTTTCTGTACATTTCAATCTCGCTGAGCGCCTTACTACGATGGGTATCTATTCTTCCTGGCGATATTGTAACTAGGCACGTGGGAGGAGCGAAATGGCTAAAGCCACGTAGAAAGCACTGCGAAAGTATACGGAGCTAAATGGCTAAAGCCACGTAGAAAGCACTGCGAAAGTATACGGAGCTCAACAAGTGCCCGCTTGCCAGGATTAAACGGCTTTTTAGGCACACTCGACTGGCACACGGACCTGACGCTAATGCCTACGAGTGCGTCGGCCGAGATTCACGTTGGAGGTTAAACTGGATATCAAGAAAAAAAAGTTACTAGGTCAATTTTCTTTTCATTTTTTTTTTAGAATTTGCCTAATGAACATTAATATAGTAGAGAAATATATTTTATTTAGGCCTGTGACGCGACCCTCGACATTTTTTGATAAATTTAATGATATTAAAGTCACTGCTAGGGACTTCTTGAAGCTACTTTTCTAACTAGATTATACTGCGCACTGAAAGCACTTGTCCTAGTTTCCTTGACGTTTCCCGACGATTAATCACTAATTACAAGGTACCCGCCATTGTCTCGAGGGTCACTCTGAGTACGTTTGATCTTGCATGTCTCTGGGTAGAAATGCGAATAATCTGCTCTCTCTCGCGTGGGTGCATCTAATTGATGCAATCCGTCGGTCCATATGTGTCTAGTGGGTCTAGGTCCGAGTCCATTTATGAGGTAGTCCATATATACATATATATATATTCAGGATCATTCAAGAATTATTACACCTGAAGTTGGTTCAATCATAGAAATCAATAGAACCCAACTTCAGTTTGTTCAATAGTCCTGAACGATACTGTATTGAATTTCCACGTACAAAATTATTTGATCATTACCGATTCGTCCCCGATATTGTCTATAAGAATCTTTGATTTCGATGTATAATTACTCGGACCTTGGACAGCACGATTACTGGATGCAATTGTGGTCTATGATCAGTCGATAATTATTAGTGATTTGCGAGCTAGTAATGCATTATTATTAACTGTCTAATAACTTAGGCATTTACCGTTATTGCTATCATCGATTGACCCTTCTGGGTATATATATATAGTTACGAATCGAGTATAGCTAGCATGTGCACACCTGTGGCGTGTCAAATTATGACCGAGTATTTGGAAGTCATCGTTCTAGGTATTGATTGCGTAGAGAAAATAGGGAACTTCCTATTTTCGTATATATAGGTACGTTCTACTAGATCAGGGTATCAAGTTATATGAATATAGTATAGCGTAGTACAGTGTAATGCGGTATAGTGTATATTGGATACTAAACCGTGACGCGTTGAGCCGGTTAACGAGCTTTCTCATACATACAATCGTGCTATGCTTGTTGCCTGGTATATTCATGGACTATAGCGTACTGCATACCGACTACGTAATAACTCTAGGGAATTTCCCTATATGTTTACTTAGACATTCTGTTTAACGTGTATACCTTGTACGGCGTAACCTCCTCGTAACCTTAGTAATTACTCGTAAGCCTATTTAGTGGGTGTATCCATTATGTATAGCTGTATCGAGATGTGTCTTATATATTATAGATTTATATAGTGTAGTATATGCTGCTTTGCGCGATGCATATTTAAAAGTTATACTGTTGAGTGGTTGATGAGTTTTTTTTGGTAATTTTTGATTACCTGCTTTCTTATTGGTTTTTCGTACCGGTGGGCGGGGCTTGCTTGTTTGACGACTGATTCTTATTGGTTGACGATCAGTTAAGGCGTTTTGTTAATTTCTTTGAGGGTTACTGGCTTCGTCGTGTTGTAGAGGTCAAGGCTTTTACAATTTTGAAAATTATATCGGCTTCATAGATAATTGCTGTTTTTCTCTGGGTTTAAGAGTCGGTAAAAGTAGGTCGACGTAGGGGAGGGGTTGTGTGGGTGTGTAATAGGGAAGGAAGGTTGCAGGGTGAAATTGTAGAGCGGAAGGGAGGGGGAGAGAGAAAAAAACGACAATTGTAATACAGGTTACGAAAAAATATATCCTTTTGTGTCCACTAATAGTAGTTGTAGATACTTAGGTAGCTTAGTGACCTTCTATACCTTCTGCTTTTTATAAGTGGAATTGATGTAAAAGTACATGTCGGATTCAATCTTACGTCGTACTCTACCTGTAGCAATGAATGAGGATTCATTTATGACTTGAGACGCGTTGTAAAAATAGATTGAAGGTATTTTTTTCTACCCTTATTTTTGTTATTTGGTTTCCTTCTGCGCCCACAACGTCGACACGTCACGTAGCTGGTGGCCCACGCGTCCATTTATTTTTTCTATAATTCTCAAGCGTTTACCTACTTAGCCAGATTTTCCTCCACTTCAGTCACTTCTCTTTTGTCATCCACGGGTCTAACGGCAGACGAGATTTCTCAGTGTGCGTGAAATAATGGAAAAAATGTTCTTATTAACTTTAAATACGCCCTTTTTTCATAATTTCGCCACGCCTCTAATTTGACCCCGCCCACATCACCTAGCTCCGCCCACAAAGGAAAATCATCTACGGGTAAACGAGGCTTAAAACTTTGGTACACTCTAAAAATTTGCCTCCGTCTGCTTCGCGTACTTTTTTCCTCCATTTTCTTTGCCTCGCAAGTGCCTTCTGTTTCATTCTATTACTTTTCTTTAAACGTCACGGGTCAAGAACAAAGGGAACGCCCACTCGAGAATATAACGCCCCCTAGCTTCTCCGTCTGCGAATCATCGACCCAAAAAATAGCGCGCTAATACGAACTCTGTAAAATGCCACAATCGGTTCTCTATCCATGGTACACAATACGTATCACAGCGCACACGGTATACCATTATAGAGGCAAGTAAATAGGTACATTATCTGCCGCACATAGGTGGGATAGCACATTGAATTGGGTAACGGCCGTTTCCAAAGAAATAGCGAGAATATCAGAGAATAGTTTGCCGAGGTTGGGTTGGGGTTATCTACCATATCCCAGCCGCGCATTATAAAAGGGAGTCAGCGAGCGAGTGAGTTGTTGTTGGTGGCAGTGGGTGTAGTATGGCGTCTCGAGGCAAACGGGCGCCGCTCTTAAGCGTCCATTGCACCCGCGACTTTACGGCTCTCTGCCAATGTATCCACATACGCTCACCAACCCTCAATCTCACGTATGCACCCTGGCAGACACTCATACGGCTATAGGGATATTACACGTATCTATATATGTACATCCCTAGGGCTCTCGCAAGGTAGTCACTGCTCTGTGCATCTTTTATTCCCCAATGCCAATGGTCCTTTTCAGATATTGGCAGCACTTCCAATCGGATGCTGCGTGATGGATCTGCTTCTGTCTGGCACGAATTTCTTTGACTACCTCTACGATTTTATGTCTCATTTTTATGTGTTTCTTCACGTACAGGGTGTCCCGAAAATCTGTATAAGACTTTTTGACTATATATTAGAAATTTTTGGAGTATCGAGGATTTTTGAGAATTTTTTTTTCTTCCATAACGCGTTTGGCATGTGAATGATATCTGTAATGTCTATACCTTCGGTATTCTTGTTGGTTTTATTACTGGGATTCTTGGCCTCCTCTCTTATCAATACAATGATACCGTCCGCGTATTGTCCCGATATCGTGGGACGGTGGGATTTAAGTGGGTCGCAAAGTCGCCAGGTTCGAATAGGGGTATTAACCCCCGATTATACGTAGTGAAAGAGCCCCACACGTACGATGTGTTACTTGCACACGTCGTGTCCGTATATAGGTGATGTTTGTACAGGGCGTGGAAGAAGTTTCGAATATCATTCGGGCATCAGAAAAATCGACTCTCGTGACGCTATTGGACGGGGGTTAATTTTATATAGGTTTTTAAAAAATATTTTTCTCTTGCTGACGGTTTTGCCATTGTGTGTGCTTTCTCCTTGTCTTGGGGTTTTTTTGTTTTTGCGGCTTAACTTTTACTTTATCTTCGCGCCACCGTCGTGAAACATGAAAGACGCGGTAAGCCACCCGTATGCATACACCCGTTCCAAGCAAAAGGGGTGATTAGAACGTTGCGCACCCTCGGGTCGGCTGTACAAAAAAAAAGGGGCAAGTGGCACGTTTTACTAAACTCTTGTTTCTCCTTTTCTCGTTTTCTCCCTCTCTTATTTTCTTTGCTCTCTTTTTCTTTCTTTATCATTTTTTCTTTTTTTTTTTATTAATTCCCTCTTTCTCACCCTTCCACCCTCTCGCTATCCTTCTCTTTACAATCTTCGTACCCGTAATACTCCAACCTACCCTCTGCCGCGCGACATATTTTATTCCTCTAGCTTTTTACACTGTATACCGAGTGTCCTATTTTCCATGCAACTTTCGAGGCTTATCTCACAAGGGCCGTCATTCCCGTCACTGTTATCATCGTCAGGGGATTGTGAACTCTTTAATTTATTACTGAGTCAAACTTGCCGTCCTTTCACAGGCAACCGTCAAAGGGGCAAAGTGTCGTTTGAATATTTAATGCATCTTTTTTTTTGAACACTACCCCGTATAATGCGCACATAGTAAACCGATACGCCTGTCCTCGTATTATATACGCGTAGATAAAAAAAGACTGAATAAAAAAAATTACAAATTATCCGTGAAAAGTTATTTGGGCGGGAATTCTCGTGAAATTTGAATCTCATCAAATCAAAAGAGATACCATCGTCAAGTGTAAATATTATATCAGTACCTATCGATTAACAGGTACATCCAACACCCCCTCCCCCATGTACGAGACTACTCCCGAGTGTGTTGGCAAATCTTTTGACAGTGCGTTATTACGTAATACGTGATAAATTTTCAGGTATCAGCCATTAGCATAATTGCTTGTTGAGACCATTATAATGCCTTGTCTCTGTACAACGTATTCCGGTCTCTATATACTAATAAGCAAACCTTTGTGGAGTGCCCATCCGCTAGATGATCGTCACGACACGATGACGATAATGATAATTACAACAACGCATCAAAGTGACGTATATACGCGCGACAGACTGTGATAACGCAATAAACATATCTTGTCGCTCCTATGAAAATCTCGTGTAAAACCGTGGCCCGTGCACTAGTTATATAGAAACTCTCATGAAGGATCCTCATTAAGGACGAGGATCCCGTGCTTGGCTAAGGGTATTTAGAGGGAGAGTGAGGTGCGACGGAAATAAAAGTGAGTAAAGAGGGTTGATGACGAAGGACTGGGAAAGTGGGGGTGGGTTGCCTAGGGGGTGGGTAGGCTAGGGGGGCGAACGTATAAAAATAAAAGGAAACGTCATCCAGGACGATTTAGATTGAGCTTTCCTTTTTCTTTACGGATGCTGCGAACTCTCTCGTCTGAGTATCTTACGCTCGCGAAATAAAATATGAATCTTTGAATAATGCAGCGTCTTTCGCGCTGTCTCCGTCTTGCTCGCTCTTGCGTCTCCCGTTATTCTCGAATCTCTCCGTTACTCCTGGATCCACTCGATATCTTCGCGCGACTCCGTATATCTGTCGACGGGGTCAGGTTTGTTATTTGTGGATTGTTTCGGTCCAGTTTTGACGTTAATGAAAATTCTCAGCTGAGATTATTTACTTCTCGCTCGTTTCTCTCTCGCGCTACTGTTTTTATTTCTTTACTCTTGCGCTCTTGAGTTTCTTCCTTTTTTTTTTAATCTTCCCTTTGCTTCTTCTTCGGTTGATTAAACTTTGCCTTCTCCAAGGCGTATATTTCGCCGTCCGTGGATTTCTCGTCGTTTCATCTTATTCATCGAGCACGGTTTAGCACGCGAAAAAGAAATCAGCGATGGGCTCGGGCCGCGGGATATTTTGAAGTTTTTAGGTAAAAAGTCACGGGGCGTGGGGGCGAGAAAAAGTTTTCCACCATCCTTCTCGACCAGCGTTCCTTTTTCTTATATGGCCTCCGGTGTAAAACCTGAAGGATAAGATGAAACAGGATGAAATTGCAAAAAACATTTTTTTGTTTCACTACAGTATCCACGAAAATACTCGAACGTCATATTAAATAAGATTCTTAAGAGTTTCGATTTCTTAACTCCCTGGTAACCCCCTACTGTATCACTCACCCCCCTTATACGTATCCGAAAGTGACGTAAGGGTGAGTCGGGATTGCGTGGGAATGTAAACGGCTGGGAAGCCGACGATAGCAAGAGGCGAATCCGAATATTTATTTCTTTCGGAATGCGAGGAGAAATAGGTAAACTACCCTTGTTCCAAGGGATCGTACCTATCTCTGCACCCCTTATATTCTTGGCTGCCTGTGTACCCTTACACACCCTCTCTCTCTCTATATACATATATATATTTTTAGCAAAATTGCTCCGACAACTTCCGCCTACTGATCCACTGCATCCCTTACCATTTTCTTCATATAATCTCTTCATCCCCAATCCTAATGCTTTCTCGTCTAGTACCAAAGCAATCCACATCCTCCCCAACCCCCAATCAGAATCATTGATTCCCTTCGTATATTTCTTTGGCATTGCTCGTCGCTTGCTGTGGGCGTTAAAGCCGGTACAGTCAGCCTAGCATAAAAGCAGAAGAGCCAACGTCAGTACCTCAAGGGATGAAGTGGGGGGCGGAGGGGGTTGATCAGTTCAGAAGGGTGGGTCGGAACATCCAATCTTAACCTATACATACGGTTCGCGTATCTGTTTGTTGTTTCTGTGTGTAACGAGCAGATTGCTAGGGAGCAGAGTACACTTATTTTACAACAAGATATCATCATCCCTTAATATTATGTGGTTTGGAATTATTGGGGGTGGCGGGGGGATAAAGGGGATCCGCTTTGTACGTCCGATTGTTTATTCGATTTTCTCTCGTTATATTCCAGCCTTTGATGCTATTAGATATACGAGCTTTATTTATTTGCTATTTTTCTTTATTTTTTTCTGCGGATCTCTCTCGAATCAGTTTAACAGCTATTTTACTTTTCTTTTAGAATCAAATTTTCTCAAGAACTTCTTTCAATTTTATCAGGTTTCATCGGAACAATGACGTCTTGCCTATCGTCTCTGTCCTATCGACTGTACGATATCGATATTAATACTTCAACGCTTTACTGTTTCCACTTCCTAGAACTTTTAGCGTCGACTGTACTTCAAGTCAAACACGTGTCTCCGAATGCAAAATACTAACGTGATTTTAGCAGTGCTAGATAAGTCAACTGTCTTGGTTCACCGGAAACAGAAAGTTTCACTTGTACCGATACTATACAGTGTGTACCGGGTTATTCAGCCCCAACGCACCACCTGATGTTAGCGCCCATTTGATTCTTATGGTAAAACCATGTTCAGCTGGTGCGTTTGGGCTGAATAACCAAGTATATATCGTTCCCATGTGCGGAACTTGTTAAATGGACCAGAAGGTTAGGTTAGGTGAGGTTAGGTTGGACGTTAAAGGAAACGAGTTCTAGTGCATTCGCGTAGCCCAGGAAGTGAAGTAAAGGCGTGAAACTTGTAGCTACTTTTTTATATCTATATTCATGCTGCTTTAGAAATAAAGCCTCTAGTGTCTGGCAGTTTTTCTCATTCTTTCGACGCAACGTTCAGAGGCCTGTGCGCCAAGTCGAACTTCCTTTCTGAATGGCGATGGCCATTACGTCTCTTTTCTCGCAAATGGCTACGTTCAGACGTTAAACAATATCCTCCGGTCTGACGGTCGTTGGACGCCATTTTTATTTTTATTTGCACTTTCTTCGTCTCTCACTTTTTCTCTTTCTTACCCACACGCACTTGTTCGCGTATACGCGAGCTTTAAGGGTTTATCGTGCATCTATTTTCGCGAGGTGGCGGAAGAGTCGTCTGATCTTGTCTAGACTTTTTCTACTTGCCCGTATGGTTGCGTATGCTAATTACGTGACGTCTACTGTGTTGTTACGCGTACTTACGGCCACGTAGAAAATTTTGGTAATATTTTTTTTTTTGAAAAACTTCGACGACCTCGTGAACGAGCGTTTTTTTAGTTTAGTTTCTTACTTCACGCGGTCGCTCTTTATCTATTTATAGAAATGGGACGAGGTTCTCTCTTGACTTTAACCTTTAGTGGGTTAACGTATTTGCGGGCTCGTCTCACGTTAATCGACTTGTGCGAGTCGTACGTGGCGCGCATTATTTATGCAACGCAGCACGCACTGCCTAGGTAACGTTTGACGTTGATGGAGAGATAGTACGTATTTGTATTGTTTATTAATTTTTTATTGTAGTTTTTATAGAGGTTTTCTTTTTTTGCCTCGCTGGACCCCGGTATCATCCCCCGAACGAAGTTAGTTCTCTCAGTTTTTTCCCTCTTTTTTTGTTCTCCTCTTTTTTTCCGCTTCCGCGAAAACCGTAAAAAAAGTCCGAGTTCGTTAAAGCATTTGGCGTACGTGGAAAATCGTCAATTCGCCCCCCGGTTACCACGTAACGCGATTGCACGGGAGTTCTGGGAAAGATTTTTTTTTCAACTCCTCTCTTTACTCTCTTTACCGTTAACAGGATTGAGAAAGGTCGAAGTGTGTGACCTGTGAGAAGAGGCGATGAAGAACGTTAAAAAAAAAGTGGTTAAGGGAGAAGAGAATAATTTTTCTCTTCCTCCTCGTGTTTTTTTCCTTTTTTCAACTTTTTTCTTCGTTGAAATTTTTTTCCTCTCCGAACGTCAAAATGTACTTCACACGCGGCGAGTCGAGAAAGTTTAACACGTAAAAGGGCGAAAATTACCGTGGTATCTGGAACCGCGCGTAAATTGGCTTAGTACCTTGAAAACCTTAAAAAAAAACTTAAGTCTTAAGCATTCTACTCGGTGCCATCAAGTTTTCACGTTACGCGCCCGTCTCCTCTCCACCCCTTACTCTGGATCGTTTCGAAGCCGCGAAACTTGGAGCATTATAATGTTCTAAACCTAACCTATAGGTTAGGTTAGGTTACACGTCGCCGCTGCGAACGTAAGAAGCACGTACGTATCCTTCTTAGACTTTACTGCGAAACATCGAAAACTCGTAAAGACACGTTCTTTTTATCGTCTCCACAGCGTCGGGACGCACACGGTCACATAGCAATTTCATGTACCGTAAACTTACAGGTATACGGGATTCAACCAGTTTGAACGTACCATTAAAAACTTGACAGCTGTCAAAGTAGTTTTATTTTGGTTAAACCCTGTTTAGCAATATCGAGCAGTTAGTAGCCCGGCAAAGACGTTACGATGTTCATTGACAAGTTGTCAATGGGAACGACCGATCGTAGCAGGTTTTACCACCCCCTTTGAACTTTCGAATCTGCTATACCCGCTGCGAGTGCGAGAGAGACGGTCTTATGGCAACTGGCGTCCGTAAGAGAAAAACAGACATAACCATGACCAAAATCGGTGACCGAAAGATCATCCTTTATCCACTACGTTGCATCGTCCAGCTTTATGTTCTACGACGAAATTACGAAAAATTCGTAATTTTCATTTCTTGCACAGAGGACTTATGAACGAGTTCCACGTATCGGCACTTCCATATCGTAAACGTAAAATTACGAGTTCGCACGAAGACAGCCGAGGACACCCGAGCCACGAGTATAGTCGCGTACGATAAGGTCTCTATCAAGGCAGCTAAAAGGGTGCATGGCTAAAAAGGGTTATACCGCGTTACTACTAAGCGAAATGGTTCTCTCCTCTAGTAGTTATATACGCGAGCTGTGCCAGCAAATGAAACGACTGCATCGAATGCATAAACTCTGTAAAGTGCATAGAGTGGCATAAACAAGTGGGCGCAGCTGCACGTGATACAGTTTGACGTTGGATAAGGGGATACGGAAGTGGCACGTATCTTCTTATAGGTACGTTATGGGAGTCATTGTGCAATTTTATGGGATGCATTGTCCATTTATATACGTGCAAGTACTTTTTATGGTTTTCATTAATAAAATCGTCACTTTTATTCCATCGTTAATTATATCCTATCGAAATTGACAGAATTAGTCAAAAATTGTACCGAGAGTGATAGGATTACCGATAATCATAATTAAAGGGGGATACGTGAAATTTAGAAATATATATATATACTATATACGTAGTTACATTACCTGGTGCGAATAATCCGGAAAGCTCTCTGTTCAGGCTCGATCAAACGAGTGTAGTTGATATTCCAGAAATGTCCCTATGTTCCGGTGATTGCAGTTCTCTCTAGATCCAACCTAAACTCACCCAGTGAATCCTCTTTACGAACACCACCGCCATCGCCACTAACAGCAGATACGATCAGGACCCCCCCCCCCCCCCTTCCCCCGTGTAAACCACCAGCCTCATCACAATCATCGTCACGCTCACGTAACCTAACCTCAACCCCATCGTCTACACTTCTCCCCATACACTCGATCGTAGGTATACGGACTACATTCTATTACGTCACACTCAAAGCTCGCCTGTTCCCCATGCTAATACGTATGCACGTATACGGGACATGGAGAAATTGCCACTGACGACATGGCACGTCGTAGACTTCGTTTCCGTGTATCCCTATGACTAATGTAACCTAACTTACCGCAGTGCGAATTAACACGTCGAGAAATTTCCCATTGTCAGCCATTGGTGGGAAATGGCGAAAGGGTATTAGTGGAGGTGGAAGTTGGAAAATCTAATTGGGATGACGGCTTCACGAGATTTGTGGAACAGGTTAGGTACCTTTGGGAATTGTACTGGAGAGTGGTATGGATCGGGTTCGATCCCGGGTAAGGGCAAAATTTTTTTTTTAACATCGAACATGTCCTAGAGACATATAGGGGAATTAGAATCAATGTTGTTTACTATTTTTGACAGGTGTAAAGTGTCAGTGAACTTTTTTCGATCGGTGCGAAAAACGTGGACCATAAGGTATTAGATAATTTTGATATATTTTTTTATATATTATTTACGTACATGTAGCTTGTCTACGGATTCAATGAACTCTTTCATACTGTATGTTTTAGCCAGCTAATCCCTCGAGATGGTACTAATATTGTACTATTATATATGAATGTAGGCTAATGTTACATAACCCTATGTTATATAGGTTTTCATGTCATTATGAATTCTCGAGTAGTTAGGTTATTTCGGTTCGATCGATTTTAATCAATAATCGTTGAGTGTTACTCCCTGACCCCCCATATATACAAGTTTCGTCATTTGGCCAGTTGGCACGTATAGGATACACTGTCTCTCTCTGACTGCATACAGGCTGGAGGGGATTGGTACTCTCGCAGCCCTTAATAAACTTTCTCTCTCTCTCTCTCTCTCTCAGTTCTCGTTACGGTGTAACGCACGTTACACATTGGCGCACAAGCCATATCCATTTCACTACGTTATTAGTAAATTCAGGAATAGCTGATTGGCAGAACCTGTGTCAATTCCCACGGACTCGTACCACGTCGGCTGATATATTTGATGCGTTACATCGATTGATCGATATACGTCCGAGCTATGCGATTTTTTATTATTAACGTTCCACAGAACCCGTGTAGACGCAACGGTTTGTCTTCTTTGTTTACCTCCTTCCTTTCGTCACACTGTCGATTTGAACGCGCGAGATTTTTTGTCATTACGACAGCTGTTGTTATTTTTAGCAACACCGACGACGTTCCTTACGAACGTCCAATAGGTAATTTTGCATTGCTCTTCCTAGGGCACACGGCAAGTCGTGGAACTGTTATAAACATTTGTCAATAACGTCATTAGCCTTTATTTTCCTGTCAATTTCAATGCGATAGCATCGTATGGTATATGGTACTATAGGACTGCTGGTACAAATGCGTTATCGGGTTATCGTTAAATGTCAATTGTCCATATTACGCGGAACATACAAAATGTCAGTGGCACGAAAGTAACGGGTCTGTTGGTTATGGTAATTTCGAAATATAATAAAATATTGTTTCTCCGTGGATTCCCCTGTGTCCGTGTATTATTATTGCGTCACGTGAGTGACGACTGTTATCGCACGAGCGCGTTACTTTAAAAGGGTCTTGGAATTACTTGAGTTTTCGTATAATAATTTAACGCTACGATAATCCATCAGCTAGCACACACGCGTATAAAAAAAGGCATAAATTAACGCAACGGCACGGGACCACTCTTATGAATTTCAGGTTTTACTGTAAACGTTCATGTTGGTCCTTAATGATCATTTGAATTTGGCGCCCAGTTTGGACTGCTGTGATTTTTTCATTGGGAAGTAGTTCCCACTCGGGCCGCTAGGAGTGCCATTCATTATACTGAAGAGGGGTGACCTATTAATAGACGAATTAATTGAAAATCTCTTGGACGAGGATAGGCGCGCCACCTTGAGGGACGCGAATAGACTAGTTATTACGCCACGTAAGGTTGACCTTAACGATAAAGTTTATCAGTTAACCTTGTTCCCCCGTCTATCATGCTTGCTAAATGTATAATAATAAAAATAAAATGTATACGCACTTCCAAGGATATATCAACACTGAGGAGGCCCTTGGTGGTTGAGGTAGGCGTGTACCTGAATGAATTATAAGGGTAGGGGGTTGAAGCATAGATATTTTTATAATGTAAATTTTTTGTTTTTTTTTCACTATTCTCTAGGGGTAAGATATTTCGAACGAGTGGAATATTTCTGTGGTCTTTTTTTGCTTTTTATATTAACGATTTTGGAAATTCAATTTGTCAACTTGTGGAAGGGAAACAAATCTTTTCTTTTAATTTAATTTACGCGTTCTGAGGTTTACTGTGTAACTTGTAAGGGTCTCAGGAGTGTTGTCATTTAAGGTCATAGGTTACGGGCGATGCTTTCTTCTAGTGGTAATGGTTTATATAGCTGAAGAGACTGTCATGTAAATTTGTAAGGATATTGTCTACGAGCCTTGACCTTCCGCAATCATTTTGAACCTTATCGAACCTTCGACAAACCTTCCTAACCTCTTTCGCATTAATCGATCGAACCGCCCATACACGTTAATTCCCATTTGGCTTATTCAGGTTCGATGATTAGATTAACGATAAGAAAATAACAAAAAAATGTCGAATCTCTTGTGATTAATTTAACGTCAATGATTATTCAGTTCGCAGTATAAATTAAGCGACGTCATTAGGAGAAAATAATTCACGATTGAATAGTAGCGTCAATCAAGTAAAAAGATGAAGATAATTCGAAAACTTTTTTTTCACTAAAAAAATGTATGTTAATCTTTCAAAGGATATAAAAATATCGCACGGATAATCTTTGATTAAGATCACTAAGGCGTTCGGCTTAATTGAGTAATACTCTAACGAGCGAAAGGAAGTTATTCAAAGAGAGATAAAGAGCGAAAAGAATTCAAAGTAATTGCGACGGATATTCAGGTTTCCGAGTTTGCCGTAAAGACACGGAGGGCGCCACGGTCGAAGATCGTTGAATTCACGTGACGCCCAAGGATAAAGTGATTCGAGTTTGACTAATAAAAAAGACACAACTCGCAAGGAAAACTCTCACTGAGAGTTTCAACGTCTCGTCATTTTGTTCCTTAAATGAAATTTACATAAGAAACGCCACGGAAAGTTTTCTTTCGCTCGGCTGGCAGTGGAGAGAGACGTTCGCGTTGCTTGAAGCTCGACGTAAATACATCCGAGCGTACGTAACCTCAAAGTGCATGGACGGAATTGAAGAGACTCCAAGAAATGCCAGTGATGTAACTTTATAGAGGGAAAATGTCGTAAGCATAATGGTACTTGCGTATACACTGTGTTTCTTCGACTCTATTCATCCGCGGGAATTTCAGGACAGATGGCGCCACTGTTGAAATCCTTACGGATAAAATTATACGGTTCTGATTGAAACGGCTAATGGCTAACAATGGATATGGACAGGCACGAAAGGGACGGAATAAAGGAGCAGAAAAGAAAGGAAGGGGGAAGTATGAAAGAAACAGAAAAAAGAAATATACGACAAATTACAAGCGTTATCAGGACAAATTGAATTATTAACGAATAATCGCGTGATATCTAACTGAATAATTAATAGGCGTTCTGGTTGTATAATAGCGGCTTTTTCGCCATGCCAATTACCGATCTTCAGATAGATAGTACGTCTTGTTCAGAGTTAACGTTGACGAATTTGCACGTTTGACATTTCTGTGTGAAATTATTAACGAGCTCGAAACGCGGGCACGTATTCCAAAACGTAGATGGCCAGGCAGGCAGGTGTGTATGGGTGTAGACAGTTTATTACGTAAACTCGTGAAGGTGACGTAACAAAATTTCGAAAGAATTTTTACCTTTTTTTGATCACCTTAATATATTTTTTTTTCATACATCCCTTATATACGGAGTTAATATTTAATACGGTTTTCAGTCTCTTTTATCCGAAAGGATTATCTTTCGTTTAACCCTTCTTATTCATGCTAAAAGATATTATTGTTATCGTTATCATTAAAAGGATAGTGCAAATTTCAAAAGTACGGATAAACGCGCGTCTGACGGAAATAGGATTAAAAGAGGGATTTTCCAGTTTGGACTGTAATAAGGGTTGAGGAAGGGTTGCGTTGCTGATGAAACCATCGACCCGGAAGTTTCCCATTGACGATTAGGGTCAGAAAGGCGTAATAAAATCGAGAATCAGTAAATTATACCATGTACCTTCATTTTCTTTTTCTTATCAACAAGTACTTTCTGTGGATGTGCAAAAAATTCCTTTTGTTTCCATAAATGGACTTAGCAAGAATTTCTCTTTTCTTTTTTTCATCCAGTAGTATCTATCGTGTCAATCGGATGAATTTTTATTCGATTAAATCGCTTTCAAAAGACCCGCCACTCTCCTCACGTCATTTCGAGCGGTAAATTCGAATCAATTCCATTATCAGGAGCACCGTAGCTTTGCGTGCCATTTGCGTAAGAGGTTCTTTGAGAACCGTATTTCTTTTTTTTTTCTTATTCTCCTATTTTCCTGTCCGCCCCACCTTTCGCCACGCTCCCCCTTTCTCTTTATTCTTTTTTTCATGAAAAACATATTTCCACGGAAGACAATGTAATATTACTTTGTCCTTTACAGCGGGTTGATAAACCCTTTGTCAGAAAGTGGCTAATAGTATTGCCGTGGCCGTGAATGCGAAATGACTTTTTTTTTCGTTATTCCCCCTCCAAACCACCCCCACCCTCTCTTTCTATAAACATACATAAATTTGTTCGTTCTTCCCTCTGTGTCTTTGCAATTTACATGACGCCACGGTACGAAGGCATGAATGGACCCATATATAGTCGGTCCATGAGTTCAATTTGTTTTTTTGACAGTTCGCAAGCAATGCAATCCTTAGCAAATCACACGTGGTTTTACATAAAATGACGTAAATGTATGCTAACATAAAAAAAATAAAATATATTTGGTGCAAAACCCTGCATTTACATACTTCGTAAAAAACGTTTTATGCAGTGACACGTGTACCTTGATAGAGACTTCATTCCTTTCGATCTGTCAAAAAAGAAAACACATCGAATTCGTGGACCGACTATACCTATACTTAATGACGATCGTAGTTGAGTTTGCGTCAATCTATAAGGGTAATCAGACGGGGTCGAAATTTTGGCGGGAAATTTTATTTGAGATGTTCCGAGGTGACTTTTTTTTTAATTAATACGATCCAAGGAAGCCGAGAATCGTCCTGACTAATCCAGCGTAAACAATCGATGCTGATTGAACGATGTACCTGTAACAGGACGGATGCATAAAACGATGACAAAGACATTACTCATTAGTAATGACAATCATTAGAACTGTCTGTCTCGTTTGAATGAATATCTTCTTCTATTCAATATGAATTATTGAGAATATCCATTTATGTCGGGAAATCTACGCAAAGCAATTTCCGGTTATCGCTAAGTTACGTAATCTGTATATCATCCCCCCATGTTCGATAAAAAAAGGAAACCCTCACGAAATTATAACCCCAAGGGCTTGACCCTGTATTATTTTGTAATCTTGTATTACCAGTAGAAAACGTTCGGACAGTAGGCACACTCTCCAAACGGTCAGACCGTTTAAATGCTCGTTAAGAAAATTCCACGTGTCTCCTAATGAACTTTCTTTTTTGTTTTTTTTTTAATTAAAACTACATGCGCATTGTTAAGATCGTATTTTTTTTATTTACTAACGCTGACTCGTAATATTGTCATATTCTTTTGTCTCTTTGACATTTTTCATGCTTTTATGCAATTCTAATCGTATACCAAGTAATTGGGTCGATTTAGATAATAATTGAGAAGCATTGTTCAGTTCGTTATAACTGAACCGCCATTCACCCCGAACGTCCTTCCTATTTAATTATAGTCGCGTCCGGGCATCGATTCGTTTCTGCGACTCCATTGGTTCCGCTTCATTAGAGTAACGATTCGGCCACCATAACAATGTGATAATCGAGTCGACTGTATCTATTCCGTTGATATATTTGGATACTCGAGGAAACTGTTTTTTTTTTCTTCATTGTCTAACCTTTTTGTCTTCGAAATTTTTTTTGGGAATCATTTTTTCTTGGTCAGTCTAACGCTGTTTTTTTTTGCTATTTCTCTCATATTCGACGTAACATGATGAATTCAGGCGCGAATTTAATTTTGCTCTTGACACTGTATGCATAAAAGTGCATACGTGGACCTATGTTGCTCTTGTGTTGTCAACCGCACACCTGTCAGCGGTTTTGGCACGTGTGGGTGCGCCTATTCAATCAAGCCGATTTTGGTAAATCAAATCGACCGATTTACGTGCATATATATGTATATATGTATATAGGTATATGTAGATGTGCATAGAGAGAGGAGAGAAAGGGAATGGAAAGTTTTAGATTGCAAGTTTCAGATGCAAATGCAAAGCTCGTCTGGCACGTAGTTCGGATTCAGGCTAAAACTTTCTGCATAAGTGAAATATCTCTGCCGTGCGCTAGATCCCGTAGAGTAGAAATATCTGTACTGTAATGCACAGGGTGAGTCAGATTTTTTGATAAAGGAATCCCGTCGTGTAGAAATATTTGTACTGCTGTTTACAGGGTGTACAATTATTTGTTGGCAAAAGATTCTATGGAGTCGAAATGTGTGTGGTACAATGTACAGGGTGTGCCTTACTTTTGAGGGGGGGGGGGGGGGGGGAGAAAAAGCACAGTAATGAATTTCACGGTAACGTGCCTTCTGGATTCTCTCTTCCAGTCGGGAAGAACGTAAAAGAGTCGACTCTCAAAATTTAGTTGAAATTTTTTTTTGTTCCCGCTCTTGTCCTTTTTCTTTTGCTTCTTTATTGTCCTCACGTACGACAGCGAGGTAAACGAATTCACCAGGAACAAATGCGAGTGAAACGTGGAAGGTGCGATTGGGTGAGAAATTAGAAGAGGGTTCGAGGTAGCTGGAAAGGGTGGATAAATTGAAGAAAAAGAATGTAGAAAAAAAAATGTTCAAAAATTTGGAACCCATACGTGTAACTCTACACTATACTGTGCTTACCACATAAAAATTTGGATTTCCTAATTTTTCATTTTTAACAAAAATTTTCAATCTAGTACATTATATTTTTTTTTTTACAAAATCTCAAAATACGTCGCAGTAATAGTCTCACGCCCTACAGTCGTACCAACCCATAAGTTTCATGTCTCATAATGACTAAAAGTTAATAGGCCGGGTTGGCAAGCCTGAGGTTTTCCCAGTCCGGGACTAATTTCGATAAGTCCCTGACGTCCGGGCACGCACCACAGAAACGGTACGAAAAGCTTTCTGCTTTTTGATCCTGGACACTGAAATTATCTGGCATAATCTAGTCCAGTATAACCTAACCCAACCTAACCCAACCTAACCTAAACCAAACCCAACCGAAGCCGATCCAACCCAACCAAAGCTAACCGAACCCGATCGTAACCCTAACCCTAACCTAACTTCGCTCCAATCTAACCTAGACTCTCGTTGTTTTACCTGAACTGGTGGTTCTAACTTCATCAGCAACACCGCAGGCGGACGTAGACCGTCGTTTCTGGCTTTAAGCATTCCCCACACGTCTACATATGAGCGTGGGCGTGACTTTAGTCATATAAACCGTAGGTTCGGGTTCGCCAGTAGGTGACCCACCCAAACCCGGGTGTACCTTTAGGTGATGCTACGCAAGTTCCGGATCCTCGCGCTAACGAGCTACGTGATGGGAGAACGTAATTTTTTAGGATTGTTGGAAAAAAATGTTTTATTCTTTTTTTTATGTACGTTTAGCGAAAACAGCTTAGTGAGATTATACAAAAGTAATACATTGTCCGATTTTTATTATTATGCTTAACGTCGAATTTTTTTTTCGACGCAAAGTTCATACGAATTGTTTTTTGGTTTTTCTTTTATTATCGACAAGGATATTTCGTAGTCTTTTTCTTTATGATTAAAATGTCATTTCTTTTGTGTCTACCATTTCCTGTCACTCGCTTACGTAACCGGTGCAAATATTTACGAAAAAATGTATTCAGGATCAACAGTCGTGTACACGTCTGGGAATCTCATTTGGAATTCATGAAAGCATCTTTGCACTGTATGCATATTATATTCGCGCAGTACGTACGAAGAGTGGAACGTAAAATGGCGTCATAAGTCGTACGTTGTTCCAAGTTGGCTTTAAGGTAACAGCAATTCACTTTCGTATGCGAGAAGATTAAGGGATGAGTCGTGGTCGCGTGGGCGACGAAAGTGCACATGAAAATTGGCCGAGTGAATGTAAGGTAGAAAAATGTAAAAAAAAAGAAATGAGGGGCATGCTTAGGACACGAAAGTCCAAGGGGTAGGAAAGAAAAGGGGGCTTGGAAAATTCTAATAAAATTTGCCATCCCCTCTTATATAATTTTTCGAACACCTTATCGATGTCCGTCACGTAAAACGTCAATTATATCGACTAATTGATATCCCAAGGGACAAGTGTTATTAAGGTCTATCCATAGGGATGGTTATATTCTATGGACCGAATTCTTATGGAGTTCACGTATATTAGCGTCCAATCGAAAAATTCACTCGAGGAATCTCAATGAACCCCCCGACGTCCTTGGCAAGCACCTGATGCTGAGGGTTCAGCGTTTATGAATGAGGTCGAAAGTAAAAGAATTTTTTCAAAAAATCAGAATCGTTGCAACCTATGGAAAAGGTGCAAGCAAGGGGCTTTTTTTGTTTGAGAATTTTCAAATGCAAAAGAAACCAGGCAAAAGCCGTGCCATTACTCCGTGATACATCGAAAATATAGCTGGGTACACTTCCCGTAATAAATTTCCAGGAGGATCCAACTAGTTATTGGATTTTATAGTCTTTTGGTTGGCCTCATTTTATTTTCCCATCGTAGCATTTACCGTGGGGCTTTTAATTCTTCTTTTTCTCATAAATGGCAATATCATTGGAAACTCCATTTTTCTTGGCGACACTGTAAAACTTGAGTGATCTAGGGAATTGTGTATGAAGAAGATTCGAGATAAAAAAAATTACTAGATTGGAAACAACGGCAACGTATATCGGACGGTTTGCATACTAGCCGTGTCGCGCATGCGCGTTAGACACTCGTTACGTGACACGATTTAAAAGTTATTTCGTATTTCCATTTTCGCGATACAGATAGTGATCCGGGGTCGAGCAGGACATATTTATATATATTGCCAATATATATATATATATATATATATCTGAATATTATAATATTCAAAAGTATCTGTGACTACCAAGAGAACCTCCTCCCCTCCCACGCGTTTCCCCTTCCTTACCGAAATTGGAATTCACGAGGGTCGGACTCTCTGACATTCGGTTCTTCGAATCGTCTGCGCGATCGAATATTTATATTTGCGAGAAGGAAACGAGAAAACGTCATGTTTCAGCAATTTCTCAAAATATTCTTCATCATGATTCCGGGAAGTCCTGGAAAAATAAAGTCATTTTATTTTCTTCCTTTTTTTCACCCTCTCCGCCTCTCCCACTCCGTCACCCCAGTCTTTCTCTCTCTCTCTTTCTCTCTAAGAATATAAAATTCTCTCTATCACGCATGCGCACACGGTATACATATGTCACTGAATGCTCGAGACTCTGTCGTATATCCGTATACTGAAATATTAAAAGGATTTCTCCAAATAGAAAAGAAAAAGTGTACAAAAGTAAAAAGAGAAAACATGACGATCCGAGGAGATGCATTGCTTCCGGTATAATCTGGAACGTTAATGGAATGGCAATTCGTATTGAAAAGGAAGCGTATACCGACCCCAGTCTTGCTTGTTACCCGTAGCTGCTGGATAGCTTAGCGATTTTTCGAAATAATAAAAATAAGGAGAAAAATTTTACCGTATCACCGTTATATATACTCGCCTCGAGTGTTCCACTTCATACGGAGTGAAGTTCACTGTAATTCAGCGAGCGCCGTAAACTTCATTCTTCTTTCATGTTCCAACAATTTTAAGGATTGAACATACGTACTGTCGGATTTGCCGCGTGAAACTCCATCTAAACGCGTGCTTAGTGCTTAAGGAATGTATACGGATATATGTATATTTTCATGCACGAAGTACATGAATGCCTTTAAGGATACGAAGAGTATGAAGGGATCCCATTTGTTACGGTGAAGTACGAGATGGACTTTTTAGGTTAGAATTGAAACTGGTGGTAGGTGGCGCCACTGCGGTAACTTCAAGAAGCTAATGACATTGTGAAATTCTTCAACGCTCGGATTCTGCCAACTGTTAAAAAGAGAAGTGTGAGTGACGGAGAAAAATGGCGGATATGAAATTATAAAGACGGTACTGCGTTTTGGATTCAAAAAAATACGTTATTTCATCCGAACGCGTAAGTCACTGCTGAAACAATAAAGATACTAGTTTGTTGCCACGTGCGCTTGACAATTGCGATTTATATCGAAACTTTTAACTGCTGCTGACATTCTCACCCTAAATAGGCAGTGCTATTTACACCCTGGAGTACTGTTGAGGGTTGTCATCAAATTTCTGGCCGATCATTGTTGTTTGATGTCTTAAGGCTCGTTCGATGACGTCATCGGAGAAAGAGGTTATGTTTGGACTTGGCTCTATCAAATTTCAAACGATACTTGGTTCGATTTCTACTGTGGTTAGTATTCTTTTTTTTAATCAAAAAATGGACCCAATATTGAAAATGGGGTGTAGTACCTTCGTGGTATTTTTTATGAAAAAAAAATTTTTTAAATGGGCGTTCTCTTACGGTATATAATTAAAATCGTGATAAACGCCGGAAGATTGGAGAACCTTGACGCATGGGCAAATTACACGTCACCCAGAATTTTCAACCCTTGTTTCGGTAATAATAAGCGTGAAAATTACGCTCCCGTGCGTTCCTCTTTGAACGACAACGTCTTCGCCGTTTCGAAGAGTTCACGTTGGATTTTCTTGTTAGATTGAGAGGTTAGGTATGACGATGGATGATTACGGGTACGGTTGGATGGGGTTGCGATGGGTTGCCCAAGGGGATGATGCTCGTTAATGAAATTTCACCGAATCTAGAAGCACTAAAGGGTAATTAAATCAAGATTTTCCGTCGGGTGGTTATTACGGGCTACGAAGGGATCTTGTTGAGAAACTAATCTGACATTTGAGAGATTTCAACGGCAAATGACGTCACGTACTAATAACATAGATAATAATAATGTTAATAAACAGCACCTTAACGCGTTCGTAAATGTGATAAAAATTTACCAGCTATAACTACTTTCGTTTTACGTACTAACGCTGACTGTATAATCATTTTACTTTTGCAATTCCAAATAAAAGACTGTCAGGACGCCATATTGAATTTGAATAATAAATAACAATAAAACTGAAGATTCCTAATAAAACATATACTCCCCCTGTATAAAACTGTCGTCGTTATTTTTGAAAAAAAAATTCTTTTTCCATCCATTGCCACAAGGGGACGTATCTGCGTATATCTACCCTAGCAGAGGGGGTAGTAGAGTAGAGGGTAGTTGGATTGAGAACAGCGATATTCATTCCTGGAAAAATAAGTTAATCAATACGACGATATTTATTGGTAGAAGTAAAATGGAAAATATTTTTCAGCCAACCGGGTTAATGCATTATACATATATGTAACAGTAGTAACGTATCGTAACAGTGACCTGTGATTCATAAGAGTTTTCGCGAAGTTTCGTAAAAATGATGAAAAAGTAAAGAGAGAAAATAGAAAACTAGTGTATAACCTGAAAAAAACTTAAAAAACGAAATGATATTCTGTGCATATTTGAACTTCTACACGGATACCAAACGAATGAGAGTTTAGGGATAAAAGTTGGCTGGCAGTAGTGGGATAATCAAGCTCATAGGGAATTACATTATCCCATGGTGGCAGCACTGTTGCCGTCGCTCTTGGCCGGCTACCAAATTCTTTTTCATCCGGTTCGCTCCTGCACTTTTTCGTATCACCGTTTCCTTCTTTCAGCTTGAATTTGATTTCGCAAGTTTTCGCAATGCTCGCAAAAAGCATTTGTCCACGCATGCAAAAGTCCTGCCATACGTGAACTAGTCGTGTATGCACGTCATTGTTATGCGCCTAATATTGCGGTCGGGATAAATGTAAATTACGTTGCATTACGCAGGGGCGTCGACAGTGCGTAACGTCGACGCCTGGTTGAGCCTGTAATTCCGTTAACGCGATGCGGAATTATCGAACGCTTAGGTATTAACGGAATTTTCAAATACACGACACGAATGGCAATCGTAAATCCTCGGTAATAATCGGAAAATTAACTGAAGGTATAAACCCAATAATTAAGTTTGAAAAAAAAATGTCAGTCATACGTCAAACGCTGTATCACGTAATTTCTGGTGGTTTGCGTGTATATATATTTTTTTTTAAATATGACCCACAATTTTTTGACCGTTTTCAATCGACTCCAAAGAAATTATTCTGGTTGCTTTTCCACCAGGGATGAATTTATGGCACTCTTTCGTTTTGTCACACTGTCGGAATCAATTGGTCGGATATCCTTTGAGCACTGCTTACCCCACTGCCACCATTGGTAGTGCATTCTAACCAGTTGGCCTCTTGCCAATTTTGACATTACTTTGGCTATACACGTACAGTTCCAGTTTCACTGGTAACGTGTTCCATATAAAACTTGATGAATGGGCTTCTCCTGAGCGGTGGATAAAATTCCGTTGATTCTTATCGGAAGTAATGATTTTTCTTGTGGGACTGTACTATGACTCGCGTCATAAAATATTTAAATACTACTATAGAGACAGTCACTTGAACTGATTGTTTGATCGTTATCGGATTATTATTTCAAATACTACACACTAGGGGTATCCTCAACAGTCTTCGTAATGATAAATAGATAAATCTAGTAAACGACATTAAGATAACTCACTCGCTAATTCTAATAGTAATATCTCCACTGCAAACCGTTGCTCGTCTACGTCCCTAATATTAGCCATTATTTCGAGCAGTAATAAAGTAAATATTTTCCAAGTGAAATGGTATTGCTCAAGCAGAGAGATCCTTATTCCTATGAAATTATATATCGGGTGATCGAATTAACGCTATTCGAAATTATTAAATACACACTGTACACTGTGTTTTCTTTGGCTTAAACACTTATAGTTGTATACCATATAGGTAATCGTCTGGTTCAAAACGTGTAGAATTAAAGTGACTTTTCATTAATCGATAAATGAGACAACGCCCGTTCATTAACGTACGAGGGACACCCGGATGACTGGACGCGCCCAAAATTTGCGAAAGTCACTAACCTCAACCTTTTGAGATATTACCGCAGCCTGTTGCTCGCGAAAGCCACGTGCTCGTAATGGCGCTGCTCCCTGTGCATTCGAGCAAATTACGTGACTCGAGAGGACACTCGCAACGCATCCCACAAAAATCAATTAATTAATTACACAATCGCACGTTCAAGTAACTACCAACAGTTACTTTATTTCAAAAAACTCAAGTATCATTTTTTGAAAAATTTACAACAAAAATTCTTAATTTTACTCAAGTCACTCGGCAATAATACGTTACCTTTTTGTCTTTGCATCTCGTGTCAATGATCGATCTGCGTTGCATCGACGAAAGTGCATACGCTTACGATGCAATTGTCGACAGATATTTTTGACGTTGCGCAGTATCACGCTTTATAGTTTAAGTAGGCGAGGTTTATTGCCTATAAAGGATATAGGGTTGTCGGCACGATCCGTGATAGTACTGCGAGAGAGAAAGATAAAAGGATAGAGGGAGTAGTGGGGTTGAGAGAGGGGTTGGGTGGGGGTGGGTAGGGTGAAAGTATTTCACCTGACAAAAAAGGGGTGTAAAGGAACGTGGCGATGTCTTCTTTTTCTTCTTCTTCTTCTTCTTCTTCTTCTTCTTCTACTCAGTGCCAGTAAATGAGATTACGTTCTAGGGACGGACGCAGCGCGCACGTTAAGCAGCGGCGTCTCGATGTACTAAAAATAGAAAGTCCCGTGGGATATACGGCGATGAGATGATCATCCCCTCGTTCCTTCTCCCCGAAGCCATCGTTCCTACTCTGAGAAACCCTTAATGCTCGACGTCCAATCCTATGTATGTGTAGTATATAGGGATGCCCGTGTAGCTTCACGTACCCTTCCTTTTTTTTATTTTGTTTAGGTCATTTTTTCTTTTGAGAATTGGGTTATCTCTGTTCTTAGTACGTATAATTACCGGTTATCGTATCGTAACTGAATTTTTGTCTTTTCTCTTGGTATATTGATACGTAGGTCTTGCTATTCATTAAGAGGGACGTGAGTTAAGGGATAAATATTGGATAAGGGTGGCTACGTTTGTTTTACGCTTCCGTATTTAATTTTATTATCCCTTGCTCAAATTTTATTACGAACTTAGTTTTTTTTCTCGAATATCCCTTAATTCTCAAAGTGAATTTTTCCCGGTCACCCGTTACCTCCGATCGTTTGCTCAGGTTGTATCTTCCTTGCGAAATTTTATTACTTACGTATATGGTGCCTTCCCGATTAATTTGCTATTGGGAAAGCAAAAATTTTCCAAATTATCATCTCATTCAACGAATTCATGAAGAACGACGTAAAACAAATAAACGTGACAATACAGTCGAAACTCCCTAAGAGTACGCTCTCTAATAGCACACGATTTTGGTCCCAACTGTGTGCTTTTAGGGAGTTTCGACTGTACTTCCCGAAAAAGAAAAGTTGACGTCCCCTTATAAAAAAAATATATATAGTATGTAATTAACTATCAATAAGTAATTGCCCTCTGACCCCGCCATTGCCACTCAAACACGTGTTCACTATATCTGCGTGTGGATAAATGGAAGTTTCTTTTTTCATCCCTTATGACAAAACTCGACGAAAAGTCAAGCTCGAACTTCGCCACGAATCGATCGATGCCCGACGTGACGTCACGAGTCCGTCGAGACCTCGAGACTCCATAACGTAGCTGACTGGGTGACTGGCTGGGTGACTGGCTGGCCGGGTAGCTGACTAATTCGTATATGCATATTCACGTGTGTATAGTTATGTACAGGATTCCTGTTCCCGTATGCGTTACAGTTAGTACACCCTCGGGTACCCGTATAGGTATTATAAGCAGGGTGTAGGTTAGGTTAGGTTCGAGCTTCTCCCTTTCGTTTACTTATTTATTTATTTATTGATGGCGCCGCGAGAGGCGCTCTTTGTCAGACCATCGAAAAGTCAGCCGGGAGATTACTTGGATATTCGTTATTTATTGACTCTTAATAGATATCTATTGGTTTCATTCAAGTTTCAAGATGGACCTATATATTTCACGTGGGAAACGAAGATACAAAATTTACTTACTGATTGGGAATAACGTGTCTTGACACTTGGGAAATTTGGAAGAATTTTTTTTTTAATAATACAAATTATCTTAACGGACAAGGTATTTTCTTACGTTAGGCCTAAACGCTATGTGGACGCACGGTCAATGTTATTAATTATGTAACTAGTTTGTGGAACAGGCCTTTGTATTTCTTTCTATTGTTACTTTTTACATTGAAACATTAAACGGTTTGGATGTAAAGTCCGTTCTAAGGGGATATTCTTTGTGAAACTAAAAATGGCTGTCAGCGACACATTGAGGGACTGGCACTGGGTGACGCTAAAGATAACGGATATCGTTGGTAGTGGTAGGTACCCTGTTATACCTGGACTGTAATAGGCAGCAAGTAGCAGGTAGCCGATGATCCGCTTTCTTCCCAATGCCAAAAGCGTAACGTAGCTGTAGCGAATTACAATGAATAGGCGTCTAAGTATAGACCTTATCGATCGAGTTGGCTCACCTACCTGTAGCATGTAAAATTTGCATGTCGACCGCCTCTTATACTCCCAAATATAGGCAGTTCTCGTGAACGGTTATAGGCGTCTAAAAATATGTAGGTACATCCCAGATTAATTGTGATACTGTTGCTGCTGCTGCTGCTAAGTTAGTAACGTTGATGAATGTTGCGGCGGGGGTTCGATCCCAGGTAACGGAATTTTTTTATTTATTAAAACATTTCAGATTAATTTATTTGATCTTTTTTCTCGGAATTGACGCAGGCAATTATTTTGCGTTTGATTGATTTTTTTTGTTCTGTTTATTACTTAAAAGTCGACCTTCTTCATGTGTCCTGTGTATCTGGTGGTTAGGTTTGGTGACCTTTTTCATTCGAGTATAATCATCCTCTGTTTTTGGTTGAAGTGGATTGTTCTTTTTTGGCCTTTTTTTTGAGTTTTTTTTCTTTGCACGGAAGAATTTTCATTGTTTTACGATTATGCGCGGTACTATCCTTACCAGGTTCGACTCGAATGACCTGCAACTCAAGGCTATAAGACTCACAGACGCCCATTGCCTCTTCTCTGTATAGGTTAGACTATTTTTATTCGGACCCGGAGAATCGATATTAAGTACTTATACGCACGTCAGACTTGATATTGCACACGAGATTCATTGTATATGTACGGACGCGACTATTCCTTTGAATTTTCTTGGTATGCTTCGGTATGTTCTCTTCTTTCTTTCCTACTGTAACAAAAAAATTGGTAAAAAAATTTAAAAAAATTTTTTTAAATCTTAGTTTACTACTGATAACCGTCCGCACTTAATCAACTTAACATTTAATCGAATTTTCTATTCTTATAATTATCCAATCTGAAATAAACAATCCCTATTTATTCGAAATATCGTCCAGCATTAATAATAATAAAGATTCAATTGACTGATGCTCTAGCAGCAATTGCGAGTACAGTATTAAAAACGTAAAGATAAATAAAAAATTTTAAACACCTATAGTATGGTTTATAAAAAAAAATAAGTCTCTAGTCGCCATAAGGTACACATGAAGGACAAACCACCGGTAGTACAGTACACGTTACACGCCAATAATACAACTTCAGTGCGAAAGATAACGCAGAAGTGGAAACGTGTCGTGCGAGTAACGTAGAATTTTTTTTCTTTGAATTTCTTTGACGCGATAAAAACATAAAGATCTAGCGACGTACGATAACTTGAAAAGTGACGCAAAGTGAATTTGACGAATGAATAAGAACGCCACGAGCTAACCTATAAATTTGGCACCGTAACGAGCATCAAGATACGAAACAACCCAATTCGTAAGTACAATAACAAAATGGCGTATTCATAACGTTAGAACACTGGCCAGTAAAACGTATTTATAACCCCGATGGGAAGATGGCGACGCCCTTCGGTATCGTTTCGAAAATAAAATTCACAGTGGTAATAATCTAACCTTTTCTCCTCGGCATTCTCAAAATAGCTTTTGAAAAAAAAAATCTTAAGGGTCCTTCATCCCTTCAATAATATCTATAACCCACAATTATATGTATACAAAGAACATTCAATGCTGTTGCATCAGCTGAAGTTGGCTGCATCATAGAAGTCGAATAAAGCGGCTAACTTCAGTATGATGCAATAGTCCTGAATAACGTTGTAAGCTCTATTACCCATAATTCGCTATCGTATCTCGTGCTTATAACTTAAGGCTGATACTCAACTTTTTTTTTCTTTCCTATCTTCCCTGTCGACTACAGTTATCATCCGACATCAGACTCTCCCGTGGGTCGGTATATTCCGTAACTGGTATGAGAAAAGATTTTTTTTAACGTCTAGCCCAAGGGATTTGTCTGTGAAAAAAAATGTTGACGTCGGACGACGACGACGACCACGGTTGGCATTGCCACAGGTCATGAAAACTCTGCTTTTAGTCTCGGTAAAATCAGCGAGATTGAAAAGGGTGGAGTAGAAAGGGGGGTGAAAAAAAAAGAAAAGGGTTTGATAAAACAGCAACAAAAGATACACGTGACTGTACTCGTACGAGTCGGGACAGATACATATGAATCCGTGTGTATATGTTGGACCGTGTATTCGTACATCCATTTGTGCGAAAGCACCACTGGAGTCGAATGAGTAGGTAAATATTATTGCGTAAGGAATTGGAAAAACTCGTGGAAAGTGTTTTCGTACGATTGTAAACACACGGTGCGTTTACACGAAAAGGTTTAATTAAGCCTGCGTTATATTTAGCCGAAGAAAAATTATACGTTGGCGTTTCCTTTTACTTTTTTTTTTAAAGATCAATAGCACTTTTCTTATTATCGTTACCTCGTTAAACGGACGAGGAGATACACTGGAAGTTTTGACAATTAGCCAAAAATTTACGTAAGACGTGTTTAGTGGGTAGGGGGGAGGGGGGCTTATCCATTTTCCCGAAAAAATTTTCTTTATCCCTCGCAGATTAGGGAATCCTTAATAAATTATTCGTAAATAATTTATTCGTCATTTCGAAATGCACCAATGCCTGTTTTTTAAACATTTTATTTCTATATAGTGAGCTTGTGAAACGTGTAAGAGAAAATTAGGGTGGAACCATTTCCTCGTAATAGATTAGCCCGTCAGAATGTACAACAGGACAATGGCGGGGTGGACAAATACAGAATGTATACAGGATGTCACAAGTGTCAGAATAGTTGCCACGGAAAAGGATCATTAGTTGAACTTTTAGATAAAGGCTGTTGCTAAAGGGAAATCGCATATCTCGTCGACATAACAGTTAGGGGTTGTCTGGTCATGATAATACCTTATCTATTGTCTCCACTGTTTTCACCGACAACAGATACAATTCTGATGCATACTACAATCCGTCCATGAGTACAATTTGTTTTTTGACAGATCGCAAATAATGCAATTCTTAACAAAGCACGGCGAGTAGCTTTTCATAAAATCACTGAAATATATGCTGAAATAGAAAAATATATTTCAATACAAAATCATGCACGTGCGTATTTTTTATGCGAAATTTTTTGCAAAGCTTGCTGGGGACTTCATTGTTTTCGTTTTGTCCAAAAAAAAGACAGTTTAATTGTGGACTACTACTATATGTACCAGCAGATTTCTCGATGCTCGTTATACACAGTTTTATGTAATACCATTAGGTTAAAAGGGTCAAGGGTCACGATTAAATTTTTAACTAATTGACCACTCCAGTATATGTGTGTGTGTGTATATATATATATTAGAGTGGTAAAATTGTCGAAAAATCATATTAAAATACATATATATATGGGAAACAATGGCGCTGATAGACAATTCAATTAAAATTCACAATCACTCTCCCGATTCATCCTCCAAACGAGAAATTTTTTACCGTAATTAAAGTTTCTCGCTAAGTTTCAAAACGCTACAGCACGAGTGGCCCCAGGGCTTTCTAAAGGGGTTGTTTTTCGTAAGGGCCTCTCTTCATTTTTTTGGGGGGATAAAAGGGACGAAAGAGAGGAGTACAAAACGAGATTTAGTACTCTCGCAAAGTTCAGCCGGGATCTGGACAAGCCCGGTGCCACGTACGTAACGAGGGTCGTTGCAGAAGGGTAAATGAGAATAAAGGGTTGAATTTGCTGTTTATTTATTTTTTCCTTTTAATCGACGATCAAATACTCGACAATTCGATTATTCCGGTAAAATGGTGAGCGGTATGATTTTTTAGTTAAAAAACAACCCCTCCCCTTAAATACAACCCCCTCCCTTGCTCCGTGTCAACAAAAATGTATCCCATCGAAAAATCGTACAGTCTGTACCAACGTAAGGGTCATCTATAATGATATATACGTATATATCCACCTATAAATATACGTTCTATATATATATATAAAATATATAATAATATATAGATATATCAATAACGGTATAACGTATAGTAAGATTAGTAAGAATGCGTATTTATGTAATTGGATGGGCTAGGGCTTAGGGTTCTCATAGGGCTTGAGGCCGTGTGTGCGCAAGAGGCGCCATTAACATGACAGCCCTCCGGCCCTTTCTATGTACCGTACGTACGCTGCTGCTGGCATGCATACCCAGTCAGTACGTATGGTAGACGTAAACACGACACACTACTCCCGTCTACTACACGCAACGCACGCCCCGTATCCCGCTTGTCGCTTTACATATGTAGCTAATTATTCGGAAGCCTTAGTATTCTCAGATCCTGGGATATATCGTGTTATCCAGTTCGTGGAATTAACTCTGATGTATGCACTTGCATAGACGTATGGATACGTTGCAGTCAGTATTATTCATTGGTACCTGGTGACTGGGTACGTGTGTACGAAGCTTTATCATTGATTATTCATGGGATTTTTGGATACTCTTATCAGTTATCAGATGAAGTTATATTTTTAGAAATGTTTTGTGGTTGCGATTGGAAAACTATGGAATTTTGTAAAATGATGCGATTATTTTATAATTTGGAAATTATATTGTTTGGTGGGTTTTTTGATGTTTTTTTTTGTTTATCTGGGTTTAAAAATTGTGGTTTGTCGTGTGATAATTCGAGTGGTGGTTGTGCGATTTTTTTGGATGATTTTGAGGTTGAGCAAGCCGGTGTAATAAATAGGTGTTTAGCTGTTATTAGTACTGCTACTTCGATCGTCAGATGGCGCCACTAGCGTTTCCCACGTAATAGATTTAATTTAATCGTATCTGCTGCCATCTCGCGTTTCCATACATATATTACAGCCAGGAAGAATGGAGATCGTCCTTTTATTATTTCATTCTCTTTTACATTGGATTCATTCTTTTTT
This sequence comes from Pachycephus smyrnensis, assembly GCA_030142225.1. Taxonomy (NCBI): domain Eukaryota; kingdom Metazoa; phylum Arthropoda; class Insecta; order Hymenoptera; family Cephidae; genus Pachycephus; species Pachycephus smyrnensis. The sequence continues at coordinate 122,552 of JARQST010000089.1, read as the reverse complement.
TCTTTCTATCTTGATAACTTTTCACCGTAGCCATCCCTTACGCTTATGGTTACTGTTACGGTTATTGCAGATCGTAAGGGTGGAACTACCCTACCTTAAGAACGCCACCAATCGTATACTCCTGCCTCCTTCCTTCCGTACCGTGTAAAAAAAAACGTTACCTGAAATTCAAATTAGTCTCCGATGCAAAGTTTTCGCGAGTTTGAATTTTCCCGCTCGGAAACTTAGCACTCACCGTGAACAATGGTGGTAACGCGAATGCAGTCCTACGTGCACGATTGCCCTAATTACACTCGTAATTGGTAAACAGACGTACAGTAAGTTTCGCAACTACATTCTCGTCACATTTTTTCACTGATATTTCGATTGCTCGTGATTCTTTTTTTTTCCACTCGCGCACCTTATAAAGCAAGAGAGGCGTTAAATTTAGAACTTTTATCAATGGACGTATCGGTGTTTCTTACAGGCACTAGAGAACTTCCGTTCCAATGAATAAAACGCGTCACGAAATCCTCTCGTGCCCGGCAGTTTATATACCACAGCTCGAGTCTACCTCTTAACTTTTATTTTTACCTTTATCGTAACTCTCGTCGAGCTTTAGATGCGAAGAAACTTCTCCATACCGCCATAGACTATGGCTATACGTAGTATAGTAAGCGTAGTGTAGAGCGCGCACCCGTAGCGCGTCCTGTCCCTTCCGTTTTTTTCGTTAAGACCCTTTCGACCTCTTCATCCCTCTTTTCTCCTCACTCTCTCTCTCTCTCACTCTCTCTTCTTTTCTCTCTTCAATGTGGCTACCCACTGGGAACTTATTGCCCCTGCGAGTTAAATACATAGTTGGCCCGCTTACGGAAATAACGCAGGCATCGCTTAATATTTCCTGACGTGACTTCTTACGTACTTCCGGCCCTCTGCCGTATTTAGAAAGCACTAAAGTAGCTCAATGCCGTAGACGAACGTAATAACAATCGGGAACATTTTTTTTCGCGAAAACGTTTTTTTTTGTATTTTTTTTTCCCAATCAGATCGCCATTTATCGTCTATTATTTTTAACGCTTAACTACCCTCTTCTCCGTTAAAGGGTGAGGTTTGGCAGTGTCTATCATCGTAGCCATATGACTTCCGGTTTTCAGGCTAGATCTCCTTCCGTATCTTTGGTAACGGCTTGTATTTTTTTAATAATTTTTTTTTCTTACCCTCTGTCGCTACGCTATCGATTGTCTACCATTAATGCGTTATTTATGGCAACATTTTGACGTTTGGTGGCGACCCTCTCACTCGGGGTAGTTTATGCGTATTATAGTGAGTCGCGTGCGGGTCAGACAGTTCAAGGACTGAGTTGACCTCGCGTAACCTTAGTCTCGGTGAGAGCCCTCTTTTACTAGTCGCTATGGCACCCCACAACCAACCACCTGGAACCATTCTACCCTGACTGTACAACCCTCCCCTCCTCTTCCCCACCTCCTCAATGCCTTCCTATATATGTTAAACAAGCGTTTCAACCCTGAACAACCTCCGGACACCTTCAGGAACCTGCATCAATAGGGGTAACAACCACCACCCCCAACAGGCACCTGTGGAACCTGATTTATTTTTACCATCGCATTCCTTCGTCGACACCTAATCCTACACGCGACTCCTCCTCCCTGCTAAATGGGGTGAGAAAAAAAAGAAAGGGGTTAATTACCGCCGCGTGGGATCAATGAATCGGCCCTATCACGGTTATTCGCTCGTTATGGGAAATTGCGAAATCGTACATCCTCCTACGTAGTATTCTCGTTTCGCGCGCCTCAATTTATATTCGCAAATGATGTTCCATCTTCTTTCTTTTGACAGCTTTTCGAAATTTCCGACAGAGGATCCCATTTGGGGTGGCTTGCCTGGAAGGAAATTCATAGGGCGAACGAGAAAGTCTCGATTAATTAGTCTTTTCAATAATTAATGCAATCAGGCTTGATTGGAGGTCATTAGCAATATTTTCACCATCTGATTGGACCTTTGTTCAATTCTTCTTTTTCTTGTTCTTGTTCCTTCTTTTTCCTTTTTTTCTTTCTTTTACCGTCCCTTTAATATTCACTCCAAAATTCACACTTTCTCCCTCGCACACCAATCCCTGCTTTGCGTCTCATTAGATTTTATCACAAAGTTAACGTTTTCCAGGGGTCTGAGGGATCCACTGTCGTCTTCATTACTTATCAATCTCCTCGTGGCTCTGCGATAAAACGAAAAATTACATTACACGCTTTGCGAAATATTTTTAATTATTTTTTCATCGTCAAATTGCAAATTCGTGACGCGATCTTGGAATTATATATACTATATATCGTTATAGGATATATCCTGGCAATATAGCGCACCGTATAGGTATACTATGTATACCCTACGTACGTAACGATACGACACACCTTTATGGAATGTATTGAACATACAAAAAGCATACACACAAATATATATATATATTCATACATAAGAAGATCCATATATACACAAGAAACTCTTGTAACATGGATATTACGTATGCTTGCGTAAATATATATATATCTATGTAAACCACAGAAGATAGAATATATCTAGATTTTGTATAGCCCGTGTGGTACGTATATAGACGTTATAGATATATCTTCCAAGCATACAGAAAATGGACGAGCGTCGCGACGTTCGTTCCGTAATTTGTCAGGCGTCGCCACGGGCTCTTTTCGTTGCGCGGTTACAATGATATTCCAGCGTACCGACCATTCATACCTTTCAGCTATCATTTTATGCTATTTTTACCTTTTTCTCCACTTTTTTTTATATTTTTGTATTTTTTTACCCTACCCACGGTCCAACATTCGTCTCTCATTTGTACCACAGCGACGCGTATCCCCTTCGTACATTTCGTCGCCCTTTAACCTTCGACGGCCATTCGACAACTCTGATCATCCATTTCGTCAGGTAGAACGCATGACGTCATTTTACCTCGAAAAGATTTCGGCCATTTTCTCTCCGTCTTTACTTTGTCCTTTTACTCTCTTTTCATGGCGCTCCTACCTCCCCGCCCCCCTGTACCCCGCAGCACCCACCGCCGACATTCAGACCCGACACCCCTGTCACGAGGAATTAATTTCTTTCTCTCCTTACTCACCTCCCCTTCGTCCGCGCTACTTTGAAATTCTTACGGGCACTTAGGGCGCACGGAGAAAATTACCTCGAAAAACTTTGGTACGGTGGTTTACTTTTTTTTACTTTTTTGTATTTGCCCCCCCCCCCCCTCCCGCGCCTTCTTTTCCCTTGTCACCTACGTCTTTCTATCCCGTGGTCTACCACGACGAAGTGTACCCTCTTCCCCCCCCCCCCCCCCCCCCCCCGGTTGGAGGAAGTTTAATATAACCCGACTCCTCGCACACTCCGCCATGACGTATGGGCCTTTGTGTCGAAAATATGGCCGCCCTTCTTCTACGTTCCCACCACACCCCTCGCCCTCACCCCGAGCTTACTCCGAATTTATTACTCGCTTTATGTTGTGGCTGATACTGCGTACCGAGAGCCGTGATTACGTCATTGTGCCGTGTGCGTATGCTGACAAGCACACACACGTATATACGTATATATAATTTTTTAATGTATATTTATACGCGTCTTTACGTAACGAGTAAAATGATTACAGGGTCTTGGACGGCTTAAGGGCAGTTTCTAGGGGACAAGTAGATATAAGGATGACAAAAAAAAATAAGAGGAAACAAGAAAGTAATTGGACGTAACGCGGTTGATCATCGTTTTTGTGGTTCTTATAACGCTTTACAGAAATAGCCGGAGACCCCGGGATCGTGTTTCCACGGTATATAGGGGTTGAAAAATATCAAGAAAGGCACTTCGATAGGGATGAATTTGGTTGGTTATACGGATATATATGGTTGGAGATGATACCGGGGGGCGTGTAGTAAAGACGCATGTCAATAGAGGGATGATCCGGGATACCCTAGAAAAAGGGATGCTGAGCCATACATCTTCCAGGACTTTTGTGACTCTCGGGAGAATCTGAATATTCCTTTTTTCTTTTTTTCTACCCTTATTCTTCTCCCTACTCTCCCCCGTCTGGTTTACCGTACGCAGATACGCGTTTACCTTTATTATTTTTTTCTTCCGATGCTCCGACTGCACGAATATTTACTTACTCACTTTGAGGTTAGGTTGGGTTACGTAACTGGGAAAAAATGCATAAGAAACTTTATTCACTTGCCGTTCAATTGCACTCGTTGGCCAATTCATATGAATTTTATGAATGACGGATCAGTGACGTCACGTCGATACGTCACGGGATTTATGCATCTGTACAGACGCGATAAGACCATGGAGTATATACGTAATCTATCGAAGTGTCTTACGGCTGAATACTTTTTAAGGCTTCTTCTGCTCTAGCCGACCCACGGACTCTATTACGGTACATGGTCTCTGTGTGCTGTGTCGATGGTTGAAATGGCGTCGCGACGACGACGTACTCGCCCGGATCGAATATAAAGTGATGATCCCTCGTGAATTCTATATATTCGTTTGATTCACAATTTTCAGGAAAAGTCTAGTATTTCCTTTAAGGATATGTCGATAGCAGGGTTCTGTATTCTTGTGGAAACCTTTTTTTTGTACTAATTTTTTTTTAGGTATTTTTTTAGGAAAAAAAGCAACGCGGGGATAACCTTCTTGTTGGGTATAACGAAGACGAGTTTGAGCGTAGGGTTGGGTTAGGTTACGTTAAGGTTAAATCCTAAGGGCGATTTCTCATGATGATTCCGTCATTACGCGTGACGGCGATTGGTTAATTGACTTCTGATTAATCGAAAGTAACGTGGGCGTGCACCTCGTGCTGTTCGTATTGTTTAATTGGACGATAACGTTTCTGAACGTTGGCGCTGACGTTAACGCTAATGTCGGAACTGACTCGTAGCGAGTGACGGCGTTGGCGTTAAATTCATTGGCGTTAACGTTGACGGAGAAACGGCCCGTGGAAGATCGATAATTTATTATGACGAGTTCTCATTTGCGTTTGCTAACGGTCAGGCTTATTGTTATTGTTAGAGGTTGACGCGTATCCGGTTTAACTCTGTGAACTATGACCTATTAATTCCTTCCGGTTTACAACGGACGACAGTTCGTGCGAGTTTCTATTTTTCTTTTTTTTTTTTTACCGGAAAATTTTCAGCCTGGACTGATCGCTGGAGTTGAGATTGTTGATTCAACGAAATACGTCAGCTGTAACGTGAGTTGGTAAAAATTGTGGAAGCGAGGGTAAATAAAAAATATTTTATTATTTATATATATTTTATTTTAAACGAGTCGGTGTTTCGTGCAGTCACTGTCATTGTAGTCGTGAAATTTACCTCGTATAGAGATAAATTCAAAAAGGAAAGCAATTTGGTCCCAGTCCCAATAGAGTTATCGAGTAATTTCAGAAGTAGCCACCAAGCTTAAAGTGGCGCTAGTGCTGCTTGGCGAAATGTTAGTCGCGCGACGTTCGTGAGTCAAAGGGTAAAGGGGAGGGGGGGAGGGGTTGATGGGTAGTTTTATATAGTTGTTATATATTATATACAGAATTTTATGTATACAAGAGATGCTACTGGAAGTTTCAGGAAGGATCATTCATATCAGGAAAAAAGTCATTGCTCTTGCGGTTACGGTTGGCGTGGCGTCGCGCGGGGTTGGCGTGGCGTAGGTTCGTATACGCGACGCGACGACTAGGAAAATGGAAAAAAAATAGAAAGGGAAGGAAAATGAATAGGCGCCTCGCTGGCCAGACCGACGCCACTCTTTTCTCCTCTCTCTCTCTCTTTGCTGTTGCCACCTAACCTAACCTCACTGAATTCAGTCTCTATTACCGGGAAGCGCCAACAACTCACTTTTCGCCATCACCCTTCGGGCTTTCTTTTTCAACCCCGTAAACACGTTTAGTTATGGAGGTCAGTCACTGGCGGAATTTTTCGAAATAAATTGTGGCATTTTGAAATTCTAATCTTGGACTATGTAGTTTTTTTTTTATTATAGACGCGAAACTGTAAGTGCTGCGGGGGTTGAAACGCATAAGGAGGATAGACAAAGGATATATGTAAAAAGTACCTGGCACCGTGAAGGAAAAATATTTACGGGAAAAACTCCTCGACTTTCTTGGTCGCTGTCCGCCGGAAAATGTGGGAGAAAAGTTGGCGAGTTACAATTTACGGCCGTTTCTTTTCATTTTCTCGTCGTGCCTCGTGGTCGTCTTTCTTATTTTTCCCTTACTGGTGTCTCCTCTTGTTCGTCTATGCCGGAATCAACACGTTATCCTCGGATGGAAAATAGGAAAATACATAAAATTGATATTTTCGCCGAGTAAACGCGGGAGACACTATATAAGATCACTCTATAAAATATAATGCCAAAAATATAGAAGGTCGCACGGGCCATTATTTACATTGTAAATTTTTCAGTGAAAATTGATCGTTTAAAATTGCTCTTTAAATCGTGAATTTTCACTGATAAATTTACTATTAACGAATCTCTTTAAGACTTCGAAAAACGTAATAGTCTTTGGAACCAACAAATTTGTTTACTCGTAGCATATCAGTTGCGTCACTAGTCTATCCTTCTGTATTAATATATATGTATATAGGAAAATTATAAAAAACTACAAATAATCATTAAGACGCTTTTCAAAAAAAAAATTCGTACAAACCGCGTGGTTAGAAAAACAAAAATTTCAGACGGTTGTGGAACATTAAAGAACCAATAACAACCGTTCGATCAGTCAACTTTTTCAATTCTACGTAAATTTTTAAAAGGGACGCGGGTAAAAAAACATCCCCATCCACTCGGCTTTTACCAACCACCGTACAGGGATGGGACACCCTTCTTATTTTTCTCGTGCACGAGCCATCGCGATTCTTTGTCTGTTTTGCGACAAGATTTCGTCTGACGAGGAAAGATCGTGGACGTGGACAAAAAATCGAAACAAGCAGACTCTGATTTCACCAGAGTTCACCAAGTTTGCTCTTTGCGTATGTTGAATTTTGCACGCGTTACCCACGCCTTTGTTAAAGCATCTGAAATAATAGTAAGTAATGTAAAATAATTTTTCGTGATTTATGCCCGAAACAAAAGAATTTTCCTCGCCCTCTCGTGTTTCAGTTATCTCACTGGTCTATGGGTGGGACACGTCCATGGATTATATTATCCCTGTCATGGCTATGGAAACAATGGCCGTTTTACGTGTAACTGTATACACCGAGAATAGAGATGGACGGCTTATATATTATAAACGGTTATTCAGGACTATTGCACCACCTGAAGACTGTTCTATCATTGGAATTAATAGAAATCAAATGGACAGAATCATCTTCGGGTGATGCAATAGTCCTGAATAACTGTGTATATACTATGTATATATATACAGGGTTATTCAGACCAAACCCACCACCTGAAGATAGCGCACCCATTTAATTCTTATGGTAAAACCACGTTCAGGTGGTACGTTTGGGCTGGAAGCTTTTGTACACGATGCATGCTTATTCAGCTGTCTGAATAATCTCTGGCGTAGAAGACTTAATTATTACCTAATGCCGAGAGCGATAAGGAGAGCACGATTTAGGAAAAAATTTTTCAACCCTAGCAATCGATCGATATCGATTAAGGTCATTCGCGTTTCCTTTACTTTTCATAATGGCCGAAGAATGATTTTATGTCGAATAAACGTGAAATAGGGATCTCGCGTTATAAGCCGAATTTACAGTGAGCGATAAGCATGGTGAAGTACATGAAAATGATTTTTCTTTGATGTTCTCTCGCGGGACGAGTTTGTATATTATCCGAGAGTCGGGGGTATGGGGAAGAAAGAAGAAATAAACAAATACTCCTCGAAAGTTCTCATTCTTATCTAATTCCCGTAGTCCTCTTCACTGAACCGTGAAGAATTTTCGAGAGTTTATATCTCCTCAAAGGATAACCTTAATTCGCGGCGTAATGGATAAACTCAACAAGAAAGGGGGTTTTGGCGGAGGGTAAATTTCTTTCGTATTAACAAAAAAAAGAAGGGTTACCGGGGGTTTGTCTTACTCTTGGAGGGCTGTTCTTGGTAATTGCTTCCGGTACACTCCTTCCCGTCAGATTTTCGAATCCTGGTTAAACCTTTCGCAGTGAGGCGAAACTGAAAGAATTTGTGCCAAAAACATGTTGCACAGAGAATCAATGGAATTTTCATGACGGTTTTATGGTAAGGGTTTTTTGAATGGCCAAATAAATGATAACGAAATTTTGAAATTCAACGGATTCGATATGGCGGACAAAAGCGCAAAGAGTCGTCGGATTTGTTCCGCCGTTTTTGGTATACGCCATTTCGAATTTTCGAATTGCGACATTGTTTTCGGAATTGGCAATCGAGAAACATCTTTAGAATATAATTTTTAAGCAAATTGCTTTCGACTTGAGTCTTCACGACCTTGATTCTCCTTTGGGATCGGCACTTCCGCCGGAAATGATATAGGAAAGTCGAGCATTAGCCTCTCGAGAAAAGCCACGATCCCTTTCGAGAATTATACCTCTTGGGAAATAACACGCGAAAGACGATCAAACGAATCGAAAAATTTGGTAGCAAGTAAGTCTCGAGGTGACGAAGTAGTGAGGAAAGTTTAATTGGGAAAAAGTCATTCGACATTTGATAATTGCGAATCTTCTCTTTCGCTCGCGATGATGCAATACCGTGATATAATTTCTAATACAGTATACGTGCCTAGAAAGAGAAATATATCTTTTCTGAAATTCTAAAACTTATTTCCTTGATTAGAAAAAAAAAATATTTAATTACTGGTTTAGATCCTTGTAGGAAAATATTTTTTAGGTTACGTATACACGGTATCGGAATTTCTCTATCAGAAATTTTCCTACGAACCTTGCAAGACGATAGGAGAGTTTCCTTTCTTACATTGCTTTAATCCTGGATACACAGAAAGTCTAGGATGCTGATATTAACGTCACACCCGTTATTTTCGTGGTCACTTAATCGCTCTAGTGGTTATACATAGAGAGAAGTGGGACTTTATTTCGTACCGGAAGTTGCGTGAATAATTCTCGTTGATGGGACTGCAGACAACTACTGATAAATGCATATTCAGATAATTAATGCTGGATAGAAAATATAATGCGCGTCGCTGTGCCTCTGGCGAAATATTCAAGTGCGCGAACCTTTCATTTGGGAAATGAATTTTATTGAACAGCGTCGAATGCCGTTTTGGTCGCTTTAATGAATTTTTCTTTTTTCAAATTTTCAACTATGGTTCATGAATGAAGCTGTCACCGTTCACGACTGACTCTATTCATATACTAGATTACTTTCATGTATATTATATAATAATAATATTTATGCAATTGTCTCTAAATATTATAATTAAATATATAATTATTGATAGGGCTGAAGTGTCAGCTCTTATACAGTCAGATCAAAAAATCTCTACGAACCCATTCAGTAGCAAGACATAAATTTTTTTCCCTAAGGGTCGCTTGAAATGAAAAAAACCTCAGACTCTAAATTAATCTCAATCAAATTGACACTCCGCCGAGTAATCAGCAATCTAGTTCATATTATAGTCACATACGTGTCTCAGGGAGGGTGTGAAATAGAATGAAGGGCGTAGATGTGTAAAGGGTTGCGGTAGGTACACAGAATGGGGTGTCGCCGATTCACGAAAGGAACTCACCCCCCGGTGGCATTGAGTACGTTCAAGAAGACGGAGAACAGATAAGAGACAAAGAATTGGGGTAGAAAAGGAGACATAGAAAGAGAGATGGTAAAGGAAGGAGTAAGCAAGACAAAGTATAAGAGGGCAAGGGATGGAAGATATAAGAGGGTAAGAGAAGAGAATACGTGTATTCTCGCCCCCAGGCTCCGGTTATATCGACCGTCTCCGTGGCTCCCGACAACCCCCGAAGCCCCATCTTGGAACGTGCCCGGGAGAGGATGCAACCACTCTAGAACCTCCTAACACACCCTTATTTCTGCTCGAGGGTAGAATCCTATCTTTGTAGTATGGTACCAGATACCACCCTTCCCACCTACTCCCTCACTCCCTACCATCTCTTTCTCTCTCTCTCTCTCTCTCTCTCTCTCTCTCTCTCTCTCTCTCTCTCTCTGAGCTCTCTCGCTCACCACGGAGACTCACTAACTCCTCCGCGAAGCGTATCATCCCCTTTATCCCTGTACACGGCAACCTGTGGCTTGGTCCGACTCCACGTCGTTCGCCACTGCCTATATCAACCCTTATATCGTGCGAATTTTCACGTGTAATAAGAGGTTACGCGTCCCGGATCGTTCTCACGAGACAGGGAAAACTTCTCGAGCGTATTCAAAGTGTCCACCCTCTTAACGTTACTCGAGATTTCTTTTGTGTTCCCTTCCCGCGGGAATTAAGGGTAGAATCAGAAATGATATGAAAGTTGGTGAAGGAGAGGTAAGCAGGTAAGGGTAGTTTTTGATTTTCTGAGCACACAGTAATTCGTGGCACACGTTTCCTCTGTCGTTGGATGGCTCGTATGGTAATATTTTTTTTTCATCCCTTAAGGGAGGGGTCACTTTTTTCCCTTGACTTTTAAGCTCCTGTCGTTTTATATATATATATATATATATATTTGTTCCTCAAACAATCACCGGGACGTTTAACCGGGCTTGTATTTCTCTAAGGGTGGGATGGTTACCGACCATCCCCCCTGGAATCATGGATATTAGGAAATCTCAACTACTAATTGCCCACCAGGTATATACGCTATATAGAGCTACCTATATATCTACGAAGGGTTCGTTTATCTCCATCCACCTTTTCCAACCCTCGTGAACGTAGGTCCTCGCGTCCTTGACGGTTGCTACGTAACGCGGTCAGACCGCATTTTGCTCCTGTCGGGAGTGTGAGGCCAGACGCTCCACCTTTCCTCCCCATCCTACAACCTTTTCAACCTTCTCATCCTTCTAGCTCTCTGTCCTCCTTTCTTGCCTCTACCAATAATTCCTCTCCCCTCTGACTAAACTACCCCTTCGGTATACGTACTCCCCGCGACGACCGTCTTCGATTTTTTTCCTATTTTTCTCTATATGTATATATATATATACTGCCTTTAAATTTTCTTCGTTTCACCCTTGTTCTGTATAGGGTAACGAATTGTCTAAAAATAGTATTCACTTATAGCAGCCATTGTCACCGGTACTCATCATGCTGAATGCCATACTGAAAATGACAACAGCGATTTAGATTCCTATAAATGATTTTGCTGTCGAAATTATCCATATGCAACTGTATACCTATAGCGTATCGATACCATCAATAATGTGTATCAATACATATCAATTTCGTGAAATTGTAAGTCAGACAGCATATTTCATAGTGTATTTATATTTGTATACTATATATTTATGTATACATGTATTATTAGTAGCATTCGTATATGGTAAATTTGCTTGGCATTATTGGACGTTTGAATTTTCCCGGGCTCTTGTACACAGCAGCGTATGCATAACGTTTTATTCGGGCGCTTGTTAACATTTTCTTTTTCCATAAACAACCGGATCTTACGTAACGAAAGTAGGGTAGACGCACGACCACGTTTTTGGCCACCTTAGGGCCGATTATGGCCATCACATTCAATGCAATAAAACTAAACATTTGATTACAAGAAAAAAACATCGAGTAGGTCATTCAGTGAATTTATGTCAATTTGTTCGAAAAATGAACATGCAGTTGTGGGAGAAAAATAATTTGAAGAATAAAATAATAAAAATGGCCACAATCGGTACAGTGGCCACTAACGGTACATCTACCCTATATCGACAATGTATGTACAGTTTTTCGAAGATCGTTCGACACGTGAGAATTTTCTTTCAAGGTACAGGCGAGCGTGAAAGCCAGACGAAAAATGAGGGAAAAGTTTTGTTCTTGTTTATTTTATTTTTTTTGTCTCTTTCTACCTTGCACCTTTCCTTCTTCTCTTTCAGTTCAACGGTTGTCCGTCTGTATGGCGAAGCTACGATAAAGCCAAAGTGCAGTTACTTGTTGATATTGCATCATAGATCCTTTTTTCCAGATTTAGCTACGCCCTATGCATATTTCATAGAGGGAGGGGGGTGGGGGGTCCCTCTCTCTTTCTTACCTTATGTGGCCTTTACGTCTACGTGCCTTGATATGCTTTCTCCCAGTGGCGTACCTACGGAGAGTTTGGCGAGGAGGGGTAGTAGTAGGGGGAGTGGAGGGAGGGGTTGAACTCCGTAAGACACTCTAATAGGAAATGGACGAGGAAGGATATTGATTTTCGTTAAACAAAAAGGAAAATAATAAAGGAAACAAACTCAAAGTAAAGGTACTCTGGAAAGTCCCTGCAGGAAATTCATGGGGGAAAAAAAAAACAACGGACGTCTGGGATTTCCAGTGAATTGTATATAAAAAGAGGAGGAAGGGGGAGAAAAAATAAATAAATCCAACAAATCGTCCCTAATTAAGGTTCTACGGATACGTAAATAGTCTGACGCGGGAATTGAGGGTTGTAAAACTGCGCAAAAGTTTGAATTCGTATCTAGCGTGAATTTTACGCGTTTCGAGTGTTGGCGGAGAAAGAAAAAATTTGAAAGAGATAAGGGTGGTGATAAAGAAGAAAAAAAATTATGGCCGTGCAAACTGGCAAATATTGTTATGGCTCTTTGAAGAGACAGACGTGGGCGATTGTACACGAGGGAATGTTGGAGTGAGAGGGTCAAATGTTGCGGGTTGTTTGCCAGTGCACACTGGTAGAAATACAGGGATGGTTCTGGCGTGGTATCAGAGGGGTGGTAAAAGGGGCGGCGGTGCTGGGGCACAAGAGGACGGAAAGTCACGCCCTAAGAATTCCGCGAAAACGATACACGTGTACTCATTACTTATGCCATCCAGTCGTTTGAAACGCACTCGCGAGCCCACGCTAACAACCCCCTTTTTTTATAGGGGTGGCCAGCCGACACCCTTATCTGATTTCACCTGCGTGTCTCGATACGATTACGCGGAAGAACGAACCGAGAAATATACATTTAAAAATGTATCCGTGCGAAAACTATCGGCGACGCGACATCTTTGTACGAAAATATCGTTAAGGGAGGGGGGGGGGGGCGTACGGTGCTGCCATCTCGAGGGGTTTGTAAGAAGAAAAAAAAATACTTGGAAGACGGCAAAAAAATCTTATCGAAAAGCTTGTCATATAATTTGTATAGGTAATAAAGAATTTTCCCATTGAATTTTATTAACTTTTTTTCCTTTTCTTTGTGCGCTCACTCTGTTTGCTTTTATATTAACGTGCAGTCGTTGAAGACGGGGCTTAAGGTTTTCATTCGCGTTCGTTTTATTTCTCTGAAATTCAAGAAGGAATAAATCCACGTCGGACGAAAGACGTAGTATCCTTTCTTAAATGATCCTAAGCTCGCCTGACTCTTTCTCTGCAGTTACTTAAAAAAAGAAAGAAAGAAAAAAAATAATCGCTCAAGCGACGCCGCGCGACACTTCTCATTTTCGTCGGGCCATTAGTAAATTAAAAATGAGTAAGTTTATAAAAGGAACGACGCGAAGCACTGCCAGTAATAATCCCATAAAGAGACGTATCTTGTAAAAGTTCATAATCGTACCCCGTGCACATGGTTTGCGACGGGGCGAACCCGATAACGTCCCAGATAGGAGGAGAGTCGAGAGGAAAGACGAAAACAAAACGAATAAAATAAACATTAGAAAAGAGTGCCTTGGACGCTAGAAGATTCTCGGGCGAGTTGTTATCTTTCGATATCAACGCCGCCATCTTGCGACACGACGAATTAATTTTTTTCCACTTCGCCGTTTCACTCCAACGATCCACTTTTTTTTTTAAGATAAACTTTCCAATTCCACCCCTCTCTACCACCCGCCCGCCCCTACGGTATTGCCCAGACAAAAACAAGACGAATTTTGATTATCTCGAAATACATCTCCCCCACTCCCCGTAAGTCAAAATCTCGCGTGGAGTCGACGGAGAATTTTGTCGCGTTACAAATGAAATAGTCTATATACAGTTAGGGGATGTAGCTTTGAGGGTGAACAAAAAAAAGGTTTAACACGGCGGAATGTCGACCGCGGGATAAAAGTGGATGAGGAATAATGGCGTGGAAGTAAGAAGGGTTGACAATAATGGATGATACTGAAAGCAAGGGGTCAGCGGAGGTCATCCCATAGACTGCGGAATGTCGTTCAGGTGTTTCTTATTAAGGGTAGCTTTTTTGCTCTCGTCGACGACGCTTCTATTTGTTTATTTTTCTTTTTTCTTTTTTTTTCTAACCAGACTCAAACGAGCGTAAATACACGGGGAGGGTTCTTGCAAAGTTGAGTGACTTTTTATTGGGGACTAATGATTTATCAATTTTTTATAAAAATTACAGTATTTGGGATATTTCAGTTTTTGTATCTGTAGTTTATGTACGGTGTAATCATGATGCTTGTCGAATATCTAAGACGATTGGCCATCTAGGTTTCTGAAATATTCATGGCCGTACGTACAGCTGTTACAGGTACAACGTTAGGCGCTGACACTTGCTCGTCAAGGGATAAAGCGAATGAAAAAGGAAAAAAAAAGAAAGTAATGGCGAATATGAAATCGAAGCGATCTAAGTAAACTCGAATGGTATTAATAACCTGCGTATACGTAACTTTTATTATGGATATGATACATTTGATTAATTAGATAGCCCACGACTGTTTATTAATTGCGATAGGCGACAACCCTTCGCCGTAATCGAAATCTTATTTGTTAGAGCGATTCTTGTATCAACAGGTGGCGCCACGGTTTCGCATTGACGCCGTTACAGCCGAAACGCATTATTTTGTTTTTCGCGGATACGAACGAGGCTTTAACGAATTTGAGAGGATCGTTTTATAAGGATTTTTGAAAAAATTGTTTTCGCCTTTTCTTAAACTCGTGCCAGACGTAAAGTCGCGTGAAATGATTTATCGAAAAAAAAGTGATAGGTTGAAATCGACGGATTTAAATTCGAAACACGTTTGCGATTTGAAGATTTATTCAAATTTATTTGATTTCCTTTGCGGATCTGCTCTCGACAGCTTTTACCGTATCAATTTTTTTTATTCTACGCTGATTTACAATAATCCGTATTAAAAAAAAAACTCGAAGTACCTTTGAAATTCGTTGGGCTAATGTTATTTCTTGGGTGGGGTGGGGGGGAATAAATGACTACGTTTCAAGTCCCTTTTGAAATCTCGATGAAGAAAAAAAAATAAAACGAATACCTACCAGTTGCTAATTTCGCAAGGGCGAATCTCATCCTCCGCTTTAACCTTTTCAAATCCCACGATACCTTTTTACCTATAGAGGGGGATAAATTACGTGCCAATGTAAAAGGGAGTGGGCAAAGTGTGTAGTGTAGAGATCACGTGTAGACGATGACGACGATTTTCGCGAATATCTCAATATAGAATTTTGCGTAAAAATAAAAATACGCTCGCAGCATAAAACAAGGATAAACGTACGAATTCCATATCGAAAGAAATTAAAATGACTTTTTCAAGGCAGACTGGCTGCTGAAAAACGGTTATACCAGTCCATTGCGCTTCTAACGTGAGACGCATTAAAAGGATCAAGATATAAAGAGGATAAGGTGGATACACGATAGAATAAAGGTACAAGCTAATACGAATCAACGCGTACTAATAAAGTCGTCTGGATAGCGTAGACCGCCGTTGCTACGGTATAACGTAATAGAAGCAAGGGAATAAAGGTAGAGAGAGAGGGAGCAAAAAAGAAAAGGTTACACTAAGTAAAAAGAGAGGGTAAATAAAGATAGAAGAGAGTTAAAAGAAAGTAAATGGCTTTCAGGCATGAACCGAGGTATACGTGCCGGGCATATTTGGAGTGGATTTTTATTTTGAAAAAAAAAATTGTAACCTTAAAATATTTTTCTTGTAACGTTACTCTTTACGGTCTCTCTTGTACGTCAATGTATACGTAACGAGTTTCTCTTTGTTCTTTAATATATATTTTTTTTTAGTAATTTAACTTTAATTTAATATTGCCAAATCAGATTTCTCTCTCTCGCTTTAAGGCACCCGTTACGTAGTGTTTGTTCTACGTGGACGTAAGAGCAAGAGAGAGAGAAAGGAAAACAAACAAAGGGAGGATGGTAGAGGGTAGTGAGAGAAGTCGAGTACGGGAGAGGGTGGCCGAAGGGGTGGGGGGGGGGGGGGGGGCGGTAGCAGAT